>CM070091.1:6797716-7170216 GCA_036178185.1 Liparis tanakae
TTAGATCTTGTCCAGGGTTCAGGCGGTCATGGAAAACCTGGAAAAGTCATAGAAAAAAAATTGTTATTTCCAGGCCTTTGAAAATTGAATTTACACAGTTTGATTAAAATAATTATTTTTAGAACTAATTATTATTAGAACTATTGTCTCCCTTTTCTGTGTCATTTAAGGTATACTCGTTTTTACACCGAGATTTCACATTCTGTTTGGTCATAGAAATGTGTTTTTAAGTCCTGGAAAGGTCTTGAAAGGTCATGAAAGGTCATGAAAGGTTATGGATCCATTGGTCAACATGCCTATGAACCCTGCTTGTCATTCCTACAGGATTTCTGTTAATCTCCGCCATTATTATCAAGAAAAGGGCGTTACATCTTATTCTGTTTGGACTTGAAAAGGTTATAAAAAGTATTGATTTTTTATTGGTAAGAACTCAACGTTTTGCCAACATGGCCCAACAGCGCGTGAGCTTCAGCCGAGACCCCGACGGCTTCGCCCTCACACACAAAGCTCAGCGGCTCGATATTGTAAAACGACTTCACACCTTTCCGGCTGTTTCTTTTTGTAAAGTAAAGATGTTTTGCCTCCTCAGGAGCACTTATCCTACTTTCATTTCGTGGGCCGCATCATGGGCATGGCGGTTTTCCACGGCCACTACATCGACGGAGGCTTCACGCTGCCCTTCTACAAGCAGCTGCTGGGCAAACCCATCACGCTGGACGACATGGAGTCGGTGGACCCCGACCTGCACAACAGCCTCGTCTGGATCCTGTACGTGTGACTAGGGACGGGTATCGTTTGTTTTTGTTTTCCGATACCGGTGCTAAACAGGAACTTTAAAACAATACCGGTGCCTGAACGGTGCCAGTACCGATACTGCAACAAAAAAACACACACACAAAACGACAACATAAAAAAAACGTTTTAATGGCCGTACTGACCAAAATCGTGGCTCGCGCGAGCTACGAGCTAGTGCTAGCTACGAGCTAGCTTAAACATGGTTATAATAGTTAATTTATTATTTGTTGGCCGACTTCTATGAATGCAAGACTTGCAATCAACGTTGCGGTACTAATCTGAGTTCAGGCTGCTCCGGTCGTGCTGGTTTCCGGGACCCAACCCTATGTGCGACAAATATTGTAGCGTCAATACCGTTTACGACGTCGTGCTCCGCGTTCCCGTCCACGAAGTACGGCCGATACGCGGTGAGCGAAGTCATCTTGGTAGACATAGAACAAATTCAATTTGAGTGTGAATTTCTAAATTTCTGATTATTATCTACCACCTGTTGGCTGTTTCCCACATGAACTCCTCTCTCCTGTACTTTAATCTTAATATTTCTTACATCAGGGTCCCTAAGCACAAGTTTTCAGACACAAGTTCATGTGTGTGTGTATTTTCTATTCAGTTTTAAAGGGAAAGTTCACCCCAAAATCTAAAATACATATTTTTCGTACCTTCGTACCTGTCGTGCTATTTATCAATGTAGTTTGTTTTGGTGTGAGTGGTCTAGTTTCGGACTTGTCTCCGGTATAAAGGGACTCTACGGTACTCGGCTTGTTGTGCTCAAAGCAGCAAAAATATTCATTAAAAAACTCACCAGTAATGTCTCTTTCTAGAAATCGTGCCTCGGTTAAATCCTGATAAATCCTCATACCTCGCCGTGAGCAGTTTTTATGTAGGAGCTAAGTTCTGCTCAACCACCCACCGAGCGTGCCATTCTATTGGCTGCTCAGCTCAGCTGTGACTCACATGAGTAGACGCTACTTTCCTCACAACGTGTCTGAGGATTATTTTCATCCGATTGACAAGCGCTTTGTATTTTTTTTATTTTTTTTAACCAAAAGTCTGCCTCGCCTCTCTCCAGGGACAACGACATCACAGGTGTGCTGGACCACACCTTCTGCGTGGAGCACAACGCCTACGGGGAGATCATCCAGCACGAGCTCAAGCCCAACGGCAAGAGCATCTCCGTCTCCCAGGACACCAAGAAGGAGTACGTGCGACTCTACGTCAACTGGCGCTTCCTGCGGGGCATCGAGGCCCAGTTCCTTGCGCTGCAGAAGGGCTTCAACGAGGTCATCCCCCAGCACCTGCTCAAGGCCTTCGACGAGAAGGAGCTGGAGGTACGCGTCCTCGAGTCCAAAGAATGAGTCTCGCTTTACTCCTTCGCGACTTTCAAAAAACCGCCCGCTCGCTTTCCCCTCCGACCCCGCAGCTGATCGTGTGCGGCCTCGGCAAAATCGACATCAACGACTGGAAGTCGAACACGCGGCTCAAGCACTGCACGGCGGAGAGCAGCAGCGTCAAGTGGTTCTGGAAAGCCGTGGAGTCCTTCGACGAGGAGCGCAGGGCCCGGCTGCTGCAGTTCGTCACCGGCTCCTCCAGAGTTCCCCTGCAGGGCTTCAAGGCCCTCCAAGGTAACACACACACACACACACACTGGGCACGTCTTGTGTTGACTTGTGTAAATGTCTGTATCCCCGGGTGTGAACCGCCTTCAGTTGGGGGCTCAGAACGTCCGTCAGCGTCAGATCGTTCCTTTGTTGTGCAGAGCGTGCGCTCGCCTTATGTGCCCCCTTTTACAAGTGACTGTAAATCCTATTTATCCACCACTGAATATGTCATGTTTATTTTTAGATGCCACTGGAGTTTTTCGCACTGAGATATTTTACTTTGAAAAGAGCTCATTAAAAATAAAAATTACAACGTAGAGCTACAGGCTCTCCAACTTTCTCCTCGCTGACAGGATGTTGAAGTTTTATTTGTGCATTTCTTTTCTCTCTCTCTCTTTACGTGTCTTCCTCCAGGTGCTGCCGGCCCGCGACTCTTCACCCTCCACCAGATCGATGCCAGCACCAACAACCTGCCGAAAGCCCACACCTGGTGAGACACCTGCACTCACTTCTAGGTTACAGTTTAACTCGAGGCTATCCATCAATATATACACATTTTAATTTTTCAGCTGTTTACCACCTAATTTGTATTGGTTTATTTATTACTTAGATATACAATAATAACTTCACTATTTACTGAATTGCATCAACTTTTAAAATACAGTACTGATGTAATTCATTATTCCATAAATGATTAATGTGTGTATAATTCAAATATAGTACACTACAGCACGTATATGACATATATATACAGACGCTTAATGTAGTCTATATAATGATGAGGCTCCACGGTACTGTGCCTGGTACAAATACAGTAACAGGACCGTAAGTAGGATGATTACATCACTGTTGGTTGGTGGTTTCTATGCATTTCTCCACTTTACTGGGCTGAAAATATATTTTACACGACCAATGCTGAACTGGTGGTGTAATTAAAAAAACATAAAATAAAGAATCAAATCATTTTAAAGTAGAATTGCCATAGTTTGAATGTATGAAAAGACTCAAAATGACTAACACTACCTCAGTTAAAGCAAATTATTGAAATGAGAACGATTCTGTGACCCCTTTTCTAATTTGATTTTTAAACCTGTTCTCTTCTCCCCGCTCCAGTTTTAACCGGATTGACATCCCTCCCTACGAGCAGTACGACAAACTGTACGACAAGCTGCTGACGGCCATCGAGGAGACGTGCGGCTTCGCTGTCGAGTGAGTCCCCCAGGCAGGTGGAGCTCAGCGACCCCCCCCCCCCCCCCAACACCACCACCCCCAACACCACCGCCCATCAACATCAATCCACTCCGATGGGGGTCTTCCACAGTTGCTTTACCCCGGGACACTCATAATTTCCGAGGGGGCGGAGCTACGGGAGGGTGGGCCGAGAAAACCTGGAAAATGTGTCACCTGACTGGTTTTCCTCTCAGACCCTTGTGCCCTCTCCAACTTTTCTTTCTTGTAATTGAAAAGGATCTTGTATCAGCTGCTAATAACTCAGACTATTTACTAACCCGTGGAAAATGCAAAGTCTCTGGCTCTTCCCTTTTTTTTTCTTACGTTCATTTTAGCATTTAAAAAAAGGATAAATTAAAGAACAACAAAAATAAGTAAAAAGACTGTATTCCATGTAGCAACGCTCCATCTTACCAAGCCACTTGAAGACATGAGGCTTCAGATGCGGCGTGTGTGTGTGTGTGCGCGTGTGTGCGCGTGTGTGTGTGTGTGTGTGTGTGTGTGTATGTGTGTGTGTGTGTGTGTGTGTGCGTGTGTGTGTGACTCGTGTGTTCACATCGGGGCTCTCGGCATCGCCGGCTCGGCTGGAAAACACAGGGAAGGCAAGACGAGAGATCGAATCAGCCGACTGTTTACACCCCTCTCCAAAGACCTCGGCCCTCTCACTCCTCCGACTTGTAGCGCTTCATTCCCACCGAACCCAGTGGGGTTCCCAATGGATGAATACAAGAATAAACAGCTTGAAATGTGGTATATATATATATATATATATATGACGAGTTGGGGGAATTGAAAAAGAAACAATAAAATTCTATATATTAAATATTATTTATTGCTGTTATATTCCCCAATTCTTGTTTTCAGAAGAGAAAGAAATGATCTTTTAAATGTTACGTGTTGCGTTTTTAAATGAACGAAGATGATTTGTGAAAAGCTAATTAAGCTTGACTGAATTTTCCTTCCGGTATGTTTCACACGCCGTAACACCGAGTGTCTCTAAGGGCAAACACAACTCCACCACACCGTGTCCTCTGATGATCATTTTACAATGAAATAATCGGTGCTGAACCCTTTAAATTCTACAGTTTCCCTGATGACCACTGCCTCTTTTTCTATATTTTTTTAATTATTTTTTTAATTATTTGTAGCTGGGCTATCGTGATGTCACGAGCACGACACCCTCCCATCCTCTTCTAAAGGTATTCTGTCTCAGAGTCCAACGGTCCATCGTCGTCTATCTCACGCTGACGCCACTTTGTTACTGTTGTTCTGGCAGGGGGTGGCCGCTTGGTGCTAAACAGCATCAACGTCTAATGTTGCCAACCTCCTCAGACGGTCTGCTGCTCGTGCACACCGCAATACTCACACCTGTTTGTGGCCACAACCCCTCGCCAGAGGACATGTCACGTCGCTCGAAACGTGTCCTCAGATTCGACGACCGGTGGGAAAACTATTTCTGACCGTTTGTCTTCCCTGAATGCAATTGATTAAATTGTTTTGCCCACAGTCGACTATCAACATACAGCAACCGTGTGCTTTGGGTTGAAAGGGAACTCTGTGTGTGTGGGTGTGTCTACGATTTGAAATAAAAAATAAATAAGAATTCTTGAACAGAAATGCCGCCTGGCCAGAGAAATCTCAATGACCGTGGACTGTTAAACATTAAAGTGTGCATACACTAAAAGGAAGAAGAAGAAGAAGAAGAAGAAGAAGAAGAAGAAGAAGAAGAAGAAGAAGAAGAAGAAGAAGAAGAAGAAGAAGAAGAAGAAGAAGAAGAAGAATGAAAAGAGAAATTGCACACAAACAGAATGAGGGTGTTTTAACGGTGATTTCTTTGAAAAACATTAAAGCAGATATTATTAATTTGCCTTTAAGTCCAGTGCACACGCTGATGCCCGACTGTCCGCTCCTCCACCGCCGCTCAGCATCGCGTCTCGTTGAAGAAGTGGAGACATGCTGCTCTTCTTTTGGTGGTTTTTAATCACATAATCCACTAGCAGAACTATATCTCTCACAGCTGGCTGATGCAATTTGATGTATGTTAACACTCATTTTAGAAAAGTTCTTTTTATTTGTGTGTGTAATTAGTTATAATTAAACTTGCCTTTGTCTAACAACGTACCTTCTTTGCTTTTTCTAAAATGTTATAAATGGTTATTTTTGCTCTCCATTTTAATCATGATTAAAAAAGGAGTTCTTTGGTGCAGCAATTATTCACATTCACAATTAATCATACATCAGGGACTTGCCAGCACTGAGTACGTGTCAAGTGGAGAAATTCAAATGCATATTTCCTTCCTTTGCATCTGAATGCCCCCCCACGTCTCTGACCACCACTGATACCACTCTGGGACATCTGGCTGATGGCTCAGGGGGATGGGGGTGAAATAACAATGGATGCCGCTGTTGAAAAATAGGTGTCAAGTACAGTTTTTAGTGCTTCTAGAGATGCAACAGTATCAAGCTTAAAAACTGAATGGACAGTAAATACCTCTTATCAGGGTAATTCATTTCAGTTTATTTTATATGGCCCAATATCACAAAAAACAAATGTGCCTCAGAGGGCTTTACAATCTGCACACATACGACATCCCAGACCTTCGATCAGGAAAACTCCCAAGAAAATGAAACAACCCTTCTCAGGGAAAAGATTGAAGAAACACACAGGAGAGAACAGAAGAGGATCCCTCTCCAGGATGGACAGAAGGATAGATGTCATGTGCCCAGAAAGAACAGTATTAATAAAGTAATAACGTATATGTACATTATGTACATACATGTAAGCTGCATCCGAAATACACAATATGTTTGTGTATATTCTTGTATAATAAAGGCCATTTAGAGAAATGATACACATCTGATCATATATATATATATATATATATATATATATATATATATATATATATATATATATATGTGTGTGTGTGTGTGTGGGTACATATATTAATGATGTATTATTGCAATAATGTAATATAATTTAGTTTGTGAGTAAATGTTACTCTCACTGAAGGTATTTTTTATTACACTTGTGTAGATGTTTTATTGATTTTCACAGCTTTTATCCGACCAGGGAAGAGGATTCACACATGTCTGAAGGCAATTACAGATTTAAATTAAAAACCTCATTCTGAACCCGACCTACCCAGCCGAACCAATGTAGGGTTACAGAGGCTATGGAACATTATAACATATACATTCAGGTACATTCAGGGGACGGAGATTCAAACAAAGTCAAATAATTGCATTACGCGATCAGCAAAGGACAACTATTTGGAAATTGAAAATAATAGAGTAAGAAGTTGCATGTAAAAAAGAAGGAAGGGGGGGGGAAGAAAAAGGAAAGATAAAGCGTTGTCTTTTTGATCCACTATTGAGCTCACAGGCGGCCTACTTGACTTCTATTCATTTTTCTCTGAAAGAAACCCGCTTTCTGATGTTACCTCAACAATACGAAGATCAGAATACCCGTTTTGAAACGCAACATACTAATTTATACACGTATTCCCACATAAGTAAGGTGAAAATGTAGTGGAATAAAAAAAAAGAAAAGTGGCCTCTTGTCATCTTTGGGTTGGTCCTGATGACGTCACTTGCCGTAATAGACGCGCGCCTCGTCTGAGCCGTATTACCTGTTTCTGTTTAGAACATATCCTTTCGCCTTATTCCGCCAACAGTTTTTGAAAATTGTATCAAAAGAATAAAAAATATGAAACAATTGAAGTGTGAGAGAAAGAGCAACACGTGTGTACATCGTTATGTCACGTTACACGTTATTCGATGGGCTCTAACGTTACGTAAATGGTGATGTGATTTTACGCCTGCTCTAATTTAGCTTCTATAATCTAAATATTCTTAGTGGAGGGTTGGGGCATCCATATGTAGTATTCTGAGGAAGCGTTAAATAGAACTTAAAGTACAGTTTCACCGGTCCGCAATGGATCTATTTTTTCAGTCTGGAGGAGCTGAAGTAAACCGCGGGGCGGATGGATGCATCGGAAGTGGGACTTCCTCTTGCCATATATACCGGGTCTAATTTTACTTTACCGGCATTCAGCACCACTGCCGGTCGAGAATTCTAGTCGTTGGTCGAACCACAGAGAAGGGCATTTATCTTTTTTATTTATACAACTCGTTTACAAAATGCCTGGATACTCCGACAGAGACCGCGGCCGAGATAGAGATAGAGGGTGAGTACCGTTTTTTGTAATGTCGTTTACCGTTTCTTCCTCGTGTGGTTCGTGGAAATGGCTGACGAGACTCGTAACCAAGAAAAACCAACGGATGTGCGAAATGAAGCGTTTAGAAAAATATAACGTTTAAATCGGCTTTATAAGTTTGATATATATTTTCTACCTATAACCGACGAATTTAATAAGCCAACCGTTGTCTCGTTTTAACCACCCGGCCTGGCGGTTGGACGGGCCCGTTGTCTTTGGCTCGAGGCCTAGTTTGGCCTCGTGCCCCCGCTCAGCGGCGTTTCGTTAGCCTAACTAGCTCAGCCGTAGCGCTGCCACACGAGACTCATTTTTATTCCCTAGATAGAGGCATTTGCTATCGTTAGCCCTTTTGTTTAAATACCACGTCCTCTTCCAGGCCACGCTGTTGCATATTCTCCCGCTTACATAAGTTACCGCGCCGCTCAGCCGGCTAGTCGGCGTTTCGCCATGTGGCAGCAGCGTGAATGCGGATACAAAATGCCGGCTGTGTTCCATTGTTCCTCTACTGGCTGGAAAGTATATGGCAGCTAACGTGAGACATTTTCACAGAATGACGCAGTTAGGATGCAGCTCTTTTTCTCCAATATTGCCGTTTTTAAGTCGTTTTTCCCCCTTCAGCTATGGTAGCAGTGGTGGTCCTCCTCGCTTTGGAGGAGGAGGAGGAGGAGGCGGCAGAGGAGGCGGCGGAGGCGGAAAGTTCGGCAATCCCGGTGAACGTCTGCGGAAGAAAGTATGGAACATGGACGAGCTCCCGAAGTTCGAGAAGAACTTCTACCAACAGCATCCCGACGTTGCCCGGAGGACTGCGGTACGTAACTGCACGGGTCCAGTACGCGTTATGTAATGTTAACGCTACTGTAAATGGGGTCCCTCCACGTGGTGGAGTTATGTAACCAGTCAAGGCTGTAACTGAACTCTCTTTATTCCTTATCTTGCAGCAAGATGTCGAAAATTACAGGAGGTCCAAAGTGATTACATTCAAGGGGAGAGACTGCCCAAATCCCATTGCCAAGTTCCACGAGGCCGCCTTTCCATGTAAGTTATAAAAAATGAATGTTTTAAATCACAGATTTTATTGCACATCTGTTAATTTGATTAATCTTTCTTGCAGCATATGTGATGGATGTGATCAACAAACTGAACTGGAGCGAACCAACACCCATCCAGGCTCAAGGTTGGCCCCTGGCCCTCAGTGGCAAGGACATGGTCGGCATTGCACAGACTGGCTCTGGCAAGACTCTTTCCGTAAGTTAAATGATCTCGTTAGTTTAAATCAAATACTGCATTAATCTGTACTGACAAACATCTCGCTTAAGATCCGCACAAAAATATTTTTTGTGACCATGGATGTATTAATTTGAGACATTTGATTTATTCCTGCTTTAACGCAAATGCACAAAGTTGCAGCACTGGTAGTGGCGCTCTATAAGTAACGTATGAAATTAAATATGCGACAAGGATCCATCTGTGGATTCCCCCGGTGTTCATGTTCTACGGCTGGCTATAATTCATCCATCGCATAGCAAATTGCTCGTTCTCCATTTCAGCCTGTCAGCTCATGAAGTAACTCTCGCATGCGTTTTTCTCTGCAGTATTTGTTGCCTGCAATCGTGCACATCAACCACCAGCCCTTCCTGGAGCGTGGAGACGGCCCTATTGTAAGTAGTCGCCGTGCAACTACTTATCTGATGTAAAATGATGATCCCCCTTCAAAAAAGCACTTTCTTTGTCTGCTCGGTGACTTGGTAAGTTGTCGATGAAGGGAATATTACCTCGTCACTGTGGGTGAGATGGCGGCAAAACTGTGGCTGACTAGTCTCAATCAGTGATGATACAAACGCTTACGTAAAATCGCAAACTCACTAAAGGGTGAAAATGGAACGCTAAGAATAACTTATCACATTTTATTATAAATTAGTGACGGATATAATGCCCTCATCCTCGTGCAATTCAATGAACTGAAAGATGTTTGTCTCTGCTGTCACTAAAGCGATATACTTTCCCTCTGCAGTGCTTGGTGTTGGCCCCGACTCGTGAGCTTGCACAGCAGGTGCAACAGGTGGCTGCTGAATATGGCAGAGCTTCTCGTCTGAAGACGACCTGCATCTACGGAGGAGCACCCAAAGGACCCCAGATCCGTGACCTGGAAAGAGGTATTTAAACTTTTTTTGGTAATGCATTTTGGAAACGTTCTTGTGTTTGAAAATAATAATCAATCGTTTTTCTTTGTAGGTGTTGAGATCTGCATCGCCACTCCAGGCCGCCTCATTGACTTCCTTGAGTCCTCAAAGACCAACCTCCGTCGGTGCACCTATCTCGTGCTCGACGAGGCCGACAGGATGCTCGACATGGGCTTTGAGCCTCAGATCAGGAAAATTGTCGACCAAATCAGAGTACGTGTTTACTTTGACTCGCTCTAAATGTGCAATGAGTTTAATGTTACTTGAAGGTGACGGTTATTAACTTTACGGTGTCTTTGTAGCCTGACCGTCAGACTCTGATGTGGAGTGCCACTTGGCCCAAAGAGGTCCGCCAGCTGGCAGAGGACTTCTTGAAGGAGTATGTCCAGATCAACGTCGGGGCCCTGCAGCTCAGTGCCAACCACAACATCCTGCAAATCGTAGATGTGTGCAACGATGGAGAGAAAGAGAACAAGTGAGTGTTGTTGTGTTGAAGCAGATGTTTTCACAATGGATTGGTAAAAGTGGTAAATGATTTCTAGAAGCTAAACATTTTTAAATTGTATTTTACTTTGTTAAGGCTCATCCGTCTGCTTGAGGAAATCATGAGTGAGAAGGAGAACAAGACCATCATCTTTGTAGAGACAAAGAGACGCTGTGATGATCTCACCAGGAGGATGAGGAGGGATGGGTAAGTGTTGACATGACATTACTGCTTCTTTTGTCCCGCCCTTGCAGTTCTATGGGGGGGTGATTTAACAATTACATCTTTAATCCTGTCAGGTGGCCAGCTATGGGAATTCATGGAGATAAAAGCCAGCAGGAAAGAGACTGGGTTCTCAATGGTAAGCTTACATCATCAATCTGATCTAAAACACATTATGATCCCCTTTTTTAAAAAGCACTTTCTTTGTCTGCTCGGTGACTCGGTAAGTTGTCGATGAAGGGAATATTACATCATCACTGTGGGTGAGATGGCAGCGACACCATGGCTGACTAATCTCAATCAGTGATGATACAATCTCATAAATGCAACTTTCAGAAACTATTTCTGGTTTCCCGACTTTTAAAAGCACATTTCCTTCTTATTTCAGAGTTCAAATATGGAAAGGCTCCAATTCTCATTGCTACAGATGTAGCCTCCAGAGGTCTAGGTCAGTACCCTCCCTGAATGGGTTTCTACTCTTTATGTATTTGAAGAAGAAAGTGCATTTGCTTTCTTTAACTCTTTTGCTTCTTTCTGAGTTTCTCCCCTGACCTGAAGGAGCAGTCAGTATGGCAAGGCCTTGGCATGACAAGCCCAGGTCTCCAGAGGGGGAAGGAGGATTCTTGGAGGTGTCCTGACTGGCGAGGCGCGGGTCTCCCAGTTGTGCAGATATACAGAGGTGACCGGGCCCAAGTGCAGCATAACGCGCTGGCCTGCCTAAAAAGGGGGGGCGAGTTGAGGGCTGGCCACAGTTCCTCCCCCACACGCTCGTCTGTTCCCTGGCAATGGTTTCGACTGCTTCACACCCCCCCAGGCTCTGCAACTGTCCCAGCTCAAAGCCCGGCTACACTGTCTCCTATTGTCTTGCATGTATGTTCGGTTGCATTGCAAGCTATTCGAGCCATTTGGAAGGCGCTTTCTGTTGCGTGGACTTGTTGTAAAGCACGGGCGGCGTTGACGTCGCAGTTTCTAAACTTCTGTCGGAGGAGCAGGCTGTCGGATCGATCATACCTTCACCTCTGTAAAGACATGGCTACTGGCGCGTTTCGTGACAGTGGGACATGCTAGTTGGACACTTTGGGACACAAATCCAAGCTCACACTCCTCCCTCGCCTGCGTTTCAAAGTCATGTCGAGACCTGCCAACGAGAGACATTATGGTCACGGGAACACTGAGTCTGGAAAAATCTTGCCATGCCGAGAGTCGGGATGTACTGTTGTAGGCATCCTGCAAATTGGTTCAGATCTACAATTTCTTGGCAAGAGAGACACTGCAGTGAGCTTTAAAGCAACGTGTGAGCGAGTGACCAAGGGACCTTTTTTAATACTAGTGGAAGCACACTAGGAGGCAGCAGTGTGCATAGCAGCCTTGCTGCCTAGCGACACCTGTAGCTCATTTTGCAATAAGTGTGGCGTGTGCTTCAATGGGAATGGACTAGTGAATGCATACTCCAAAAAATGGTAAGACTTCTGATCTTATCTTATCCCTCTGGATTGGAAGCCAATGGAGTGTGCATCGTTCCTCTTTCCCACCGTAGTCTCACCGAGGAGTAGCCGTTTATAGTTTTGACTAATGCAATTCTTTGTGGATTATTCCAACCGTCGTACCTCATGACCTCACTAACATGGCCTTTTTGTTTTTGATCTGGTTGTGGTGGCACTGGCGCACCTCTTTGTGTGCGGTCCTCCTGTTCCTTTATGCCAACACAATCTTACAGATGTTGAAGATGTGAAATTTGTCATCAACTTTGACTACCCCAACAACTCTGAGGACTATATCCACCGCATTGGCAGAACAGCTCGTAGCCAAAAGACAGGCACAGCTTACACCTTCTTCACTCCGAACAACATGAGGCAGGCCACTGACCTCATCGCTGTGCTCCGCGAGGCCAGCCAGGCGATCAACCCCAAGCTCCTCCAAATGGCGGAAGACAGAGGAGGTAAATCTAATTGGTGAGATACAGAAACTGTGCTGTGACTTGCAGCCCCTCTTTCTCTGCTGCACTCTTGTTTGTTCTAAGAAGTTGATGGGTTTACCATTTACTTCTGTATCTCAAAACTAATTTCACTTCAATATTCTTTTTTAAAACAAATAGGAGAGCATGCGTGGTTTTTAAATATAGTCTTCCTTGTCTCCTCAGGGGGTCGTTCAAGGGGAGGCAGAGGTGGTGACTACAGGGACGACCGACGGGATAGGTATTCTGGAAGGCGTGATTTTGGCAGTTTTAGGGACCGGGATAATGGCAGAGAGTTTGACAACGGACCAAATAAAGCCTTTGACACAACTACACAGAACGGAGGCTACGGGGGTGAAGTCGCCGCCGTCGCCAGCGGCAACGGCTTCACTCCAGCCAGCTTCAACGGTAATGGACAGTCCAGCTTCAACAACCAAGTCGGAGCCTTCGCAGGCCAGAATTTCCAGGCCGCACAGACTGGTGCGACTCATCCCCCGTTCCCCTTCCCCCAGGCACAGGCGGCACCACAGCAGCACCCTCCACCGCTGGTGCCGTACGCCATGCCCCCTCAGTTCGCTCAGTAAACGCACCGTACACGTGAAAGAAGCAATTTATTGCTTTTTTGTCTTGTTGAGTTCTACACTTATAAAAAATTTTTTTTTTTTGTATTTACACAACAGGGTTACAAACGACATCCGCCTCTCTCAAGCCTTTTTAAGATCTGCAGTGCAACAGTAGTGTTGTTGCAGTTTTTTTTCCCTATTACTATTTAATTTGTTACATTCCCGCAGTAATGTTTAGTTATGTTTTGTACTAGGTAATTACAAATGTATTGTTTTTTTCATGTGTATCATTGAAAGTGATGTTAAGCTCCTTATTGGATGTGCACTGCATGATCTTTCAAATAAAACATAAAAAAAGGTTTGACTTGTTTCTCAATGTTCTCTGAACACCGTCGTTACCCCGTCTGGCCAGCAGGTGTCGTGGTTCGCACATGTAGTCAGTATTGAGTAACTTGTTAACATTAGTCACCTTGTGATGCCTAGTCCTCCAAACATGTTATGAGATTCTCCCACCGGCTCCAATTTCACACCACACCACCTCTACTTCAATCGGACATTGTTTTAGTCTCTGAGGGTCTGGACATGAGCCCAAAGTCACAAGGACAGGAGATGGGACTAGACTTCATAGTTCCTAAACATTTAAATGGCTTAAAGGAGCTTTACACTTAAAGGTACTCAGGAATTGTTTTTACACATTTAAAATGTTCAATTCTGGATAAGTGATAAAAAAAAAATCTTTATTCATTACACTTGGATATTTCAAGCTTTTCTTTCAATGTTGATTTATTGCTAATAAATCACAAATTAGAATATGATTGTTCAGTATAGTAATCGGCTAAAGCATCTGCAACTCTTTCTGCAATGGTCTCAGTCTGGCTCACTTGGCTCCCCCATCGGCACAGGACCAGAACCCACTCCCGGTGCCGTATCGAACTTGGGGGAGGAATGCGCGTGGTCGACATGGTAACCGCCGTGTGACGACTGAAGCGACGGCCGTTAAAGAGGAGACCCACAAGAACTGGACCGGGCCTGGAGGCCGAGCTTCAGGAGCCTCCACATTCCTGGTGTCGGGCCGCTCCTGAACCAGAGACCGCGTCAGATCAGTATTACTCGGAGGAACCGGACCGGTCCAAAGTCCTCCTTTCAGATTAAAGTTGTCTTTATTGTCACTTCTTCCATTTGTGCAAACAGAAGATCTGAACGTGTGTTTCCCTCCTGTCCAACATGGTGTGTCATAGTAGTACTGAAGGCAAAACAGTGAACAACAACAAAGAACATTTAGACAACACATACATTATAAATTGAGAACTATAAAAAAATATATAAGTGTATTATAGTAGCAGTTGAACATGTGAGTCTAGAAGAGGAGTGGGAGATTAAACATTCAAGTACATTTTGAATCTCATTTAGAAATGGAGACTGGAGACACACGCAAAAAAACACACACACACGACTTGTCCACATGTCGGCGATGATTTCACCTGCTACCGGGACATTATAAAGCTTTATGGAGACGCTCATTTCATTTCCCAGCTGTGAGATTATTTTTTATTTCATTGTGATTTCCAAAAGGTTTATGAATGACACAGGATTTGGAAAAAGTTTGGGATTATATGTGTTAAAAGAAAAAGAACACAGATCATTAAAAACATCAAAAAAATAAAAGTGCCAGCAGCGTGTGACTCCTCCCCTCATGCAGGGGAAGATCAGAGATTCAGCTGTTCTGCATCGTGTTGGGCCCCCGGCCGCCGTGTGCTTGATGCTCCTCCTTTAAACCCTCCATTGCATAACAGTGAGGCCGGCCACAGGCCCTCAGCTCCCAGGAGCCATTAGATCACAAGCCCTTACCCAGTAGGAGCCATTAGATCTCAGGTGAGCAGGCCCTCAGCTCCTAGGAGCCATTCGATCTCAGGCCCTCAGTGATCTGGGTGTGGCTGATCTAAATTGCTTTCTGCATATTTACAGAACTACGAGGCCTGGAAGTATGTGAGGAACGCTCGCTGTGCAAACACTCAGGTGCTCTTCGTCTTCCTCAGTCATTTGCTTCTTTCCTTTAATTTTCACAACCAGATATGTGACGGCCGCACCCTGCAGTTTGACATATTTACATAAAGAGAGAAAACACGGCACGTTTTTGAGGGGGCGGGGCTAAAGGAGCCAAAGTGGACGACGCTCATTGGAGGTAGACTTGATCCGAGTCGTTCTTATCTCGGACGGATTGCACAATGTGGAATTTAAACCGGGGGGTTGCGCAGGAGTGTACACAATAACGTAAACACCTGTAGCGAAGGATGAAACCCTTTAATTAATCCCACATCAATGACTTGAACCCTTCCGACAGTCGTTTTTTTCCGTTTTTGAGTACATGGCACCGGTGTTCGTGTTATTGTGGCCAACCCCTCCATATACGAGGCCTGGTTTGTGAACCTGGATTAAGAGCAGTCCTCATGTGGACTGGATCCCTTATTGCTGCAGCAGGCTGTAGTGAACTGTAGATCCTGTTGACGCGTCGTGTACAGAGGGATTAAACAACAATGGAGTTCATCTGTGTGTCTTTACGTCTTTCTGCCCCTTCAGAGTTATTTTACCACTATTTGCAGTTATCACATGTTTTTGTAGGCTATAGGTGTCTTTGAGGGACATTTTGGAGGTGATACCCCCCCCCTTAGAGGTTTATGTAATAATGCTCCGTATCACTCCACATGTACGTTGTCAAACGGGGGTTGAGGGTCAAAGGTCAAGGGAGAGCGTACCCGGCCTCTTCTGTTGCCTCCTTGACCCTCACCTCTCTCTTGCCTTGTTATCTTCTATCTTTCTGTTCCCTCCCCCTCAATCCCTCCCGCTCCCCTGCAGGTATGTGTGTGTGTGTGTGTGTGTGTGTGTGTGTGTAGTAACTGCTCTGGGTGTGCGTCGGTCGCACCCACTGCAAGCATGAGACGGAGGCCTCTAGGAGTTCCATTGTTCTCCGTACACCAGCATCAGAGCCTCCAACTCCCACCCACCCACAGTACCGTGTGTGTGTTCCTACAATAACACACACACACACGCACACACCCTCGCATAAAATGCTATGCATGCTCTCGAGGGTTCATACTATCTTTCCTATCAGGCATTTGCTTTTGTTTTGTTCTGACTGCAGGTGAAGTCTGTTCGAAATACCTTGACTTTTCACAGGGTGTGTGTGTGTGTGTGTGTGCGTGTGTGTTTGTATGTGTGTGTGTGTGAGAGATAAAAACTGATACTGTCTCTGTGGGGTGTCAGCAATCCTCAAGGTTGCAGGATAATTATGACGAGTCCCTAATTGATTAATTGGTTAATTGATTAATTGATTAGTTCTATTAGCCCAGCCTATGAATCTCTGGTGTTGGAGTAAACCAGTTCTACCTTTATTTCCCTGTATGTGCTCTTGTCGCGGAGACGCGCACGGAGGCTGCTCCGTGAACAATGAGAGCGCGCTAATGATGCTCGCTATGCGTCCATCGAGGGAACGAGTTCCGCCGCATTCCTCCGCGTGTCGAAACCGTGAGTGGGCCGTGATATCCCGCCGCGTCAGCTGTTTGAGAACATGTCTGCAAGAAAACCTAAATACACACACACACACAACAAGTGTGCAGATTAATGCAGATGACCTCACATATCAGGGAGCATTAAGGCAATATATCTGATCATGCATTAAAAAAAATGTTGTATTTTTTTTTTTACAATTTGTGAGCAGACAGACTCACGAGAGAGAAACTACAAACAGCCAGGAGGAAGAGCGTCAGGAGCAGCAGAGCCGGAACAGGTCCGCCCGGTCTGCGCTCTCCGGAGGACACACCTGCTGCTGCGGGGTGGAGCTGAGACAGGTGTGGACGCTCCTTAACGGGGAGGGAGGCCAAAGACCAGAGGGCGTGAGAGGGAAGAGGAGACGAGAGGAGTGAGAGAGAGAGAGAGTGAGTGAGTGAGTGAGGTTGGAAGAAGCAACACTCGGACTCCGATTACAACAAATTGATCCGAAGCAGCTCCCGAGATGTCGAACAATAAGGAATACAGTTCTGTCAAGCTCAGCAAGTGAGTGCTCTCTCTCTCTCTCTCTCTCTCTCTCTCTCTCTCTCTCTCTCTCTCTCTCTCTCTTTGTGTGTGTGTGTGTGTGCGCGCGTGTTGCGTTTCCTAGTTTCATAATCATAATACTGTCCCCTCTCTTTCGCTGTGTTATTTTATAAAGGGACATACAATGTGTCTCATGCTGCAGAGCAGGCTGGTCTGTTCTACCTTGATCACATATGAATATGAATATGCGTATATATAGATCCTATATATGTATGTAGCCTATTTGTTTGTGCGAGCGTGCGTGTGTATTTTCACGAGGGTTCGCTTTCCGGGACCACCCAGTCCACCACCGGAGCAGCCAGGTGTGCCCCGGCGACGACAACAACCGGTGTGTTGGTGTCTCTTACGTCATCTACCGTCGCCTCACCCGACTCCTCCACTCAGCTACTGTATTAGTTTTATTGGAGGAGCAGGAGTTCCCTGTGCCACTCACTGAGCTGAACCCTCCCGGTGCTCGTGGCCAACACCGTGCCCAACGCCGTGTTGTCATTGCGCTCCGTGGGTTGCGGGGAGGGCGTTGACTCTCCTGCTTTATGACGTTGTTACGCCTGGCAGTAAATGGGAATATCGACCTTCACCCGGCACCTCTCAAAGTGACTAATTGGGTGTTTATCTCCCCTGCGCGCGACGTGTCAAGCGGGGCGTGCCGCGGGATCGAGACCGGGTCGAGCTGAAGGAGCGGCGTCACCTCTGACGGGCTGATTGGGCTGAACAGTGATACTGGCCTGTGTGCGTGTGTGTGTGCGTGTGTGTGCGTGTGTGTGTGTGTGTCTCAGCAATGAATGAACTCCCACCCATGCTGGACCTTTGCTGCGGAGATAAGAGTCTGTTGGATTAAGCGAGGAAGTATTCAGATCCTATACTTCAGTAAAAGTACCACAAGTAAAAATACCACTGGTACCACAGGTAAAAGTACCACTCGCACTGCTGTACACTCGTAAGACAAAAGTACAAATACCACTCATACTACGAGTAAAAATACCACAAGTAAAAGTACCACTTGTACCACAATTCCTGCATTGAACATGTTCTTAAAATAAAAGTATGGCCAAAATGTACTTAAAGTATTGACTAAGCGCATCACCAGTGTTATTGACTGTTGATGTTTACTTTGGTTTATTTTATAAGGAACAGTCAATTTAGAATTGGAGGCTATTTTTCATTTGTAGTGCCGAGAGGCAGATGTCACAAAACAAACCTAAAAACATAAGATACACATACGATGTTTATACAATATTTATACAATATTTACGCTTTTCAGTTTATTTTCTAAAGCCAAATATCACAAATTACAAATGTGCCTCAAAGGGTTCACAAAGTGATGACAGTGAGTATCTTCATTCAGGAGACTCTTAGACCTCCTGATCGGATTCATTCATTGAACGTATACAAATGCAGATAATCAACAACAAATAAATTCTCTTCATTTTCTTCTCATTTCCGCTCTACTCCAATATACCATCGGGAAGTTTATTAAAATAGTAATCTATGTGATTTGCATCCAATAGTCTGTAAGTATTGTGAGTGTGAAGTGGCATCAGATTAAGGTACTCTGGAACAGCACCTGGCTCCATGTCACATTCCATCATCGGGAATAGTGGAGGAGGAAGTGATGCCAAGATGTCTGAGTACAACTGTAAAGCTCCACGCTGGATGTGAGTGGCACTGATGAGAGCTCCATGTGTCTGCCACACGCAAACGGCATTCCTGACTGGTAATTGTAGACAACCCCCACACACACACACACACACACTCACACACACACACCACCACCCACTGGGCCATCTAACCGGGCGTGTCTCACCACATAGTTATCTTTCATATCACAGCCGAGCAGGAATGACAGAGCAAACAATCCAAAGAGCACAAACAGGTCCGTTTGACATGTCGCTGAGGAATTGTGTCGAGCAGGTGGAGGAATCTTCTTTGTTGGTGTCGCGGACAGGAAGTGTTCCTTGAATGCAGCACGACCACGTTGAAGTGCAAATGCAGCTCTGAAAGATGTTTTAATACATTTCAACCCCTGATAACTAACTGCATACTGTAACATAACATACTGCAACTGTATATATACTGTGTGTGTGTGTGTGTGTGTGTGTGTGTGTGTGTGTGTGTGTGTGTGTGTGTGTGTGTGTGTGTGTGTGTGTGTGTGTGTGTGTGTGTGTGTGTGTGTGTGTGTGTGTGTGTGTGTGTGTGTGTGTGTGTGTGTGTGTGTGTGTGTGTGTGTGTGTGTGTGTGTGTGTGTGTGTGTGTGTGTGTGTGTGTGTGATCTTTAATATTGTGAAATGTTAACATTATTTGGGTGGAGGCTTCAAGTAAACCCAATGGGACACTTATTTCACAGCAGTGTGTAATTGAACATCACAATTATACACACAAAACAGCTGATTACCTTCTACAATATGAACTATATATAAACTACGTATTAGCATGGAAGTAGATTAGCTGATGTAGATATGTAATACCCGTAACAAGAGTACAAAACCTCCCTTTTGACCCCTTTGTCACCTCTGTGCTCTAGGATCCAGGCCAATGACCTGGCCGTGGTGGTTTCTCGCATGCAGAAAAATGCCGACCAGGTGGAGAAGAACATCCTGAAGGTGGAGGGGCTGCTTCTTGTGGTAAGAATTTCACGTTGGACTTGAGTTCATTGACACCGCCTTGTTATCTTGAAACCCTCAAAGTCGTCCCTAGATCAGTTTTAAAATCGATAACACGACTTATTCTTTTATTTTGGAGCAGCATTTGGCTTTTCTGAACCATTTATTGAACTTAGAAAACAGGCTTCTGGAAGGACGACCCTCAGTACTGACGTCACGCAGCACTTGGAGAGCTGCAACGTGATGATGTGACATGACCAACTTTGATCAGACATGATTCAACAGAACGAAAGCTTCCAGATAATCAGGACGGTGTGTTTGTTCCTCTCCTTTAGGACGCGGAGCGCGACGCCAAGAAGCAGCCGCTGATGCACCAGAAGGAGAACGGCGAGAACCTGTCGCAGGCCGAGGGGCTGCTGAAGGACCTCTTCATGGACGCCGACAAGGCCAAGAAGCTGCATCACCCGCAGGCCTTCGAGATAGAGAGAGAGTGAGTTTGTTCTGGCGTGGCGAACACACAGAAATACACACACACACACACATAAATGCCAACAGTCACGCCTCAAAACTCGCTGTGTCGCATACCTTCCAGATCGTCCTGCCAGTCATTTCCACATTCCCCTCCAGTGCTCTCCGCCCATCCTCCTCCCCCGCCACTGACTCGATTGTGTTCTCCTCCTCAGCGTGAAGAACCTCCACGACCGCTGGGTGAAGGACTGCACCACCTACCGGGAGCTGTACACCAAGGCGCTTGTGTTGGACCTGAATCCAAAGATCGGCTGGGGTCCTCTGCTGGAGGAGAAACTGGTGGGTTGGCGCTCGGTGCAATGTGTTTTTTTGTTTTCCCGCTGACCTTCACCCACGTGGTTGACCTTGGCGATCCGCTCCTCAGAGCCAGTTGAAGGCGGACGGCTACGGGCCCAACCTGGCGGACGTGGAGAAGCAGACGGCGGTGCACAACATCCTGCACCAGGAGATCGAGGCCTACAGCGCCCAGCTGAAGCCCGGCACCACGGCCTCCAAGGTAGCGGCACCAACACGACTCACAGACTCTCTGAGTCACACACACACACACACACACACACACACACACACACACACACAAACACACACACTCTTGAGTCTCACACGCGATGACTCGTTCTCACCCCGTTTTCCTCTCCTCCGTATCCGATTGACAGGAGCAGTACGGCGCCCTCAAAGAAAAGTACGCGGAGCTTCATGTGAGTGGCGTTTTCTTTCTCCGCTGTGTGTTCTTGAAGTCACTTTTTAAATGCGTGTGTGAATGTGTGTGTGCCCGCCGTGCGTCCCTCAGGAGAGCTCCCTGCAGAGGCGCAACAAGCTGGCCTCGCTGTACGAGTACGTGCAGAGCTGCAGCAAGGAGCTGGCCTACCTGTCGGGGCAGCAGGAGAGGATCCTCCAGAGGGACTGGAGCGACCGCATGACCGACCCCCCGGGCGTCCGCATGGAGTACGAGGTGAGGGGTCACGGCAGCTTTGGAGAACCGTGTGTGTGTGTGTGTGTGTGTGTGTGTGTGTGTGTGTGTGTGTGTGTGTGGCTGCTGATCAGAATTTGAATACTTGGAACAACGGTTGTGTTGTTTCCTCGACAGAAATTCAAAAACAGCGGCCTGCTCGCCCACGAGAGTGAGATCAGCAAGCTGCAGGAGGACGGAGATCGTCTGGTGGAGGCCAAACACCCCGGCAGCGCCGCCATTAAGGTCAGCTGACGCCTGTGTGATGGCTGCGACAGGCAGGATATGGAAGTGAGCGAGTCTAATGGAGGCGCTGTGCTTGTCGTCAGGCGCACAGAGACGGCGTGCAAAACGAGTGGCAGTCGTTTCTCAACTTGTGTCTGGCTCAGGAAACACACCTGGACAACATTGAAGACTACAAGAAGGTAGCGAGCCTCTCAGACCCCCCCTCCCCCACACACACACACAGTATGTCTCCCAGTAGATCCAGCGGTCCACTGACGAGTCCTTTGTGTGCGATGCAGTTCCAGCTGGACGCGGAGACGCTGTCCGAGTCCCTGGAGCGGCTGAACTCCTGCATGCGCCCCAAGGCTCTGGCCGAGAAGAGCAACACGCAGGTGCTGCTGGCGCTGGAGGTACGGGCTGAGCTGGATGACGGGGTGCCGGGGGGGAGGAAAGAAACCCAATCGCTCATGTTTACTCAGTGATATGTTGTTCTGTATTTTTATTTTTATTCTCGCGTGCGAATTAACGTGCAGAGATAATATTTACCTGTTTATTCTCATAAAAAGAGCAAAGTATTGAGAGATAATTAAGTGCAAACAAAAGCAATGGCAGCTTTAATTATGTTTTTCTGACAGATACAGATAAAAACACACAAAAAGAAGAAGAATGAAATGCAAATAGTGATAAAAATACCATAGTTTGCATTTGACCCATCCTTCGTTATGAAGGAGCAGTGAGGTACCGCGCCCGGGGAGCAGCTGGGGGGGTTCAGTGTCTTGCTAAATGACACTTCGGGCTGCAGCTAATGGGGAGAGCGGGGATCGAACCTACTACCTTGCGGTTACGGGACGACCACTCTTCCCACTGAGCTAAACCCGCCCCAAATCATCAAGACCAATGAATCGAGTAGGAGGAGACTGGAAGGATCCATACTTTTATATGTAATTGTAATAAGTGTGATAGACATGTCCGCGTGTGAGTCGGTTCCTCCGGTGTCGAAGGTTGTGGGTTCTGATCCCAGAAGCAGGTTCACTCAGTGTCTATAGAACCTGTTGGTGGGCTGATGAGCGTCGTACCTGAGCTGCCTGTGGTTCCTCTCGGGCTTCAACAACCGGTTCCACCTGCTCCGCAGTAACCAGTTCTCCCTCACGTGGGGACGCATGTATGTATACGTCTTTGTTTGCGTCGCCTCTAACTCGATGGCGCCCTCAGGGAGACGCTCCTGCGGTCAAGAGGAACGACCAGCGCCTGGCGTCCCTCCGGGAGCTCAGCAGCATCATCGTGCCTCTGAAGCTCCGCCGGCTGAAGCCCACCTCGGGCACCGCCGCGGTGTCGCTGTGCGACTGGGCCGACCCGGTGGCCAAGGTATGCTCCTGATGCACGACCCCGATGAAGAGGGGTGTCCTCCTCGTCGGAGTCCGTCTTTCATCGTCTTCTCTCCAGGACACGGTGAGGCGCGGCGAGGTGCTGAGCTTGAGGTCAAACTCCGACAGTAAGAACTGGGAGCTCCAGAGCAGCAACGGGAAGACCCGGACCCTCCCCGGGGCGTGCTTCATGGTCCCGCCCCCCGACGCTGAGGCGCTGGAGGAGGTGGACAGGTACAGAGATATATGTGCATATATATATATATATATATATATATATATATATATATATATATATATATATATATATATATATATATATATATATATACACCTCCACTCAGGGGGTGACATTTACATCTTTTTTAGAGATCAGTTTTTCCCCCACTGACTGAAGTACAGGAGCATTCAAAAAGATATTGGGGGCACTTTTTGAAACTTGTGAAATAACATTTAACCTTTCTTAATAATAATAAATAAACTTATTTAGGCTTACAGTATATGGCATATTTTCATAAAAATAGCAATAACTAGAATGGGCACTCGGTAGAGCGCATACCTTCGCATATCACAAGATTAGGCATTGAATTATGAACATAAAAATTGACTGCTATGGTAAAAAGAAGATTTTGACCTTTTCATGACCTTGACCTTTGACCCGATCATCCCAAAATCTAATCAAATGGTCCCCGGATAATAACCAATCATCCCACCAAATTTCATGCCATTCGGTTTAATACTTTTTGACTTACACAGCGATCAAAACATTACCTTCACAATGCGAAGGTAATAAGACTTTAGGCAGTAGTCTACAGACTCAAAGTGTTTTCTTCGATTTCTTTTGGACAAAAAAACAACAGAAAACATAAATCATATTCAATTGTATTCTTTTTTTTGGTGGTTATTTATTGTTATTACATTTTTTAAACAACAATTAACAATCATAACTCATTGTTTTATCTTTTTATAACTCAAAATTATATTTATTGATTTTTTTTTTTTTTTGTGTGTGTATCTACTTAGCACAGGCAAGACACAGGACACACAAAAAGAAAATCCTATTAAATTCTGGGGGCATCTTTTGCCCTCTCAGTGATATCAGGGGCAACATTATATATATTCCTTAGGGGCAGTTTTGCCCTTTGCCCTGGTGAATTTCCGACGCTGCCTCCACTGTACGTTGTTTTTGTCCCATGATGACAACAGAGACGACAACCTGTGATGGATTTGCGTGAACCCATGGGGTGTGTGTGTGTGTGTGTGTGTGTGTGTGTTCAGTCTGGACAGAGCGCTGACGGACCTGAAGAGCCGTAGAGCTTCACTAATGGCCTCCTTGAAGAGCCCGGCTGTGGAAGTGGTGCGCCCCCAGAAGGCAGGTGAGAACAGAGTCGTCTGGACAGGACCAGCACCACCCAGCCGCCCCAGCTGGGAGACCACGGCAGAACCTTTTGATTTGGGCTCGTCTAAAATTCCGTTGTCCCGTTGTTTATTTATTTTTTACTCCTCAGCCGTCGTCCAAAGTACTCCGGACGATCCCAGAGCCGCCAAGCTCGCCGGGGGACTGGACGAGCTCAACGCGGCCCTGGACCGGAGCGAGAGGGAAATCCTGAGTCGGCTCAGATTGCCGGTGGACAACCGCAACCCCACACAGGACCTGGCCAAGAGACTGCAGGAGCATGAGGTGAGACCTCTCCTGTGATTGTTACAGTTTCATCTTCTTCATCAATGCTCCCTCTCCTCGGTTGAACCCGGTTCAGTTCGGCTTTGAGCAAAAGAGTCCTCGAGGGGAGACTTTAATGTCCATAAATGACGTTTTGTCTTGTATTGTTTTTGTACCTGTCAAAGGGCTGCAGATGGAAATGAGTTGGTAGATAGATGGAGAGATAGATAGATGGATGGATGGATGGATAGATAGATACTTACTTTATTCATCTACAGGGGGCATGTGTTTGTAGCAGGAGCAAGCAAGGTTACAATATATTTACAAAATCTGATACAACGCATATTTTCTCTTTTTTGAGATCAATGTGATTTGGTATGTTAGGAACTAAAACTAAACGCGTCCGTCTCGTCGTGACTTTGTCCTCCAGAAAACTGCGTTGGCTGTGAGGAAGCTGGAGGCTGAGAAGTTTGCGATCCAGAGGGAGATGGATCCACTTCTGGCTGCGAAGACCCCGGGACCCATCACCTCCACGCTGCCGCTCAAACTCAGCACTGCCAGCAACAAGATCGACAACATGAACACCCTCGTCGATCTTTACCAAAAAAAGTCAGAAAAGTTTCCCTTTCGTCTAATATTTGGATTTAAGGCAAGAAACACATTTGTGTATTTTGTTGTTGTTATATTATCTTTCCTAACTACCTTGTTTCTTTCCTCTGAACCAGAGCGACGGCCTCCATGTTCCTGGAGAAGCAGAAGCACAATGTGGAAGGCATCGTCTCCGGGTTTGAGGACAAGCTTGCTAAAGATGGCACCATTCTCGACGAACCGAACGCCCTCCCGAACCGCCACCAGGCACTGCAGGTGTTTGACAGTTCTTGGTTGCATTATAAAGTCAGATAGTTAACAATTTTATGATAGGATTATATTTAATTCAGTTTATTTTAGAGATCACCAATGACAAATTAGCCTTTGAGGGTTTTACAACTTGAACACGTACGACATCCCTGACCGTTGTCCTCACATCGGAAAAATCTTTTAACAGTGAAAAAAGGGAAGAAACCTTCAGGAGAGAACAAAGGAGGATACCTCTCCAGGATGGACAGCTTATAAAACATCATTAAAATCTACTAATGACTAATTAAGATTAAATTTAATCCATAAAAATACAATATTGTATTTCCTGATCAGTTTTACTGTTTTTATGAAGAGAAAAAACACTACATGACTAAAAAAAGTAAAAGGATGACATTTTGAATCTTTGCTGGTTTACACTTGAAATATCTTTTTACTCTGGCAAATAACAAAAATAGTCTGTAGCCGTGTCGACCAGCTGGAGAACCAAATGGCAAAAAGAGATCTCCAATAATCGCAAAAAATGGATAATCAATATTAAGCCAAAGTATCTGTGGCAAAAAATATGTTATCAGCGATCTCTAAAAGTTATATTTGCTAAATAAAAATGGTGCTGATATTATCCGTGGATTTTTATGATCCATTGATTCCAAAAAAAAGAACCAACCCTGTAGTTTTCTTCATCTCACTTCCTCCTCTTCATGCCCAACAGCTTACGCGTAAGGACGTTGCCTCAAAAAAGGTTGATTTGAATAATTTGGGCAGCGACTTTGACCAGACGGAGCAAGCGTGCAGGACCTTACAGCAGAGCTTCAACGAATACTGTCCGGACATCCGCCGCCAGGAGAACGAGGTGAAACGTCTGAGGAGCCGTTACGCAAACGTCAACAATCAGCTCCAGGACAGGCGAGTGAAGCGGTTCAGGTTGTTGTAGCTGTGTTTGTGTTGTTTTTAATGTGAACTTTTATTTTAAATGGTTGTTTTTGATATTTCTTACCAAAGGTCTACTCTCATGAAGGAAGCGACCAATAAGAACCAAGATTTCCAGACTGCTGCTCAGTCACTGGATTTCTTCCTGGTAAATTTGCCCAATAATTCGGTCAAACCTACAGACGACGTGGCTCAGATCACAGCCAAGCAGAATGCTCAGAAGGTCGGTAGAAGTATTTATTAATGTGCATTAGCCAGTCTCCAACTGTTCATGCCAACTAGCTCACGCCCGTGTGGGTTACCCGTCTTCTTTAGAAAATCGTCGAAGACATCAACAAGAAATCTGGCGATTTGGACCAAGTTCAGCATCTCTCCCGCGATCTGCAGGGTGTTTTGAATGTGAGTTCAGAGAATATGATTCATCTCATATACAGTTGACTAGGTAAACTCTTCAAAGTACTTCATCCTTCATTCTTTGATTGTCTTCCAGGAGTACTGCATGAAGTCGAACACTTACAAGAGCACTCTGAAGGATGCTGACGATGACGACGATGATGATGATGACAATGATGGGCCTGTCCTGAAGAAACGTCAGACTTCAACTATGACTCAGGCTGTACAGAGAAAGGTACACGTATATAGAAACTATAAGTAAACTAAGTACTCATCTTCAATTTCTAAACTGATTTTGCCTTCTTCTATTACAGGAGCAAGATCTGCTGAACCTTTTCTCTGAGGTGTCTGCAGAAAACAACCAACTTCTCAACCAGTTGGAGACGGCGAAGAACATCAAAGCCATGGTAGGATATTATGCAATCGGAATAACAACTCAAGGAATAGAAGAATGATTCCTAATGTTTAGTGCCCATAACAATCCTCTCCTTTTGTTTTATTCATGTGCAGAATGAAGATAAAGTCAGTCAGGTGGTGGTCCATCAGCAGCTGCAGCTACAGAGCCAGAAGAAGGACATGGAGAAGAGTGATATTCTGAAAAGGGAATTAAATGATGAGATTGAAAGGCGCTCACACGCTGAAAGAGAGCTGGAAACTTACCGTAAGAGGTTTGTGTCTCTGAAGAACCGGAGAGGGGTGGAGAGGTTGGAGGAGAAGGAGGTGGTGCAATACTACCGTGACCCCAAACTGGAGGAGGAAATCAAGTCCTATAAAGATCGGATCCAGGATGAAACATCGAAAAGATCAAGTACCAATTCAGAGATAGAAGTTATACATGATAGGATTATCAAGGTAAAATCTCAGCTGATAAAAAGCGAACCGAAACTGGTGACCAAGTTACTGTTTGAATACGAGAGAGACCCACAGCTTGACAAAGACGCCGTCAAAATGAGGGAAGAGATGCGACGGATACATCTGGATCTCCAAACAAGAGATACTGAGGCAGTTCACGTGAAAACTGAGCTCACGGTTCTGTCCCGGCAGAAACCAAAGATCAGGGAGACGATCGTTAAGAAGGAAGTGGTGAGGCTTGAAAAGGATCCGGAGATGCTGAAAGCTGTTCTCACTTTCCAAGGGCATATCTCGGAGGAGGAACTCCGGTCCAAGGCGCTAAACGATAGCGTTTTTAGCACAAGGAGTCAGATAAACACACTCGAGAGGATCATTCCCACCATCCAACCCAAGATCGTCACCAAGGTGGTGAAGCAAGTGCAGCAAGATAAAGAAATGGTTGAAGAGTCGAAGAAACTACGAGTGGCCTTGGAGGAGGAGAAGGATGAGAACGCAATCTTGATGAAAGACCTGACCAACTTGCATCTACGTTACAGTGAGGTAGACAAGCTCAGGCCTAAAGTTGAGGTCAAGGAGATCCTCAATGAGATCTACAGAGTCGATCCTGGGACAGAAGTTGAGCTGGTGCGCCTGAAGAAAGAGCTGCAGGATTCCAACCGCAACTGCGTAGACCTGGAACTTGACATCAAGACACTGATAACGACTCTGACTACCCTGCATGCTCAGAAACCCAAAATAGAGTACAAAGAGGTGACCCAGGAGGTGATCAAAGAAGAGAAGAGCCCAGAGGTCTCCAGGGAATTGCAAAGGCTAAGCAACCAAGCTTCCCGTCTGCTAGTCAACCACGAAACCACCATGGAGCTGCTGTATCGCCTCCGTAAAGAAAGGGACGAGCTGAAGGTCGAAAAATCCAAGGTGGAGACAAAGCTGGTCACTAAAGAGCTCATCAAATATGAAAACGACCCTCTTCTTGAGAAAGAGGCCGACAGAGTTCGGAAGAATGTCCGAGAAGAGATTCAACAACGTCGGAATGTGGAGGAGTGTCTGTTCGACCTCCAGAACCAATTCATTGTCCTTGAAAGGCAGAAGCCCGAGGAAAAGATTGTCATGCAGGAAATGGTGCGTCTCCAGAAGGACCCCAAGCAGGCACTGGAACATGAAAAGTTGAATAAGAACCTGGACGACGAAATGAAGAGTCGCAGAAAGTTTGAATTGGAGGTCAGACACCTCAGAGCCCTGCTTCAAGACAAAGAGACGACCCTGGCTCAGATGGACGACCGGCAGAAGAAGATTCAAGTGGAGACCGAGCTGAGGCAGATCAAGTCTCGCATTCTTGATCTGGAAAACTCTCCGTCGCCCGTTGATGAAAATATTGTCATCGAGGAGGTCCTGAAAGTGGAGAGGGACCCTCAGCTGGAGAAACTTACAGACAATATACGCCTCGACCTGGATAAGGAGAACAATAATATCATTCGTCTGGAGAGAGAAATCCGCAATCTGAGGGTCCAGCTGGAGATCCTACAAAAAGAGAAGTCCATCGAGAAGGTTGTTTACCGAGAGGTCGTTCGCGTGGAGCCCGACCCGGCGGTGGAGGCTGAAAGGGAACATCTTAGAGAGATTGTGACACAGCAGAGGAATCTCAGGCGCGACGTGGAAGAGAGCACTCAGAGCATCCTCATCCGACTCGCTCACCTGCAGTCGTCGCAATCTGTAATTACTCAGGAGGAGGCCATTCTCCTCGCCAACAGAGACGTCCTGCAGAAAGAGAAGGACGATACGATCAGGCAGCTCAAAACGCTTGAGTCTCAAAGGCAGACCATCAGCATGACGTTTCAGCAGCAGTCAAAGCTGCTGAGTGAGAGAAACCAGAACGTACGGCAAAGGAGTCTGAAAACCTCCACGGACGTGCAGAGGCTGGAGAAGGACATCCTCAAGGAGAAAGACAAATTGCACCAGAGAGACGCGCTCATCATGGAGCTGAGGAGCAACATCCAGAAGGACGACCACTCGGAAACTCACACCAGGGAGACAAATCTGTCCACGAAGATCACCATCCTGGATCCAGAGACGGGGAGAGACATGTCTCCCTATGACGCCTACATGCAGGGGCTAATCGATCGCAAGAACTACATCCGCCTGGCGGAGTTGGAGTGCGACTGGGAGGAAATCACCTCAACTGGTCCAGACGGGGATATGACAATTCTTCAGGATCGTAAAAGTGGGAAGCAGTACTCCATCAAGGACGCTCTGAGGAGCGGCCGCTTGACCCAGTATGACGTGTCGCGCTACAAGGATGGAAAAATCTCCATTGCAGAGTTTGCCCTTCTTGTTGCCGGCGATACCAGGAGGCCCATCGTTCCTCCGATACCAATCCCAAGATCACCCACCAGAGCCGCCCCGAGCAGTCCCATGAGAGCCGCCCCGAGCAGTCCCATGAACTCCATGCCACCCTCCCTGAGGTCCTCCTATTCCAACCTCCACACTCAATACAGTGGCAGTCAGAACAACCTCAGTGGCAGTCTTAGCAACCTCAGTGTCCAATCGTCAGCAGGTGACGAGTATTTCCCCATCTCTGGTGTTTTCGACACCACCACCGAAAGCCGCATGTCCGTCCGAAGTGCCCTGACCCGCAAGCTCATCGACCCTGACACGGCGCTGAAGCTGCTCGAGGCTCAAGCGGCCTCGGGGGGAATCGTCGATCTCTCCTTAAAGGACAAACTGTCTGTCCACAAGGCAGCCGAACGCGGTCTCATTGACTCGGCTGACATGTACAAGCTTCTGAACGCCCAGAAGGCCTTCACTGGAGTTGAGGATCCCATGACCAAAGACCGTCTCGCGGTGGGACAGGCTGCCAAGAAAGGGTACATCCCCCTAGAGAATGCCAAGAGGTACATCGAGGCGCAGTACCTGACCGGTGGGCTTGTGAATCCGGCTAAAGCTGGCCGCCTAACGGTCGAAGAAGCTCTTGCCGGTGATATTATCGATAGCGCGATAGCGGAGGAGCTGCAGGATGAAGCGTCCCACACAAAGGAGCTGGTAGACCCTATTTCTAAAGAGAAGATATCGTACAAGCAGGCGATGGATAGGTGTCAGAAAGACAACAGCACGGGCCTCCTGCTGCTCCCCGCAGCCTCGACCGATGCCCAGAACTCCCCGTCGTACTCAAACTATCGTTTCAATTCCTATAACAAATACTAGATGTGAACTTTAAGATGTTTTATTTGATCCAGCTACTGGTGCTGCAGGGTGTTTGTAAGTGATTCACAGACACACAAAAAGCTATACACTATTTTGGGGTCTGCTGTAAAAATTAGTAATATTTTATATCTCAAATTGTTTTTCAGCTCTCAAGCTAAATCCTTTGTTGGTGCTTATTAAACGCCACAAGCCTCACATTGTCTGTTTTTTTTAAATATCAACAGTACATTGGTCAAACACATGTCTAATCCGTTTGGTTTTTAAATGACACAATAATGTTGGTCTTCATTCTGACCCTTTAGACTCTTAATCTAGTTATTCATAATAAGGGGTTTGGAGAATTTATGACACTTCTTCCCAAATCCTGTACTGTAACTAATACTTTAGATTTACCTCATGTGCAATACTCGTAACCCCAGCGGGTCGTGTGCTCGGAAATTATGGATTAAGGATAAAGATTAAATATGACTTTAGCATGTACTGTGTTCAGGTAAAAATGGTCAAACTCTCGTGTTTACATGAACAAAACACACGTATACTTATAAAAGTGAAATCTATAACATTAGGACACAGACCCACAGAGTCCATTTCCTTCTCAGATGGCATAAATGACCTCCAGAGAGGATTTATTTGTCCATCGTGGTCTAAAAAGAAAAAGGTAGACAAAGGTCTAAAAATAATTTTCCTGGCAAGGGGTCGGACCCCATGGTGGAGTTCACAGTAAGCGACGTTGATGTGAGGATACGTTTGAAGCCTGTCTGACGGGACGCCCGCCTGCCAGATTACCCGCTGACTGGAAAGGACTTTGTGGGATTACTGCACATGAGCCGTTCTGGAGGCTGAAGTGGCCCCACTCTGCCCCAGAGTGACACAGCGTCACATGTGGAAACCCAAATGGCACATTTCAAAGGGCCGATGCCGAGTGAGTGAGTGATGGTAATTGGCAGCTTCTTCTTTCCCTGGATCATTGTTATTATAATACTAGGCTGCAGTGCTGATGGGTTCACGCCCTGACCATCAGCATTCGCACATGCGCCTCTTTTTCACTCCGTCTATGAATGACAGCGTACACGCCCGCCCTGCAATTATGCCACGCCAAATCAATTAGTATTTAAAGCACTCAAAAAAGAATCTTGAGTCAGGGAAGTTCTTTGTTCAATACAACATCAATACATACATACAAGCACATCAGCGTGAGAACAGAAACTACGAGTCAGAGGCATCAACATGGCGAGCACACACTAAACTGAATTAATTAAAAGTGTCTCCTCCTCATTGGTTGAATACGTCCGCCAGAGGAAATGAACTCCATGAAGCTCAGAGGTGCCAGCTGGCAGCATCAGCTTGAACCCAACCACGCTGCAGGCCATCTTCATGCTGCACGTGAGGACTGAATCTATACGTCTCCATCCATACAAAACGAGTCTCAACCTGAGAGAGTTTCGATTCCCGATAGAAGACATCGCTGAGTTTGTGCTTTTTATGACTAACGCCGAGGCGCGCTGACGTCACGATGCTGCAGGACATCAGCGTGTACAATGTGGAAGGCGGGGGATCGGTATTGATCCGCTGTGATTTTATCTAAACGTCAACATCAGTTTGTCCCTCACTTCAGCTTCATGAAAATCAATATATCAAAAAAATCAAAATAAATACATTTGTATTATTACTCAGTTAATTCGTAATTTTCAACTTGACTTTTGAAGTTTAATTGTTTCCTTTGTATTTGTAAATCGCGTGCTGGGCACCAAACGTCATCAGCTGGTACCGTGAGCGGTATTGGCTCACCCTATGTGCCGGTACTGAAGTTCTGGGTCATATTTCCAGGTGACCACTAAGTCCTTCAGAAGAGTTGCTCGTTAGAGGATTAGACGGTGACCGTCGTGGATTAAAGCTCCACTCCACAACATACACAGCTCCCCACTGGCTGACCTCTGGCTGACCTCTACACCCAGTGTTGGTTCATGCGGTTATGCAACTGATTTGATAAACGTATCCATCAGTGCACGTGCAAGACTTATCGAAACATAAAGCTTTCATCATGAGAACATCTGTATATATAAAAAAACGTTTTTTATTATTATTATTGAATTTACGATAATGTAACAAGACAGAAACTTTTAAAAACAACAACAGAGGGGCATCACACCACGAAGAGGTCCTGGATGTGCAGATTGACCCATGAGTGCACGAGCCAAAGCCCCTAATGAGGAGGAGGCTCAAGCTCGCGCAATGACGCGCGTCGTTAACCGGACAGCTTAGCGCAAATACAACATCACGGGACTCCAGAGACTACACACTCCACACACTACACACTACTCCACCCACAGGTGAGCACAGGGGATACAAAGTGGACTATACGTCACATTTCAGTAGAGTACATTATGGTCTTTATTGTGCACGATAAGAGCATTTCACAGATGCAGTATGAGATGAGAGGGGATCCAATAAAACACCTGCCTGCCCCCCCACCCCCACCCCATTATGCTCAATGAAAGACTTTTCCGCCGTCGCCGCGTCACGCGTCCGCCTTCTCCCCCGTGTTCGCCAGCGGCAGAGTCACGTGATGCTGCGGGAAGCGGATGGCTTCGCTGTTGCGCCGCATGTACGCGTGGCCGCTGATCGGGTAGCACATCTCCGTGAAGGTCATGTTGGCCACGGTGATGGCGCAGCGGCCCAGCACCTTGAAGCCAGACTTGTGGTAGAAGGGCACCAGGACGTCCTCGCACATGAGGAGCGCGCGGCGCACGCTGGGCAGACAGCGCAGGTACTGCAGGTAGCGCCACAGCAGGATGGGCCCTTTGCCCTGCTGCCGGAAGGTGCGGTGCACCGCCAGGATGTGGATGTGGACCGTGGAGCCGCGCGGCTTGTGGAGGACCAGCGCGTCCTGCGTGGGGCCGAAGGGGGTCATCAGCATTTTTCTAAGTAAAGCTCTGTTTCTTTTAATGAAGATAAGATTAAATTAATCATAACTACATTATGTAATGTGGTAAATTACTATTTCGTGTTTCTTTAATGAAACCTCTATGTGTATAGAGGCCCATCTCTTGTGTTTTGATGGTACATTGTGTTATCTCTTTAGAAGACTAACGGAGGGGTAGAAAACCCTTGAAAACCCTTTTTATGTGAGCGCAGCTGAAAACGCTGCGGAGAGAAGCTATGACACTGGCCTTCCTTTTAGCCACAAGTTTGAAGAACATTAACATTCATATTTACAATAAAAATCACTATTTCTAACCGTCTCAATGTATTGGCCAGATTTTCTATTCATTTGATGAATAAAAGGGAGTTTTCATAAAAAAACACAACATTTTCTTGGTGACCCCAAACTCTTGAAGGGTAGTGTGTGTGCGTGACGATCAGTCATGGTGGGTGTGTGTGCCGCACGGGGGTCTCACCTCAGTGAGTCGGTCCTTGTCCCAGAGGGAGCCGATGATGAAAGCCACCAGGCGGCCCTCCTCCAGCCAGCCCATGGACAGCTCCGGGCACAAGGTGAGGAAGTGACGCACCTCATCCAGGTGGAGGGGACACTCACCTGACACGGAGATAAATGCTGAGAGAGAGAGCGAGAGAGAGAGAGAGAGAGAGAGAGAGAGAGAGAGATTATTACATCTGTACTTTCTTTCAATGTAGTTATTTGTGTCATATTATTATTATTATCCATATGAACTGTATATTTTATTTATTTGTTAGTGTTGCTGTGTCTTGTTGCTTTGGCAATATTGTTGTTAGGACATTCATGCCAATAAAGCATATTGAATTAGAGAGAGGGAGAGGAGAAAGAGAGAGAGACCTTTCTAAAAAAAATAGTTTGGCACTACTTTCTTTACACATATAAAGACGCAAGTTAAGGAATAAACATTTATCTCTAATCGTAACAGTTGTAACATATTTACAGTGTGAATAAAAGAATGTTGATGAATGAAATGCATATGTAGATCTCCTCGACGTGGTTTTACGCACAGATCCTCGCGTCAAAGCATCCACTGTCCGCTTCACGTGACGTCACGGGAGCCGACCCACTTACCCTCCCGCTCGATCTCAAAGACGCTGATGGCGTCCTGCGTGTTGAGCGGTCGGACCTCGCTGGCGGGCAGCGTGTGTCTCCTCTGGAGTCCCGGGGACACCGAGGCCGGTCGCTGCATCGGTTTGATGAAAGGCTGCGAGCCCACGACGGACATGACGCGGCTTGTGCGCTCCCTCCTTCTCTCCTCCTGACTCCTTCTCTCCTCCTGTCAGGACCACACACAGGATGGGTTGTCTCTGACTGTATTTATAGCGTAAGCCCCCCCCCCCCCGTCTATGATCCGCCACTCATTTGCATTTGAATGTGTGAGTGAATGAATGTGTGGAGCAATTTACTGAACCCTGCAATTAACTGGGGTCAACTGTTGTTGTTTGTCTCTATTGATATAACAACAAATCGTTTTCTATATGAATCACCATTTCCTGCACATTTTTATAGTAGTTGTTTTTGACACACATGACACACTGATCCAAGATCAGCACACGGTGTATAGGCCTACACACGTTTTGGTAAAGTGGTGCCAATATGCCCCCCCCACCCTAGTTAAAGTGGACTTGAAGGCACCGCCGTGCAGTGGGCTGAATCGAACCTGCGCGTGCGTCTCCCTCCCCCGTTACGCACAACCCGCTGGGTTCCGGGTACACTTACCGGAGGACGTGGAGGCGCGCGGGTCGGTGCGGTTCCGGCTCCTCTTCTTCTCTCACCCTGACACAAAGACGGCTCTCTTCATCGCGAGGTGCTTATTGCCGTGAGTCACACGAGGAAGGATTAGACGCGTAGTTGTTTCCACAACTCTGCGCATTAGCGACGCGTCGTGTCCTCTCCCACCGAGCTCTGCGCGCGCCGTGCATGCAGCGTCGATCCATCCGAGACGACCCTCCCTCTTATCACCCCAAAGTATTCACCCAATCACAAAAATGAGTATTGAGTTATGGTCAGAAACGTATAGTGTGTGTGTAAGGTCAAAGAGGAGATGGGGGTGGGGGGGCATCTTTGAGTCTGGGCCACATCTGATGTCCATAAGAATGAAAGGAAGGACATCACAAAATCAACAGGCCACATCACACTCAAAAAAACGATTCAAGCCCTTCTTAGAGGTAACTCAATTAAATATTTTTTTTAAACATTGAATTATATCAATTACAAAACGAAGATATTTATATTTCATTGGTGTAACACAAAATATAGGAATTCTTTCATTTATTAGATTTATTTAGGTTAGATGGTGTGCATATCAACTCAAAATTAATGTGTTTAGTTGGGGACTACCCTTTGCGCATGGGCCAGCTGAAAATCGGTTGTTTTCACAAGGTGAACACGCTTTTAGGGCTGGTGTAGTGCATGGGTAGCACTGTCGCCTCACAGTAGGAGGGTTGTGGGTTTGATTCTCGGTCGTGGCGGTCCTTCTGTGTGGAGTTTGTTCTCAGGGTTCCCCAGCTTCCTCTCAGTCCAAAGACTTGCAGTCAGGTTCATTCATCTCTATATTGCCCATAGGTGTGAGAGTGAATGGTTGTATGTCTCTATGTGACCCCTGGATGGACTGGCGGCCTGTCCAGGTGACACCCCCCCCCCCCCCCCCTGCCCAATGTCAGCTGGAGTCGGCTCCAGAGACCCCAATGAGGATAAGCGGTACTGAATAGAATATTTATATTTTGAGTTGGACAAACACAAATGAATTCAATTTAATGAATATCGTTATTTTATTTTAGATGTGTTTGATAAAAATTAGTTGGACTAACTCAATTATATTGTATTACACTGATGTGCTAAATTTGAGTTGGAGTTGCATATAATTATTGGATGGAAAACCTGCCAACACTAATTGAGTTCATCCAATGAGCCATTTCTTTGAGTGCACCTGTTGCTGGAGGACGTTTCAATAAGAATATTAACGAGAAAGTTAAACTACAGAATGTCAAAAAGTTAAAGTGAAGTAAAGTCATAAAAAATGAAGAAAAAAGTATTATGTCAAAAAACTAACACTTTGGATAAACATGTCACATACCACTCATAGCAGTGGTTTTACTCCATGGTTTGATGGTTTTGTGGTGTCCAATCTGGGGGTCACAGATCAAATAGAAAGGTTGTGATTGACAGAAAGAAGTAAAAAAACTCCTGTACCATAAATTTGTTTGATTTTATTTAACGCGTCTCTAGCAAGAGGAAACATTATCCAATAGAAGCACAACAAACAAACAGGGATTCAAATGAATGTCTCTTGGTGCTGCTGAGCCTCAGGAGGAGCGTTGAGGGTTCAATTCCCTCTGCGTGTTCTCCGGGTGCGTCCGCATCCGAAGGCGTGCACCGTAACCGCTAATTATAGATCCACGTATGTAAAAACTACAACATTTCCACCTGCAATGTAGTTAAGTACAAAGTGAAATAAATTCCAGCACTACTGCAGCTCTTGTGTTAATGTTCTTCTATAATCTGGATTTAAATGAGTGAATCTGAAACTCTGTATCCGGGCCGTGCTGGCAGAACGGATGACATCACCAATGTGATGACTCATGCAATGACATCATCGAGGGCTAAAGCAACGACTGGAGTTAGGACTCAGAGACTTTAATGTTTCATACGGCTCCTAAACATCTCAAACTGTACATGTGGGGATATTGAGCGTATAATACAGCCGATCGTTGTGCAATAACTCTTTATATGAGCGGAGGTCACGCTGTCACAACAGCAGAGATGTAAATACAGCGGACGTCTATCGGAGTGTTTTTTAAATCTCAACTCAAAAATGTATAAAAGTTATCAATAAGAAAAGTCATAGCACCCGTCTACAAAGGACCTGTCAATCACCGTGGCAGGACATACAAAGACCCCCCCCCCCACACACACACACACATTAGATAAGCTCATTACAAATGCACCTTGTTGAATATTGAAGTGACGGATCAATATATGAACAGTGCATGAGGCATGAATGTGGTTTGAGTTTCAAATGAGTGGGAAAGAAAGGCACGAAAGAAGTAAGCGATAGATCAAGAATCTGTGTGTATGTGTGTATATGTGTGTATATGTGTTACAAGTCCACACGGACCTACTGTCAAACATCATGGTTGGAAGAAGACGCTGCGAGAGGAGCAACGCTCACGTTTCTATATCCTATGCTAGCAAACCCCCGGACTGGAGGAAGCCGGAGCGGCTCGCGTCCCGGTGAATCGTTCGTCCTGGAGCGACGCGAAGGAAAGTCGTTTTCTCTCGTGAGAATCTGTTCCGTTGCACGTGATTATTTTTTTAGCATTTGGAAGCATTTAAAATGACAAACATTATTTTTGTAATCTGTACGTGCGCCTTAAAAAAAGAAAGCAGAGCGGTGACGTTGTGATGCAGCTGGTCTGCGCTCGGCGAAGAGTTTCTCTGAGGAGGAGGAGGAGGAGGAGGAGGAGGAGGAGGAGGCTGGTGCTGAGGTTTAGGGCGGAGGAGTCAGGAGTCCGGGTGGAGGTCGTGTGTTTGGCTCGTGTCTGTACGGAGGGTCCAGATTGGAGTTGGGGAACACGTGATGTTGGCCGGCGGGACTCGGAGGTCAAAGTTACGGCTTCTCTCCGTCCGGCTGCGGCGCCGGAGTCTCGTTGGCGTTGCTGTCGGTGGTTCTGTTTTCCAGCTCGTCGTCGGACACGAGGTCCAGAGAAGTTCCCTCCACCTGAAGCGGGCGTCGGCCGGCCCGGCTGGAGGAGAAGCTGATGGGGCCGCTGCGCCTGAGAGAGGGGGGGAGGGGGAGAGGGGCGGAGGTGAAGAAAAGGACTCTCCGTGTTCTTGTGCTTTAACGCTCCTAAATGTTTATTACATTCAACAGATGTTTCTCATTCACACTTTCTCGAGAAAATTACATATTAATCTGATATTATAAACCCCAAATATATATAACATATTTAAATGATTCAGATATGCCTAATTTAGTGGGTACGTTTCCCTGTTTTCTAATTCTTCTGGTGGAGGAGACTCGCCAGAACGAGGGGAACGATGGGAAGGTGGAACTCCTCCCTCCTAAAACTAACCAGAGTCCAAGAGATGCCAATCAACTCATACTTTCATACTACAGCTCCTGCCTCTCGGTCTTTTGTCTCCACCCGTCAGCTGGTCCGTCCCCCATGGCGTCCCTTCGTCATGGCGGAGGTCCTCATAGCGTCGGTGTGTGTGGCGTACCTGAGGCGGTTCTTGAGGGTGTGGACTTCGCGGCTCAGGCCCTCGCTGGCCTCGGTGGCGTCGTCCAGCTCCCTCTGCAGCTTCCTGCGCGAGGCGTTGGCCCTCGTGGCCTCCTCCTCCGCCTCCTCCAGCTGGCGCTTCAGCTGCTTCATGCGGGAGCTCGCCTTCTCCACCTTTACACACAGACACGAGTTAAGCAATAAAACATTAATACACATCCACCCATCATCGGCACTTTAAGAAATGCAGTAATTGGAGAAGATGAGTAGAAAACGGGTGAAAACACAGCGATGGATCTCTTTGTGTCAACGTCAGCAACGTCAGACGTACTTGTTCTTTAAACTGGTCGGCGTGGCGACGCTCATCCTCCACCTGCATGCAGATCTCTTTCAGCTTCTTCTCGGTCCTCCTCACGGTCTTGTTGGCGGCTGCTCGCTCCCTGTGAGTGAAGAGTGGAGGTCAGAGGTCAACCCGTACGCGTCTCCCAGTGGATCTCATGTTTCCGCCTCATAGTTCTTCTCACTTGGCCTCCTGCTCCAGCTGCTCCTCCAGCTGCCCTATCTTGGCCTCCAGGGCGGTGATGGAGGCCTTGAACCGGTTCTTCACAGAACCCTCCAGCTCGCCCAGCTTGGCCCGCAGCTCCTTGTTCTGACGCTCCAGCTGCTGCCGGGCGTTCTCGCTCTTCTGGCCCGCGCTGCGCTCGGCACTCAACTCTGTGGTCAGGGTGTCCACCTGAGGGAAGGAGGCAAGGGGACGTCATGGCATTGGGCCTTGATAATAATAATAATAATAATAATAATAATAATAATAAAGGTGTAATATCAGGGAGGAACCAAGATGATCACCTGCATGGTGGTCTTTCTGAAGCGGTCGTTCAGCAGCTCCATGTTGCCCTGCTCCTCCTCTAGCTCCTCCTCCAGCTGAGCGATGCGAGCCTCCAGCCTCCTCTTCTCATCCATCAGAGCCGACCTGACACACACACACACACACACACACACACAAACACACACACTGGCTGTAGACTGGACATGGTCTGGAGCTAGACGACCCTTAGACTCATGTATGCAGCTTTATCTCTAATAATGTTACTGCAACTCACCTGGTTGCTGTTCACCACGATTGTTATTATTCAGATTTTCTCCCCAAACAGGTTTAGCTGGCAGGGCAACATTGGTAAGATTGTGATGGCAAATGATTGACCTGCCAAGTATTTTTATTGAAGTCCCTCCCCTTTCCAAAGTAGCCGACCGGTGAGGTTAGGACCCGATTCAAAGAACAATAACAGACCTGGTGGAGGCGACTTACTTTCCAGATGTGCTGTTTGAGATGTCATCTTGCAGCTCGTCTCGTTCCTGCTCCGCGTGACGCCGCGCCCGCTCAGACGCCGCCAGGTCCTGCAGGAAGAAAGAAAGTCAGTACTTGTGTTAGTGCTGAGGAGGACCGTTCTATACTTTATGGTGAACATACAGAACATACGAAGACCGGTCACACATGAATCAGCCTGTGCACTGTGGCGACCATGTGACACGAAGCATCTGCACGGGCCGTACCTCGTGGAGCTGGACGATCTCCGCCTCCAGGCTCTTGAGTTTCTTCTCATTCTCCTTGGAGATGGCGAAAATATCATCTCTGGACGCGCGGGCGTCCTCCAGCTCCCGCTGGTAGTCCTTCATCTGGGCCTGCAGGACGACACACACGGCGGAGGACGCTGCTGAATGCTGTTCTCTCACTGTGGGGGGAAGGGGGGAGGACGAGGTGGACGAGGGGGAGGGAGGGATTGGACTGGAACGTGGAAGTTGTACCTGTAACTTGCGCAGCTGCTTGACGGCCTCGTCTCGAGCCTTGTTGGCTCCTTCGATGTGACCCTCGATGTCCTTCAAATCCATCTCCAGCTTCTTCTTCGCAGCCACGGCCAAACCCCTCTGCTTCCTCTCGTCCTCCAACTCGGCCTCCATCTCTCGCACCTGAGGGGGGGGAGAGAGCCGGCGCACGTCGTTAGCGAGGTGGTGTTCAGCTGCCGTGTTTCTGCGTCACGCGGCGTGCGATCCCCGCACCTGCTTGACCAGCGCTCTCTTCTTCTCCTCGTTCTGGTCGTCCCGGCCCTGGAGGTCCCTCTCGTACTGGGCCTTCATGGCCTGCATGTTGACCTCCAGGCGCAGCTTGGCGTCCTCCGTGCCCTGCAGCTCGTCCTCCAGCTCCTCCAGCTGAGTCTTCATCTCCTCCACCTGCTGGTCCAGAGCACGCTTGGACTTCTCCAGCTCGTGGACCTGGCGGTTAGAAGATGGGGGGGAGGGGGCGTGGCTTGTTACTGTTTAATCGTCCCAGTAAATGTACAACGTGCTCGATGAGGTCCCGGCACTCACGCTCTTGCCCACGTCGTCCTTGGAGCTCATCAGGTCCTCCATGTCGGCGCGGAGCTGCTTGTTCACCCTCTCCAGCTCCTCTTTGGCCTCCAGCGCCTCGTCCAGCGCTCGCGTCATGGACAGGGCTTTGGTCTCCTTCTCCCGGGCCTCGGCCTCGGCGCGGTCGCGCTCTTCGGCGAAACGAGTGGAGATGCTCTTCTCCTCAGCCAGCATCTGCAGAGGAGCGCCGGCATTTTATGGAAATGGTATTTGTGAATCGAGAGGATTAAACGGTGTTTTATAAACATGGTTCGGGAACAAAGGCCACGCCCCTCACTCAGCCAATCATCCGAGCCCTCGGTACTTAAACGCATCCAACCTGTTCACTCCCTCTTCGTCTCCGTCCGTTTTTGTCTTCCCATTTCTTTCCTACAGGACTACAGGAACAACGGGGGACCCTGCACCGCCAGAGCTTCAGAAGAGACGACCCCCACCCACGGGTCTCCACCCCCACGAGTCTCCACCCCCGCCGGTCCCTCTAACCATCCCTTCATTCATTTATTGACAATAAACCAGTATTTTTTTAAACATTGAAGACAAGCTTCTAAACTCACTCTATTGGGAATATCCTAATAAAATTCACTCGCCTGGTCGAACTTCTTCTGCTTCTTCTCCAGGCCGGAGACGATCTGCCTCTGGTGGTCCAGGTCCACGGTGAGGTCGTCCAGTTCCTGCTGCAGACGGGTCTTCGTCTTCTCCATCTTCTCAAACCCGATGGTCTTCTCTTCCAGTCGCAGGCTGGCCAGCTCAAAGTCCTTCTGCAGCTTCTTCTTCGTCTCTTCCAGGCTCTCGATTGTTCCGACATCGTCCTCCAGCTTCTTCTTGCTCTCTAACAGCTTTTTACAAAAAGAAAGAAAAAAAGAAAAGAAGAAGACATTAATCTGAATAAAACCCACCAATATTATAATTTAAACATAGTTTCCTACAGTGATCACGATTCCTACCTGAGCCTGTACGGTCAACATCTGTTTCTCTACGTTCTTGCGTGCCTCCTCATCCTCCTCCTGCTGCTCCTGCAGAGCGTTCTTCTCCTCCTCCAGCTGGCGGATGCGACTGCTGTGGTTCAGTTTCTGACGCGTCTCCTCCTGGAGCAGCTCCTAAAAGAAGGGGTATCTGTCCTGGTTAGTTTGACAGGAAGGACGCGTTGGCTGACTAATGAGATGCTGGATATCACCTGTGTGTCTTGCAGCTGGCCCTCTAGTCCGGCAACATCTTTGGCCATCTTGATTCCTTTCCTCTCCGAGTCTTCCAGGATGGCTGACACACTGTCCAACTCGGTCTGGATGGAGAGGAAACGCGGTGGAGCCAGGTTACCAATGCAGGTCAAAAGTATTTGGGGAAGAATTTAATATCACACTCTTAAAAAATATATATATAATAATTCTAGACAAACTATATAACATATAGTTTCTCACACCTGCAACTGTAAGATATAAACTTTGCATACAGCTCTTCATTTGAACCACTAATGTAGGTCAAATAAATATATATAAATATAATAAAAGAACTTATATAAATACGGAGACGGGTAAAGATGCTGATTTATTTGTGTGTTTTGGTTTCTCCTGATGCGATATGAGGTCAAAGGTCAGGGATGTCATATGTGTAAAGGCTGTAAAGCCCTCTGAGGCACATTTGTAATTTGTGAGATTGGGCTATATAAAATAAACTTAATTGATTTGAATTATTTACTTTTTAAATATCTTGTTTGAAATGAGATGAAATGTCCTGTCTTAATGTTTTTACCTGTTGCTGCTGAACTGACTGATGAGTCGCCAGCTTAATTTCGTTGTATATTTTCCCAATGACAATAAACATCCTTATCCATTCTCCACATCGGGGTCTTATGACCGTTTTCATGTTTTTATTGTGCAGACAGTTTGTGAAAACTGCCATAGAAATAAAGTTGTTGTTATTATTGTTATTTATTGTGGCCAGCTGATAGGACGGCCTCCATTGTGTTCAGACAGATATGTGCACCTGCAGCTTGTGCGCTCGCTCGGCCAGTTCCCCCTTGGCCCGCTCGCCCTCTGTGACTCTGGCCATGACCTCCTGCAGCTGAGCCTCCACTTTCTTCCTCTTGTGCTCCGACTCCATCTTGGTCTGCTGCAGACTTTTGACCTCGCTGACCAGCTCCTTGTTGACACTCTCCTGGCTCTGCTTAGTCTTCTCCAGGTTGGCCTTGAACTGGACACAATCAACAACAAGCATCAGTGATGTCACTGTTACTCATTGGCGTGCTGTTAATCCTGTGTATTAGATGGTGTATTTTGGGTGGGTGGGTGGGGGGGGGTGTTACCCTCTTGGCCTGTTCCAGCTGTTCGGACAGCTCTTCCAAGGTCGTGGCATGCCTCTGTCTCATCTCCTGGATCTGAGATTCGTGGTTTTTAGTCTCATCCTCAACGATCTTCTTCAGCTCTGTGACCTCCTGTTCACGCTTGGTCCTACAGGGAGGCACACAGACACGTCTAGAATATCCTGTTGACTTAATAATAATAATATGATTGGCTAAAGCCACCAATGTCTACGCTACACATGTAGAGTGCGGTACCTTAGTTCCTGCTGGGCAGCGGTTGTATCGAGGGTGTCCTCCAGTTCAGTCTTCAGGGCCTCGAGCTCTTCGCTCAAGTCCCTCTTGAGCTTCTCGGCCTTGTTCCTGGAGACCTTCTCTGACTCCAGGTCCTCCTGCAGCTCAGACAGCTGGGCCTGCAGCTCCCTCACGTGCTTCAGAGCGTTGTTCTTCTGGCTAACCTCATCTTCACCCCTGTTGATTACAAAGACATTTAAAAAACACAAATAATTCTCAGACTGTAGGCACACATATTGAAATATATATATATATATATATATATATATATATATATATATATATATATATATATATATATTTATACACGGAAACTCACTGAAGTTTTCGACTAAAATCTGATTCATGAGCCATATTCCCTGAGTGAACTCTGTTGGTGTGTAAAAGCTCCACTAGGCGGCAGCAGAGAGCTTCAAACAGCAGTTGATGACAACGGTTATTTTTGGAGGGACACTAACAACAAGGAGCTTCACATTGTTAGGACCACGTGTTATCAACGTCTCACACCTACCAATGCACAGTAATACGTCACGAATGACACACACACGCCTTCCGTTGCAGTGAGAATCAGAAAGTATATACAGGCAGCATGTCAACTCAACAAGGACTAAAAGCTTTTAAGAGAACATACGATATTACTGTATTCATCCACAGGGGGACATTTCGTTCAGCAGCAGCAAATGTGTTTACAAATGTAACATACAAGATGACAAGATGATAACATCACTGCTGTACACTTGTTCAGTCTTGTCAGTTCAATAAAATGCACGATGTAAAACAGCAGATACTCTGTTCAGCTGCAACTCACCTAGGAAGATGTATGTGGATATATATATATATATATATATATATATATATATATATATATATATATATGTAAACATGTATATATTATTATTATCATGTTTTATTTTCTATATTATTCTTCTTTATTTTATATAAAGTTTCTGATTTATTTGATTAGAATAATTTAGAATATGAGGGTTAGGGTTAGGGTTAGGGTTAGGGTTAGGGTTATATAAGCATGTTTTGCTTCTATTTATGCCATTTCAGTCTTTCTGTTTTGTATATTATAAAGTATAATATTATATTGCATTATAATGATTGTCTGAAAAAAATACACAACAACAACAACCTCGTGAAGCAGAACTCCGTGACTCCTCATATGAACTCTAACGTCCATACTTCACGAGTGTTGTGCCACACTCGGTACCGCTCACCTGGACAACATCGTCTGCTGCTCATCGTCCTTCTTCCCCAGCAGAACCTTCAGCTCCTCCGTCTGGGCCTGCAGCTCTCCGATCTGGTCCTGGAAGTCGGACGTCTCCCCGTCCAGCTTCCTCTTGGCCTTCTCTAGCTCCTGACGGGTCTTCTCCTCCTTTTTCAGTCTCTCTAAATGAGAAAAGATAGAGGATTGCGTTGGTTTCACAAAACATAAAAAGGAACTTTTTTCTTCTTCTCGTGGATTAAAATAAACTCCTTTACCTTCCAGGTCGACCATCATCATCTCCTGCTTGTTCTTGACCTTGCTCAGGTTCTTGGCCTTCTCCTCCTCTTCGGCCAACATGGAGGTCATCTCGTTGATGCGGTCGTCCAGCAGCTTCTTTTCCTGAAGGAGAGAGAAGGTCAGCATCAACGTGATATGGATGAAACTTCTGCCTGTATGTGCAGAGACAAGCCTCTTGGAGATGGAGGGACCCTCCATCTCTATTTTGAAACTAACAATCTCATTTGGACACAGCACCTTCAGCTTGGACGTAGGCCTGCAGAATGTCTCTCGGTCTCACCTTCACGGATTTGGAGTTTTGGTCTTCTAGTAACAAAATGTCCTCTTCAAATTTTTTCATCTTGGCCTCAGTCGTCACTTTCTCCAGCTGCAGCTTCTGCCTGGCAGCCTCCTCTTCATCCAGCTGTTCTTCCAGGTCCTACACACACACACACACACACACACACATTTAATCATAGTAGCAAATGTATTTTTGTATTTCAGTCACCAGTACGTCCACGGGACTCACCTGGATGTGGGACTGCATCTTCTTCTTCTCGTTCTGCGAGCCCTGAGACCTCTCCTCTTCTTCCTCCAGCCGGGACTCCAGGTCGTGAAGGATCTCCTCCAGCTCTTGTTTTTTGGAGGACAGGCGAGCTCTCATCTCCTCAGCCTCCGCGAACAGCTCCGTCTCCGCCTGCAACTGCTCGGCCAGGATGTTCTTCTCCTCCATTAACTACACAGCCCAGAAAAAAATGTAAACGTTTAATTGTACATCCTAAAAAAACACCTCTACATTTTGTTTTTATTTGGTAGCGATGTAGCAGTCATGACTGACCTGCTGGTGTTTCCTCTCCATCTCCACCAGTTCTCCCTCCACCTTGGTCTGCTTCTCTTTCACCTTCACCAGCTCCTCATCCTTCGCCTGCATCTCCTCCTCCTGCCGGGTCACCTGCAGCAGAGGCTTCACCTGCGGAGGAAGGTACATGTTCCAGTCCATCATTTAGGAAATTAGTCAAACAAAGGGAGTCCGGTGCACAAACACCTGTGACGACTAACGCCTACAAACACACACACACACACACACACACCTTGGTGAAGAGTCTCCACCACTGCCAGTGACGCAGCTTCAAGTAGGCGGCGCAGTTCCTCTGGAGAACCTTCAGAGCGCTGAGCTGCTGCTGCTTCTTCGCAAAGGCCCTGAAGCATCACAAGCGAGGACGAGAACAAAGACAGAGTCAGACGACAGTAAAATCTTTGTTTTTAGGTTCAGACCTATATAAATAAATGTGGAGCGACCCTTACTTGCGTGCCAGGTAGCCGCGGCAGACGGCCTGGAAGTAGATAATGATGTCGGTGATCTTCAGGTCCCTCTCCTCTTCCAAGTGGGCCAGGACTCCGGCCCTGAAGAAGATCTTGCTCTGGCCGATACGGAACAGGTTGGCGTCCAGCTCCAGGGCTTTGATCTACCAAACACAGGGAGACATTCCACTAACGGAGGGAACTGAAGGGAGAAAAAAAACTGCTCTGTGTAAATTTTATGAATAATTCAGACAAATAAATAATAATAAAAGAGGACTCTTGTTTTAAAAGTGAGCCTTGTGACCTCTGAGGCAGCGGGCCAGATCATTTTCTTGGTCTCCTTACCATTCTCTCACAGGCCTGCTTGCCGTCCATGAAGCCCTTGGGGATGGCGTTCGGGGTGAGGATCTCATACCTGGACACAGAGACCAGCGTCATGTCAGCAGAAACACTTTGATCTCTTTGACACTCTATTCATGACATATTCTGTTGCTCTAATGTCATTGAATCTGTGTTTTATATCACACGAGTTAAGTTAACATTACAACGTCACCTCTGTCTGAACTCCTGGAAGACGATGCGGTTGGGGAAGCCCTGTCTGCAGATGCGAATCCCCTCCAGTACTCCATTACACCTCAGCTGGTCCAGAACCAGGTGGGGGTCCAGTTTACCAGCCTGGGGAAGAGGGAGAAGAAGAAGAAGAAGAAGAAGAAGAAGAAGAAGAAGAAGAAGAAGAAGAAGAAGAAGAAGAAGAAGAAGAAGAAGAAGAAGAAGAAGAAGAAGAAGAAGAAGAAGAAGAAGAAGAAGAGATGTTGATGTATGGGGTAGAGGTGCTTCTTGATATAAATCCACAAAATCTATCTATGTGGTCGGAGTAATACATAGACATACAGTATGTCTGAGTCCAGCTGGTAGTGAGGGTCCCTGTGAACACCTTAACGCTCACCCTTTTGTCGTGGTTGGGGATGATGCAGCGCACAAAGTTGGGGTTGGTGTTCCTCAGCGTGGCCATCAGCTTGGAGAGCTGCTCCTTGTACAACTGCCCCACGGTGCGGAACATGCCCTTCTTGGTTTTGTAGGCGGCGCCAAACGCCGTCTCGTTCATGCCCGCCACCTGGTCCAGACCCACGATCCTGTCGACTGGGGGTGGAAAACGATATGAAGAGATGCATAAATGCAGATGTATTATTTATGATGTCATTATGTACTGTGCCGGTTCTACTGATACATGGGCGTCGTGCTATTGACATGAGAGGAGGAAAGAGAAAAGCCAATGACGGGTACGTCTTTAATCTGAATCCAATGTGGATATTCATCAGGTTTCTTATGTTGTGATAAAGCATGAAGACAGACAATGATAATAATAATAATAATAATAATAATAATAATAATAATAATAATAATAATAATAATAATAATATATACTTTATTGATCCCTGTGGGGGAATTGTTTTCAGTATTTGACCCATCCTTAATTATTATGAGCAGTGGGCAGCAGTGAAACGCCCAGGGAGCAACTGGGGGTTCAGTGCCTTGCTCAAGGACACTTCAACATGCAGCTGTGGAGAGGGCGGGGATCGAACCGGCTACCTTATGGTTACAGCCGACCCTAAATTATGTCACAACTAGCTGCTTTTGATCTACGAGCGACAGAACATAAGCTTGTTTCTCTCTGAAATCTGAAAACCCCTCAATATGTAACAAATGTAGCATATTGCTAAAACAGAAAAGCAATAAATTTATCAGATTAAACCTAAAATATTTCAATAGCAAACCTATTAAATCACATCAATTAGCATGGTTATTCTATTGACTCGTATTCTTTATTATGTAGAGATAAATCAAAGCCAATAACATCCTAGATAATTATAAAGCTGTAAACTGTCATGATGTAACAACCCCCCAAAAGATTCCTACATTCCTCATTACTCAGACACCATGTGGTTAAAGCAGGGACCCGACCCCACTAAGAATCTACAACCGGTGGCTCATGCGTTAATAAAAAGGATTGATGAGTCGGACCAGATGTCTGGCGAGCAGCTGCCTCAGATATTCCATCCTCTCATAACATATAAAAACAATAAGTAAGCGAGAACTTAAATCAGTTCTGGATCCACCTCTTCTTCTTCCTCAAAATGAATCTCTTTCCATCTGATGTTGCCTCTGACGACGTGCTCTAGTCGAGGTTATGACGTTTTTTTCATATAACTATATAATCTATTAGTGGATCGGTGGACTGCAATCGCTGCCAGCTTTGCTCAGACGACATTTCTATTTAGTGGATATTTTGCCTTTTTAGGTGTGGTGATGCATTCTCTAAGCATTTAGTACAAACAGTCCAGTTACTGTACCACTTTGGCCTAAAAAGAGTTTTATAATCCACCTGCCCAAGCCAATGTTACATTCAAATTCTCTGTTAGTTGTTTTGCTCGAGCAGAAAAAGGCATGCCCTGCCTGGCTTATCATTCAAGCGACAGAGTTTGTATTTATTTAGTTAGTTAGCCACCAGCACTCATGAAACAATGAAATGTCTTGGTGCTTTTCTTTTAGCCATGCAAAGCCAGAGGGGTGCACAGTGCAGCCAGGACGGGACGGGGACCCGTGACCCCTCCAGCACAGAGGATGAGGAGAAGCCGGGTTAAAGGTTACTAGAGTTCACCTGGAGCTTCATGGAGCCCAGACACATTGTCATAGAAAGAGGCTCTCTGAAACGTCTGAATGTCTACAGCAGAGACACGGAGAGAGAAAGAAGACGAGAAGTAAAGTGGGCAGACACACACACACACACACACACACACACACACACACACACACACACACACATGTCATTCACACACACACACACGTCATTCACACATTCATAAACATACAACCTTCCACAAGCATTAATTAGCTTAGAAAAAGAGAACTGAAGAGTATATGTCAGTTAATGCACTGTAATAACACAGGACAACGATATTAATAAGCCAGTGTTAGGTTAGTTGAATATTTATAAGGTCGCTTAGTACAGAAAGTGTTTTTCTAACCTTTTAACCTTTCTGGGATCCCATAAAAAAATAAATGTCAAATAAAAAGAATGTCTATGAAGGCTGAAATGTTAACAGAGCACTCAGTGGGGGAGAGAAAACAGTATCAGCAATAAATCATTCAGCTCTGAGAGATGAACGTTGTGTTATTGCTGGCAAAACTCATCCCACATTAGAGGAACCACCAAGCTGCTGAAAGGACCTCTGAGACAACGAAGGATATATTTCACTTTTATTTTAGTTAGTTGTTTCGGGCTGAGCTCTCAGCTAACCGCTAACACTAGCTGACTCATATTCTCAATGCTGAATGTTTACCATGTCCACCATCTTATCTGTATGCGTTATAATGCTCACATTTTATAATTAGCCGATGAGGCCGCTGGTAATGTCGTTAGGATGTTTGGTCATAGTCACCCACATGATTACAGCTCATCCTGCAGGGAACAATCTCTTACAGAGCTGTGGAGACTCAACGTCACACGTTAGGAGACTCACCGTCTTTCCAGAGCTCAGCCACAAACTTGTCGGTTGACTGGTGCAGCAGCGTGGCCACGTTGTCGTTCAGGGGATCCATGTTCTTCATCAGCCACTCGTCAGCTTTATAGTCCACCTGGAGAAACACAACAACAACAACAACAACAACAACATGTTGTACTGGGTTAACATTGCAAACGCTGAGTTCCGAGAAATCCTGTCTCTACATGGGACCATGAGGCTCCTCCACTCTCCTCTACGCCTGCTGGATGTGTTGCTCGGGGGGCAACTTCAATGCAACACAACTTCAATGCTGTGACACGTTACGACCAAACTGCTCCTCGCTTCCCCAGAGTCACGCGGCGCCAGCGGGTCGCCGACTGAACCATCGCTACCCTGACGCTCAAACGCCTCCTCCCTCAATGTCTCCTTCAAGTGAAGAGTGAAGACATGAACTTAATGTCTATAAGAGATGGAGACTTCTATTCCTATATGATGAGGATAGTTTAATGAATATATAATACATCATATTTTAATTGTTTTGTTTTGTGAGTCAATTCTAAATCTGCAACATAACCAGAAACATGTCTCCTTCACGTAATGGAGTACAAAGTGTTCCTCGAAAGTAAAAGTACAAAGTAACTACCAGTCTATATACAGTTGAGTTGCATGTTTTTAAAGTGCTTTAACGTCATTTTGCAAATTATTTTGGGATCCAATGAATTAGAATAGTACCACAATGCAATGTGTTTAATATCTTAACATCATAATGAAACTATAGGGTGAAGTTGAAGTCTGAACGTTTTTGAACATGTTTAAAAACATGTTTTTGAACATGTAGTAAAACATGTATTTAAATTTAAACATGTTTTTGAACATGTTTTTGAACATGTATTTAAACATGTTATTGAACATGTTTTTAAACATGTTTTAAACATGTCTTTAAACGCATATTTAAACATGTTTTTAAATATGTTTTTGAACATGTTTTGAACCGCAACATCTATAACAAATGTTAACATTAGCAATGAGTACTTCATGAGCTTCGATACATGCTACCACTCCTTTCCCTTCATGACTGTTACACCCCGGCATTAAAAGTGTCAAAGAAAAAGATGCGGTTGCTTCACAGCCTGCAGTGTTCTACTCAATGTGCTGCGTGTGCGACAGTGAGTGGTCCAAAGTTCAGGAAACAAGTGATACACAACGCTGACATAACAAGAAGCATTGATGGGTTGTACCTCAACTTCATATCAAATTGCACATTATATTTATTTGACTGACAGCACAATCGGGTCTAACTGGAGCGTAGAGTGTTGATGGGATTAGTCTCTGTAACACCATGAGGACTTTTACTTGGACGTGTTCCTTTAAACGTCTAAGGTGCTCACAACATAATAAGGAATAATTGACACGGTCGGCAACCTGACACGAGGAATGAAAGAATTCCACACGGGTTTCATCCGGGAAAAGCCAAACTCGCTGCGTTTGCACTTCATGACATGTTGGGTTGATTTGACCACGTTCAAACGGAAAGCTCCAGTATCCAATACTGGACGCGTGATATCGGGCTGCATTATGAGGTGTTCACCTGTTTGTCATGGCGAGGCTCGAGTCCAGGACTCGACCGACTGATGCTCTTCGCGTGTTCACGTGCACACACACACACACACACACACACACACACACACACACACACACACGGTCTTGAAGAGACAAGTAATTAAACCACCACTCCGGGGACGATCTCGGCTTGCACGCCGCGACCGACGAGCGCTCCTCTCTGGAATGTTGCGGGGTATCGTTTTCTCTTCACAGATGGCAGACCACCACGCAGGGAGGTGAACATTGAAAGAAACGTCACGTTATGTAACCGCCAGACAACCGACGACCTAATCGCACACCGATGCAAACCAGATGTGAGTTTCCTACAGCAGCGGTACGACAACCGGGCTATTGTTTCCAGGCAATGCCTTCAAGGGAGCTCTATCTGTGCCTCTGGGAAAAGGCTTCAAAACAGGCCAGAACCAGAAAAGATGTGGATGAATCTGAAAACAAGATCCGACGAGCTACCGTTGCCCAGAGAGCGGTCGGACTGCACCACACTGTAACGCGTCTGGGATACACACCTTTCCCGCGTAGTGGAAGATGCAGAAGTCCGCTTTGTCCTTGAGTTGTCGCGGCTTCTGGAACTTGGTGTGTGTGCCCTGCTCCTGCAGCACCTTGTCTATGAAGGTCTTGTCGGTGGCCTTGGGGAACCAGCACTCCTCATCCAGCAGGGCGAGGATCCCAGGGGGGTTGGTCTGAGGAAAAGAAACAAAAAACATGAATTCCAACGCACGCATTCACACACAGACGCACAGACGCAGAGACGGGGGAGCACCGACCGGCCTCTCGATGAGGTCGATGCAGGGCTGCAGGTCCAGGCCGAAGTCGATGAAGCTCCACTCGATGCCCTCCCGCTGGTACTCCTCCTGCTCCAGGATGAACATGGTGTGGTTGAAGAGCTGCTGCAGCTTCTCGTTGGTGTAGTTGATGCACAGCTGCTCGAAGGAGTTCAGCTGGAAGGAAGCGTGAGGAAGACGTGCGTTATGGTGTGTTTTCTTTTTGCTGATCTTGTGAATGTGTTTTCTCTTGAGACTTCATTGAAAAAAACAAATGATCAGATACGCTTGATTACTGGATTCTGAGTACTGCAGAGACAGCGGAGCACGTTCTCCAACAGACTGCTGTCACAAGGACAGATACAGGAGAACGTTCCTGATACAGGAGAACATTCCTGATACAGGAGAACGTTCCTCATACAGGAGAACATCTCAGATACAGAACAAAGTTCCTGATACAGGAGAACATTCCTCATACAGGAGAACATTCCAGAGACAGGAGAACATTCCTCATACAGGAGAACATTCCTCATACAGGAGAACATTCCAGATACAGGAGAACATTCCTGCCCACTGCTATTAGACGTTATAATAAATCTCCTCTTGCCAAATCCTCCTCAAACTGATCATCACTAAATTTTGCACCACTGCCACTTTATACTTTAGACACACTGTGTACACTTTAATTTTTCCTTTATTAATTTGTATTCTTTAATGTAATATAACCTGCTATTTTATTCTTTATTTGTAAAAGATGTTTTCCTGCTGTGTCAAGAAATGTCCCCTCAATAAGGTCAAATCTAATCTAATTATGTTCAAATCTACACTTAAAGAAACAAAACATCAACATCCAGAAGTACGTTTGAGTTGGTATTAAAAACACAACGAGCACCTCAAAGATCTCGAAGCCGGCGATATCCAGGATGCCGATGAACGACGCCCCCTGGCGCTTGGTCCGGTCCAGGGCTTTGTTGATGCGGTGGACCAGCCAGCGGAACAGACGCTCGTACGTCGCCTTGGCCAACGCCTCCACGGCGAAGTCCGCCTGAAGGAAACAACCGGGTCGAGTTACAGTGAAGGACATAGGACCACAAATAATACACTGAGCCATGAGTGGAACCACACGAAACACGTGAGGTGTACTACAAACAGAAGTATATGAAAGCAAAGCAATGAATACACGTGGAACAGAAACAAAGTTCTCGTTGACGTCGAGTTAAATGGCGTCTGACCTGTTCTTTAGTCTGCGCCTTCTGGACGTAGTCTCGTCCCACTTTGATCCTCGGGGTGAGCATCGCTCTGGTGAACTCCATCACATTCATCCCAAGCAGGTGACACAGCTTCTGCGCCACTGGGAGAGCAAAGGAAGCAGGAGGCGCGTCACAAGGTGCTCGATATACAGTTCAGATGTTATTGTATTCAGAATATGATTTAATTTGGGTGTTAGGTTCAATTCATTAAAATAAATTAAACAGGGGCCGAGCTCTGTTTTAACAATCCAGGATATATGAGTCACGGTCTGCGTATCCTGGCTGGGTGTTAATCCAGGAGACACACAATCTAACTTTGGGTTTATTATGCTACGAAGAAAGCATGTGCTCACAGTGAGTGTGTGTGTGCGTGTGTGTGTGTGTGTGTGTGTGTATGTATGTATGTACGTATGTATGTACGTATGTATGTGTGTATGTATATGTATGTATGTGTATGTATATATATATATATATATGTATTGTATGTATGCATATATGTATCATGTGTGTGTATCTATGTGTATGTATGTGTGTGTATCTATGACTGTATGTATGTATATATATGTATGTGTGTGCATGTGCGTGTATGTGTATGTATTTATGTATGTATGTGTGTATTTACTTATGTATAAAAAGAGTGTGGCTCGTCAGCTTCCAACACAACAGGTGGTGGAAAACATCATCTCATTTTCTGGATGTGAATCATGACCGATATGCGTGAGGTAGGGTGTGTGAGTGTGTGTGTGTGTGTGTGTGTGTTTGTGTGTGTGTGTGTGTGTGTGTAAGTGTGGGTGTGTGTGTTTGTGTGTTTGTGTGTGTGGGTGTGTGAGTGTGTGTGTGTGTGTGTGTGTTTGTGTGTGTGTGTGTGTGTGTATGTGTGGGTGTGTGTGTTTGTGTGTTTGTGTGTGTGGGTGTGTGGGTGTGTGTGTGCGTGTGTGTGTTTGTGTGTGTGTGTGTGTGTGTTTGCGTGTGTGTTTGCGTGTGTGTGTGTGTGTTTGTGTGTGTGTGTGTGTGTGTGTGTGTGGGTGTGTGTGTGCGTGTGTGTGTGTGTGTCCGTGTTTTACTATGACTGGATGTTGGACGCGCACCTGTGTTCTCGGGCATGGAGGCCTGATCCGTGTTTCTCTCTTTCTTAAAGATGATGTTGCCAAACTGCAGCACTGCAGAGACGACCTTCAACATGCCTGGAGAGACGGCCAGATGACATGTCAGCCATCCCCGGAGGGGGAGGGGGGACGTGAGGTCACGGAACAGCACCAGGAAAACAAACGATGGAAACGATATAACGCGTTCCAGGGCACATCTGGAAAGTTCTACTCACAGACAATCTCCTCGTGGGAGAAGCTCATGATGTGCATGGCATCCAGAGTCTCCTGGAAGTTATCCTTGTCCTGCTGGCCGGGGATGGTCACGTTGCCGTTGGACAAGAAGCGGTAGTTGCTGAAGCCCTCGAGGAGCAGGTCCGCTGCACGAGGAGAGGAACAAGATGATCGTTACGCTAATTAATCAGTCGCCTCTTTCCTTCTGTTTATAGAGTGTATGAGGACCATGATGCATGTTGATTTACCCTCACACCTCATTTGAACTGTTTAATGGACAGAAACATTACAGTGAAGTACGTGTTACATATCCGTGCTCAAAATAGACGATTCGGTCTAGACTCGAAGAGATTAAGTAACCTTTTGAAACCAGGAGTTCATTAAACAACCACGTTGTGCATCATCGTGAAACAATGTACTAACAAGCTACGCTCAAAGTTAACGAGGGAAAACGATTATTTGTCCGGTGCTAATTGGAAGCAGCTTCCTCTCCCGAGGCACACGCGTGAAACCTCGCTGCCATGGCCGCGGTGCCTCTGTTTATCCGGATAGCTCCACACTCACTTCGGAGGTGCTCTCCGGCTCCGGCCAGCAGGCGGTAGAAAATGTGAAAGGTCCTCTCATCTTTGGCCTGTCTGATGGCTCTGGACTTCTCCAGGAGGTCTGAGAGCAAAAAGGTTAAGGACTGACCGAGAAATGACAACATTGATATCAACAGGAGGCTGACGCTGTGCCTGTTGTTGTCGGAGCGACAGGTCAAAAAACAAGATCTGAGAAGAATCTAAAGTTATCACAATCAAATGTTTTTCCTCGAGTAGGTGTCACCTGTAGTTCGACAAAGAAATATTTCCCGAAGGATCTATTATTATTATAAGAAACATAGTTTCTGTAGCTCCGTCTGGAGGATTTGCAGATCGGGGAGCGGGCTTCTTGTAAGTGAGAGTAAGCAGCGACCGTAAGCGGTGAGCGGTACCGGCCGACCGCTGCGCTCTGAACTCGATGTGCATCTTTCAGCTGCACTCGATGCTCCGACCGTCTGCTCCTTGCAGCAAAGAGGATACAAGTTTCAATATTGGCCCCGACGATGTAGCCCGTGACGTCAAAGTTGATTCTGATGAACTTCCCCTGCAGAAGACAAGACGCACGTTGGTGTTAAAACCCGTTGGTGAATTTGCTAAACAAAAAGTCTCTGATCTCGTATATTTCATCTTCCTTTCAGCACGTTGCATTTTTTAATATCACTTTGTGGATTCAGGCAAATGACGGAGACACTAGAGAACAACATATTTGTGGATATGTGTCGACTGAACACCGTGGGAGTTATCTGTGGCCACATTGTTTACTTAGTCTTTCAAAATTAAAATGCTTAGATCGACAATAACAACATATTAAAAGTGGAGGGAAATGATGGGACTAGAAAATAGTTTTTATCAATTACCTTAAAGTTATACATCTAAAATATAAAGCCCCAAAAGAAATAATTGCAGAATCAGGATATATTGAAAAAAAATATATATATATTTCATCTTTTACCTTAAAGTTATATATATATAAATAAAATAAAAAGCTCCAAAAGAAATATTTTCAGAATGGCATGAAGCTAGAGGTCTTGGGTTTAGATTATTTACATTTCTTTATATGAATCTGTTCAGGCAGCTGCACTGACAGCTTAATGCTCCTGCGTAGTGTTTCCTTTCAGGTTTACTATCTGTACATTTGGTCGAGCTGTCAAACAAATGATCAACGTGATCGGGGAACTCACGAAGCGAGAGGAGTTGTCATTTTTCACCGTCTTGGCGTTGCCAAAAGATTCGAGGATGGGGTTGGCTTGCAAGAGCTGGCGTTCCAACTCGCCCTGCGGAGGAAGAGAGAGAGGCGAGAAGCAAACTAACGGTCAAACATTTCTCATGTCTTGCAAAGAAAATCTATCACATTGTTCATCATGTTTTCCCGTTTCTGCCAAAACAGACAAAATTCCATCTTTCGAAGAAATGTAGCCACGTTAACAAGCTAAACCGATCTTTCAGACACTGGGCGATGTGTCATGGCATCGTTGGCTCTACTTTAGACGACTGCAGTACAGTTGTGATTTATGTCAGGGGGACTCGACGTGTCGAGTCGGCCAAGATTACCAAACAGCTTGACTGAACTCGTGAAAACCACGACGGCACCGCAGCGAGCGTGTTTCCACATCTGCCCGATCGCTGCGGTGAGTTGGGGTTGATTAGCCAGAGACTTTTATTCCGGTCTGCGCATTCCTGTGGTGATGATGATATATCCCATAAATACACGGAGACCGTACCACCATGGCTTCCTCCCAAGTCTCAGAACCTGGATAGATAGGTGGTTGGACATTCCCCCAAAGCCCCCAAAAACCTCAACATGCCCCACACATGAGGCAATGGCCCCCATCCAGTGGCGGTACAGAAATAGCCCCCAGGGCACAGCCCGGCTCTAACTGCTCCAGGATGCTACGACTGCCCGGGCGGACACAGGGGGATTGGCTGATGCTGGTGGACAGACAGAAATGGACACTGAAAGAAACGCTGGACTACAGTGAGTCATTTGACCTGCAGTGGAGATAGAGCGTCGGAAAGATGGCAGACGGACTTGTGCGTCACCCATTCATCCACTGCAAGCCCATCCCAGGGGAGCAATGTGGGGCCCAAGGACACATCGACACCCCCTAGAGAACGACTTGTATGTGATTCATCATGCCCAAGTGTAAAAAAAACATTTGTGTTGACACGTTGTGCGCTTACAAAAGAATAGTGATGAGAAGGGTGTAAACATGATGTGTCGGGGTCCAGATTAAAGGCTTCCTGACTGACGATAATCTACTGGTGCTTGAGGTCTACATACTAAATGGAATCTCTGGGAGATTATATTTTTGACATATTTGTGCAGACTCCTCTGTCTGTCTGAATGTGTTGTTAGTAGAGGAAGGAGTAACCATCCTCCTCCTCCTCATTCTTTTCCTGAATCATTCAGGCTGCGAATGACATAAAACACAGAGTAAACAGTCCGTTTGTCTTCCTCACTAAGAGAAATATGAAAGTCCAGCTGCCTCCAACTCAGCTTTACCTCCTCTCTACTACATCCTCCTCCACCCCCCCCCCCCTTTCCAGACATCTCTCATCTCCACCTTTTGGTTCTACATTCCTCTGGCCTCTGCTCAGAGGAAGCCGTAATGCAACGCAGAAGGAGAGCAGCATTGGGGTCAGTGAGGGTGTTGTCCTCTGGCCCCGAGCTAAAGCTACTGAAACACAGCACATTAAACTAGTTATAGGTCACGGCTAAACCTGCTTCTGAAGTCATTAGATTCAGACAGGAACATCAGGTATTGCTTTAGGGGAGAAAGGAAAAAAAGCTACCAGATAAATCTCGCTGAGAATAGGTGAGCCCCAAACACATCTAGTTTTGTGAGGCAGAAGATGGAGTTGGGGCGGATTTGTGTCCGCAGAGTCTCATTTGTGTAACTTCCAGGTGATGAACACATCCACGTTGACGCGTCTCCTGTGTGGTTATGGTCTGGGCAGCAAAAGCCACATGTGGATTGAACACATGCATCTAGAGCACTTCACCAAGGGAAAACGTGCATGAAGATTTGAAAGGTTTGATCAACTGCCATCAAAGTTTCGTCATTTAAATCTTAATTTTCCCAGAGTGAAATATATTCACTCCACTGGAATGTAAAAGATGAAGCTTGACGTTAAATGTTTAAGCAGAGATGTTCAGTGTGGTGGAAATCACAGAAAAACAGGACTGACGTATAAAGAATCAGTTTGAGGGAAAATGTTGCCCCTTTTGCAGGTATGTTGTTGTCCAATCAGTGTTGATGGTAAATGCCGTGGATTGAAGGAGAAACAATCCGTCCGTGCAGCTCTACTGACCCAGAAAGACGAGTTCACAGCTGCAAAAAATGAGTCGTTCTTCCGGCATCCATCATTTGACTTGACGGTGACGTCGGTGAATGATAGAGTTTACAGCCTGGATTTATAGTGAGCTGCCGTTAACGACGTGGAAAAATAACAAAGCGTCGTTGCAGTCTACCGAGCTTCCAAGTTTATTGATTTATGACTTGCGTAAATAAAAGGCGCAACTTATAACCCCTCTCTCTGTTCGGGCCGCCAGCAGCTCATGCGCAATGCATCCTGGTACTTTAAGCTAGGAGAACTAAGCCCGTCCTGAAGAAGGGATTACTTCAATGAACTATCCTTACAATCCACACTGATTGGACTCCAGTTGAAATTCCACTTAATGTGAACAGCTTAATGAACTGGCCTGTTCTTTAGAATTTGACAGACATGTGTTCCTAATGAAACATTATCATGTCCAACTGGCCTAATAAACCCCAAACAACTAATAAAACAAAGTGTTTTAGTATCATGAGCATGCTGGTTTAATGGCAGATTTAGGGTGTGTGTGTGTGTGTGTGTGTGTGTGTGTGTGTGTGTGTTGGGGGGGGAGGCTTCAAAGACGGAGCCAGCACAAACACGAAGACTTCATGAGGACGGAAGCTGAGATCAGCGTGTCAACATCATTATGCAGGAGGCCAAGAGTGAGGGAGAGGAGGGCATGCACATACACACTCAAACACCAGAACGGACCACACACTCTTTTATTTTGAAAGAAGAGAGGGGAGGAGCACTTGCCTGGAGCTTGAAGGCTTTGGGAGATTCGGGCTATTTGTTACGGAAAAACAAATGAAAGTGTTAAAACGGCTCCTGTCAGACACGAGCCACAGGAAACAGCTCAAACACGTTGGGTACAATCTCGCAGAATAACGTTGAGTGACAGGAAGTCATCGCAAAAATCTATTAGGTGAGCTGCACATTAATACACAACTCGCTGAATAATTAACACAAAGTTATGCACTCCAATTTTAAATTAGACCACAGTAACATCACGTTTCAGAATCAGAAACATATGTGCTACGTGTGTTAGACACAAAGAATTTGACTTGTCGGCTGATGTGTTCATTAAACAGACAAACAAAACAACAACAACCAACAGTCAACATAGTGCAAGAATTTAAAAATTACATTTACAATGGTATAAGATCAAATAAAGTGCACAAACGGATACTGTAAGTGTTTGTGTTAAGGTGTAATGTGTGTTAAAGTGACATGTTAAATTAGATGTTACATATTAAGTATAAAGAGGTGTGCAGGAATGAAGGAAATGTCTTTCATTAATTATAAATAAAATAAAATTATAGTGACTACAGATATGAGAGTGTTATTGATCTGATTGCTTTTGTCTGGCATTAACTCTCTGGGGAAAAAGCGTTTACAAATGTTTTCCCATTATGTCAAAACTATCCCTTTAAATTACAACAATCATAGAGGAGAGGAGAGGAGAGGAGGCTCATGCTTGGCCAAGGATAGAGGAGGAGAAGTGTAGGAAGCGAGGCTCTCACAGGAATGTTGTGGTCTTTGCGTCCTTTGTGCGAGGAGGCGACGTGGGCCAGGTACTGGATGACCTTCTTGGTGTTCTCCGTCTTGCCTGCTCCCGATTCCCCTCTGAAAACACAACGGGGAGAGAGAGCGCATGAGCATCGGCATGGACACACAGAGGGAATAAACAGTGAGAAAACAAGAGGCGCCCTTTGGTTTCACTTTAGTTTTCACGTTACAACTCTATGTTAGCAATCGTGAATAACAAGGTGATCGGTGGTGAGGCGTAGCGGCCATAGTAGTAAGTGTATAATAAACAAAGATAAATGGAAGAGAGGTATTGGCGGCCATCCGGCCGTGTTGTTGCCTTCTAAATCCATCCCTCCGTCCGCCAGCCTTGTGGTCTGGTGGGCTGGTCTCTAAAGTTTCCAGGCTCTGCCTTTGGGCCGCCTCTAATGATAGCTGTTGTTCCGGCAGAGCCGTCGAGGCCCCAGAGCCCGACAAAACGGGGCCAACCTCGAAACCAGGCCGGCAGCGCTGCATCTATCTTCGTGCCGGTGGCTTTAGTCGAGCTGGCTATTAGCTCTGAGGCCACTGCAGTAGAATTGGATGGGCGAGTCCTCAAAGGATACGGACACAGCGTATGTAGGTCAAGTCCGTTACACATCCCAGTTTGGCTCCATAAATTCATCGAAATATATCTCATAGAAATAACCACCGGCTGACCTTCACTCATCCTTTTCTTTTTCTCGTGGAAAAGATGTGAACACAGAAGGTTACTGAGCCACTCAGGGTCTCACAGCCCTCACACGTCTGAGTGAGGGCTGTGTCTCATCGGCCGCGCCGCTTGATTCCTTCAACGTTCTCATTCTGCCTTAAGTTATGGGACTGACCTGTTGCTGTTTCAAGACATCTGTTCACACACTTGACCACCCTACCTTAACTAAACAATGAGGGTAACGCTGCTGAAGCGGCTGCACTGTCACCAACAGGGGGTGTGCTTTTCAGAATATAGGACCGTTATGCAACAGCGCTGCCCCGTTCATTGGCAGCGGCAACTCGAGCCGAAAGAGTGTGGCACTCGATTACCCTCTGCCAAAGACGACGAAGGCACGGCCCCAAACCACACTCATAACTCCATCGGCGTTGGGCAGAGCTGCTGCACGGGCCAGCATCCGCAAAAAGTTATTTGAAACCAGTCTTTAAATAACACAGCAGGACGATGACTGACTGGCACTGAGACGTGCTCTCACTGGAAGGGTACCTGTCTTTATGGAAGATAACTCTATTAAGGTGTGGCTGTATAATCTTCCTCTTGAGACAGTTTCCTTTTCCAGCCCATTGAGCTGCTTCACCAGCCTCGTGGACAGATCACCTAACAGAGGAATGACCTCAGGAGAGGAGAGCGGGACAATTAGTAGCCGAGAGAGAGTTGAGAGTTGTGGTACTTACGTGCAAAGGATTGATTGGTCCTCACGATCTGTTCAAGAGAAAACAGAAGAAAAACTCAGTCAGCATCCTTTCCATCCTCACTGCCTGGAGAGACTACAACTAGAAGCATTGCACAGGCTGCATTTGGTCAACATGCATCATGGCTGCTTATTTGTCTTGGTGGGTACATGGATAACACAGGAGCTACAGGATGCTGGGTAGGATTGCTCCAAGATAAAAACACTGATGCTCCCCCCCCTGAGAATAACTGGAAACACCTAAATATACATCCAGTGACAGCAACATGAATCCAGTGTGAGCACTTAGCAGCCACCAGCTCCAGCTCCTTCCTCAGCCTCCTCCATGCTGTGTTATGGCCCCACACTGATACCCAGAAGCTCTGAACCCCTTTCAACACAGAGGGATTAGGACTGAAGTCCAGATGACAGGATTAGCTATGCCCACTGAAGGGAGTGACCTCTCAACTATGAAAGTCCTGCTACGCACATTACAAAGAACTACAAAGACCAGAACCCTGAGGGGTCTGACCCGTTGATCAGCGAATAGAAACTGTCACAAAATAGTGTTTTTTAATATACATTCTGGTAAATGTTGTAGATGTTTGCCCCATACGTCTTTCATGACCAGAGAGGGCGAGTGAGGTCTTTGAATATGGAACTTTTTGCTTTCAGGTCCTATAGAGCAGTGTTTTGTTTGTCTGGTGTAACCACATAGCTCATGAAATAAATAATATAATAAATAGAAAATATAGTTAGTTATTGACAAGGTTAAAAATAATGATTTTTATTTGAAATATTAATGTAGTTCTTCAAACTTGTTGCTCAAAGGAAGGCCAGTTTTACAACTTCTCTCACCAGCATAACTGTTTTCAGCTGCGCTCACATAAAAAGGGGTTTCAAGGGTTTTCTAACCCTCTGTTACTCTTCTAAGGCGATAACACAATGTACCATTAAAACACTGGAGATTGGCCTCTATACACCTGTGTAGAGATCTAATTAACATCCAGCGAATATTCATTTACCACATTAACTATGTACATAGTGGATTTATGATTAATTTAATGTTATCTTCATTGAAAGAAACAGAGCTTTACTTTGAAAAATAAAATAAGGACATTTCTAAGTGACCCAAAACTTCTAAACGATATTGTAGGTCAACAAGCATTGATTATAAGCATTGAATGAACGACAAACAAACAAAATGTTTGTTCGGGAACCTCATTTAAATAATTTACATTTTAATAACCTAATTTCACAATATTCTTTACCCTTTTTGCATAATTTTCTCCATTCAAGCCATTGTACTCATTCAGACTTCCTCAAAACAAAAACACGGACACACACCTGCTCATTGAACACATTTGTTCGTCTCGTTAGAATAAAAAACAGGTGGACTCGAACGCCGAGACGAGCAACAGGCCGGAGACTAAGAGCAAAACTATTTATTCCTAAACAAGGAACACATGGAAGACACGGGAAGAAACTGAGGCAGGCGGAGCAACGCTGAAGACAAGGGAGCTTCAGCCCTTTTCTATCCGTAAACCATCACCGGAGGAACGAGAAGCCCAGCTGTGAGGCGTAAGGCAGCGTGTCCCAGAGACGTATGTAAACCCTCCTGGGAGCACACTGTGTCCATCATGTTGCCTTCCTCGTACCCCAATTAAGGGCTTTTCATGAACCATGAAATGTGTAACTCAACAGAGAGTTAGGAGTAATAACCGTTTGACGTCTTTGTGTGTGTGTGTGTGTGTGTGTGTCTTCCTGCTGTTCTTCAACTTCTGCTGACATTCTTGCTGAAGGAACTAAGTGGATTTTTTAGCTTCCAGAAAAAAAAGACAAATTTGGGAAACAACCTCCACATTCCTAAACCCAAAGAAACGGAAAGGGGCGGGGCCACGCAATATGCCCACACGTCTCACGCAACCACACTGCGGAGGAATGGGAGCAGATTGTGGCGTGAGATACGACACTGTGGGCTTTACATGATTTCCTTTTGTTCTCCTCTCTCTCTGAGCTCTTGACCATGGCCAGCTAGAATCTCTACGGGGGAATACGATAGTCCCTTCGACACTGTGGAGATGAAGCGTTCGGCTGTGGGCAGAACACGTGGGCCTCCAGTAGCCTGTTAACTGGCACCTGGTTGATGTGGGTCAGTTCTCACAGTCTTTAAGGTGTTATCTTTCAACAAAGAAATGACCTTTTGTTTCCTGCTCTTGTGAACCTCCCTCTGGTGATAAAAGCTGGCGACAAATGAGTTTGGCTGTACGTGCGCGTGTGTGTGTGTGTGTGTGTGTGCATCTGGAGTCTGAGAGTCTATTTTTGAAGATGATGAACACCAATCGCACACAAATATGCAGAAACAGAGCAGATGTCTGCACACTTATGCCGGATGACAGTTACTGTAATAACAGGAATGATGAACGAGCTTTAACTGGCCCCCGTCTCCATGAGGCTGAGGTCAAAGTTTGATTATTCGTCCTGTCTGAGTTTCACAGACACATCTACATAAACCCGACGCTTATTAGATGCACCCGTTGTTATGTGTGTAAAAAGATTCAGTTTTCCACGATTGAGTAGAGAACCAGTTTACGTGTGATTTTATGATTCTCACATTAGCTCTGGACTACAATCTGAAAAAAATACAAAAATAAGAGTACAAAAAATAAATCTGTAATAAACCGGGATTTTGTATTCTTATTTTAATTGTATTAAAGTCAGATTGGAATGTGTTTGACTGAGTGTGTAAACAAGTGCCCTGTACATGTACACACACACACACACACACACACACACACACGCACACACGCTCTTCATTCTCCACCTGTCAGACATCAGTTTCCCATCTTCATACAGTTCATTATATTGAATGTGAATGTGTGTGTGTGTGTGTGTGTGTGTGTGTGTGTATCCATCTGATCCCACCGTGACCCTCTTGGCAGCTGCCGCTTCCTCGATCACCACGGAAACTAACTGCTGGGTCATATTTACCCAGGGGGCCACGCTGGCGTCAGCGTAGGTGGACCAATCAAAGTGGAAAGTGCTCTTCCAGTAGCTCATTACTGCCGCACTGAATCGGTACCCCCCCTCCCGCGTTTCCCCGCTCTCTCTGTTGCCCTCGTTTCCTTTTTCCCTCCCTGTGAACGACATGTAGCCAGTTTACTATAACCACAAAAGAGTGAGGACTTTACTGGAAACAAAAAATACTTTTCCACACAAACAGATGTTTTTAATTTTACCACCTCATCAGCACTTTTTAGCAGCAACTCACAGCCAATCGCGTGGGTTATTAAGGAAACAAATGGGCCCTGTCATTCATCACGCTTAGACCGGACCACAGGCCCCGTCTCCGTTTGGATACGAGCTAAATGCAAATGAGAAGGAGAGCGTAGGAAGAGGGAGCTCTTAGAACAATCTGCCACAGTTCACTGGAGGTGGCAACACTTCTGCTTCTACTCCGTGTTCTTGCTCAAAAAGCAACACTTTCCACTGATGGACATCTGGTCCTGCACGGTGACCCTTAACTCATGAGTTTGCTGTCAATGTTATCATGTCGAATCAAATCCAAAACAGCTGAACACACATTTAAAAAAAACTGCAGTTCACACAAAAGACGAAACTTTGTGTACTTATTCGTCAATTTTTGCACTCCAGTCAATTCAAACAACTGCACTCAGTCTTTCTCTCCCTCTGCACTCCCGTGGTCGGGGACGGGCCTGTGCGGCACAGCAGGGTTCCCTCCGCTGCTCATAATTTATCCCCCACGAGGATTTTTTTTAAAACAACTTCATTCTTGACATTCCAGAGTGACCCCCCTCTCCCTCCATGTGCACAAAAGCTCCAATCGTTACAATAACCCTCTGATTACCGACCTCATCCCACCCTGTACAGCCTCAGTGTTTGTTTAATTGCAGCCATTTGCTAAAATCAAAAAAAGTGCATTTTATTTCTCATTAATGTTCACTCAGCACCCCATCTTGACAGAAAATAACTGAAATGCAGATTTTTTTGTAAACTTATATTTAAAAAAAAACTGAAATATTACATGAACTGAAAATGAACTTTGGGGATTTTAGTAAATGGCTGCAATGAAACAAAGAGTGAACATTTTACATTTTAAAGAGGTCTGAATACTTTCTGTACCACTGTATCACAGAAAAAGTGTCACAAAGTGCAGTACAGTAGTCAATTAAAACAATTTGGCAATAACAAGGGCCAAAACATATGAAAACATGTGACACAAAGCATGCCATGTAAATAATCTGCAGTCACGTTAACTGTAAAGTATTTAAGTCAACGGGCAAAAACAACAGCACAGTCAGCGTCACAGCTCCTAAACTCAACCGCCAGAAACATTCTCCTCATTGTTTAAACCAAACCTCAGTGTTCAAAAACATTCAGAGCACAAATATCATAATTACGTCCATTTATTGTCAATGGTCCTCAGCAATGTGTCTCCATGACCCAAAGTCTAACCCACTAATTGCACTGCTCCTAATTGTCCCAAATTGCTGGTGCCGTGTTAAGTCTGTGAGGATCAGCTGTCAAACAATCCGTAATCACATTCATTAATCTCACGCGTGTGATAACATTGGCAAAAATAAGTAACAGGAAAATCCCTTTCTCCGTCTCATAAATGTATTATTTATTTAAGTGTAGAGGAACTTACTGACCAACATCCACGTCCATGCACTTTTTAAAATACATTTCAAGAATATTGCAGGTTAAAAAAGAAAAGAAAAACTTTTTAAGTAGGAACATAAGTTAATAAAGAGCCGACACACAGTGGCACATACATGGGAGTTAGTTTGAGAGCATAAAGTTCAACCTTTCGGGGTCTTTGAAGCTGCATGTAACACATTTTTTCCACATTGGGGTTCAAGCTCTCACAATTTGCTTCGTAAAAAAAAAGTCATAAAACGCAATTGCACACACACAATGAAAGTTCTGACGTCATGGCAACCGCAAGAAATCCCGAGTGATAGCGAGTGAGCCGCTCTCTCATGAGCCGCTCTCGCGTGAACCGCTACCATATGTGGTGAGAAATCACCCAAAATACACACCAACACTCGTGCACACACACACACACAGCTCCCTCGACATGGTAGAATATGATGCTTGTATTAGTGGAAAGATTAAAACAATAAAGTATTCAAACGACGGCCTGCTTCCTCATAACAGCCTCGAGCTGAGGACACAATCCAGAGCGACTGGGAAGCAGAGGAACAAGAGCTCAGTGTGTGTGCGACGGCGCGTTGGCATTCCCAGACAGTGGAAGTAGCAACTGGGAAGTGTTGCTCTCTGTGGATACCTGCAGTGTTTAACTGTCACGCTGAGGCTTCTGGACAATTATGATGAGGTGCACATTATATAAGGTTAAGTGGCGGGCTGAAGAAGATATGCAACATAAACAGCAGTTTTGATAAGATAAACTGACTTGAGAAGCTGAACGCTCTCCCGCTCCTCCTCTTTTAGACTCTTATGTCAAAAAGCTACTAAAGCTCCTCGTCTGATTGCAGCTAAAATAAAGACTTAAAGTTGTTATAGTTCTTAATTTATATGTTGCCTAAACATTATTTGTTGTTAACTGTTTGCACTTTATTACTATTACTACAGTCAGTTTATGTTGGACAAGAGAGTAATGTACTTTTAGATCTTCAGTATGTTTGCACAAATGGAAGAAGTGACAATAAAGCTGACTGTCACGGGTTTGTCACGGGGTGAGGCTCAGGTGCAGGTCAAACATAAAAAGTCTGGCTTGAAAGCGACTACAAAAAACACGAGGAATCATCATCGAACAAAGACTGAGAGTGAGACATTGAAACAGAGACACTACGAGACAGAGATAAAGACAACAGACGGACAGGAGACTAGGGAAAGACTGGCACAATATAGAGGGGAAAAACACAGGTGTATGGCATGAGACAATCAGGGAGACAGAGGAGTGGCTGAGGGCAGGTGAAGGGAATTAACTAATCAAGACAGAGGAGAAACAGAGGAAACATAGAAGAGACACAGAACACATGAGACACAGAGGAGAAGCAGAACGTTACATACTTTGACTTTGAATAAGTCCTCCAACAGTGATAGAGGTAATACTCGTGAAGAGCGAAGTGAAGGAGAAGGTAGGCCGAAGAAATCAAACTATCACAGGTTGAATGTATTTTTTAATAAGTACTTCCTGCAAAGCATTTAAAACATTGTTGATGCTCGAGTGTAAACAAAACTTCTAAAAAGGATTTAGTTAATTTTACTGGAGTACTTTTGCACTTCTTTAAAGTTGGATGTCTCACAACAGACGGAAAAAGAAAGATTAAAAAATCCCAGCCGCCGAGACTGGGTTAAGCTCCAGGAATGCTGGATCCTACATTTCCCATAATGCAACACCCAACGCCTCCTCGATTCCCAGGCATTTTGAGTAGCCGCTCAGCCGATGACTCAAACACTGTCAGCCCCCCACTCACTTTGGCCTGCCTGTCGTTTATGACGCAGCGATATGAATATTCAACTTATTTTGAGTCGTTTCCATTCCCTCCAAAACAAATGTTAATCACATTTTTGTATGTTACTTTCCATTCTGTCTGAAAACCGCTTAAAAGCCACAGAAGTTTGTACATGTTGAGCAGTGCATGATGGGTAAACTGAAGATTTCTCAAGGCTACTTCGACGATCGGACTGAAGTCACAGACTTCATTATTCTAAGAATAAATTAGTTTCACAGTGACAATGTCGCCAACGGGGTCCAATAGACGGGAAATAAAGATGACAATACAAGAGCTGTATAATCTCTCATTACGACAGTTCCCTTGAAGCTTTAATGATCCGGGACATTCACCAGCTGAGGAAGCATCAGCAACTAACGGATACTTTGTCTCTCAGGTTGAACTGTGATTAGCACACTGGACCTACCGGCACATGTGTGACTAAACCACCACGTGAGTCACCATGATGCTGTACAACCAGCTGCCAGAGCGGCATCCATCCATCCATCCTACCAACAGAAGGGCAGACAGCCCTGTGTGTGTGTGTGTGTGTGTGTGTGTGTGTGTGTGTGTGTGTGTGTGTGTGTGTGTGTGTGTGTGTGTGTGTGTGTGTGTGTGTGTGTGTGTGTGTGTGTGTGTGTGTGTGTGTGTGTGTGTGTGTGTGTGTAATTCAGATGCCCCTGGTTTCCATCCCCTCCTATCCGCACTGGGGCCTCTTGGGTGTGGACCAGACGCCGTTGTTTCAGCAGGCTGGCATCGCAACAGCAGGGACACCGACGGAAAAACGGGGGGGACGAGCGTGGCGGTGGGGTGAAACTATTTTAATGGCCTTTACCTATTTATGTTTAATCCTAATACATAAATAATACTCTCTCCCTATGTGCCAGTCGGTAACAAACCACAAATAAATCAAGCAACATTGCTGACTAAGCAGGTGAGATGCTGCATTTTCCCACGTGGACAAATGGGTGGAGGTCCATCCTGAATCCCCCGGGAAGTCCCAGGAAGTCGCCCTGTGCATCTGGCACATGTCAATACTTCCCAGGAGGGTGGAAGAGCGTTGGGCGGTTTAGGAATGTGACCGGCTAGACGGGGTGTGGCGGGACGGGACCAGATAGGGGAAGGGGAAATGGAGATAGCAGAGGGAAAGCTCAATGCTGAAAACAGAGGGCAGATATGGGAGCCGAGGAGCTATAAATGACATCACGCCACACGCCCACGCCCATGTGTCTTTCAGTACTTCTGATTCATTGTGTGAGGGATAGCGATGTCTGGCAGCTGAGATCATGGGCACAAATAGACCCACATCATTGGTTTGTGAGTGTCTCCACCCAATGACAGCAGTGTGTGAGGGACCACCTGAGGGAGTGTGAGGGTAGAGAAAAGATCCAACACACACACACTAGCAGAGTGGAAGCTATTCTCATCATCTACACCGTAAAGATCAGCGGAAGTTGTCACATATGAAATGTTAGAGCGTGTTATTCAGCTTCTCAGCCCTGTGTCCTGTGGGCTTGAGCCTCGCCGTCTGAGCTGTACTCCACAGAGAGCAATCAGACAGGACTTTGGAGCCTTTCCCTTTTTAAAGTCCCACATAGCACATTTGTGAGAAGGAGAAATGAGACAAGTCTGGCAGGGAGGAAAAAGAGGGGTATCGAGATAGACGAGAGCGCTAGAGAGAGAAAGAGGTGAGCAGGACCACGTGTTCCTCATGGAGAGGTGCTGGGCTCGAGTGGCACACATTCTTGGGATAATCAGAGGATTCTTTGAAATGTAATATGTCTATTTCCCTGCATTAACTGTCCCGGTGCCTTGAAGGGATGTGCCAGGTCTTTGGCAGCACGGCAGAGAAAACATGGAGGAATGGAAACGCACGGCTCAACTTCCCAGTCGGGGGAGGAAGCAAGCGGGACTGGAAGGTCTGGTGTGGGTGGAAGGGAGACACTTACTGAATCATTTACTGTGGATGAGGAGGAGAGACACACACACACACACATCAGTGACAGTGAACGGACCATGTGACCAGTGCTGCGAAGCGGCCGACGTTGCAACAGCGAGACGTAATCTGTGTTTTTGGTTCGCTGAGCGCGGTGGTCAAGCCGGACAATGGACCAGCAGAAATACACACAGACGCACTCATGTTGTCTTTCCCGCACAATAGCAAAGAGGTGAGGGGTCTATTCTCTGCTCCTGGTAGACTGTCACTATCCAGACCTTTGTTTACTGAATAAACTCATAAACTCATTAGTCCAGATAAACACCACGTTGTTGTCTCTAACTGCCTGACCTATCGCCATGCAGAGCCACCTTCTGACCAGCGGGAGTGTTTGTGTTACTACTGATTGGTCTTTGTCCACAATAGAATGATGAAGAAGAAGAACAGCTGACAATCCAAGAAGAAGAAGAGCTGACGATCCAAATGACAAATTCAAGATTTTGTCAAAAGATCAAAAGGTAGACATATTAAAAGGGAAAGTGGAGGAAGACGCAATCTGGTTCTCTCCTTTTAACGGCATCGGCCTGGACGCGGCTTCCGTTCAGAACAGCGGACAATCCCCAGATGGCCTGCTGCTGTCATGCCTCATCACGGCCATCCATTGTCCCCGCCTCTCACCGTCAACAGGGATTACCTGGTAAGGGTCCCTCGGAAATATAATACACATTACAACTAATGTCGCTGAACGGTCAACGGCATAGTTTCACACACAGACTGGACTTATCCCCAGAACATGCACTGGACAGTGTGCACTATGCACCGTTTGGTTTAGTGCTGCACAGCAGAGGGTAAAGTTATCCCTGTGCTGCTGGGTGTTGCCTTCAGGCCAATGAAAGGGGAGAGAAAGAGCAGTTGCGGGAGATATGGCAAAGTATTTGGCAGTGTAATGGATTGCAGATGGCCGGCCGCCGGGTGGCTTGTTTGGTCCACAGTGGCTCTTTGTGATGGCCGGGCCGGCCGTAATCCAACAGGACTCGGCTGTTTTTCGGGTGTGTGCCTGTGTGTTTGTGCTGGCACCTCTAATATCAGAGAGCTGAGCGCCGCAGCCCCGCAGGAATCCAGACATCCACAGGGGGGCAGGGCTTCAGTCACAAGGGGGGGAGGGGGGGGGGCTCAGTGTGAGACTGGGTATGAATCAGTAAAAGAATTTGAAATTATACACTGAACTGAAAAATTGGATACAGGACAAAAGGTTTTGGAGTGTTTACGACAAGTAGAGGTGAAACAAAGTAAAAGTAGCTGAGAGTAATGCAAGAAAAAGAGTCTTGGATAAGCGCCAGATTCCTGTGAATGTGTTCCGATTAATAAGTACACATATGTCATCGGTAGCTCATTAAACGGAGTGACAGAGTGGATCAAGACGCGCGGCTGTGCAGCTGGCTGCTCCTCCTGCGGGTCGGGGGTGTCGGGTGTCAGTGAGAGCGCCGTGACAGCGTCAGTCAGGTAACCCCATCTGCGGTGCTGAGGCTTCTGGAATCGACGCAATGCGTCTCCCATGACAACACAACCCAAGAATGAGGGCAATGCATGACATGACAGAGGCTCTCCCTTAAATCATCTCACCACCACCTCCCTCAGTTATCACACAAAGGCATATCGATCAGCTCTGTGGACCTGGCGAACTGGATACTCTAAAGTTTCTCCTTCACATTAATACAAGACTCTAAATAACTGATGCGAAGGAGGGAGGTGAATAGATGTAGCCTCTGAAACACATCAACTTGTAATACCTACAAAATGTGCAAACTGAGGATAGAAATGATAAAGGAAAGCCAAGGCTCAAGTTTCTTTCCATGGAAGTGTCTCATACATGTGCGTGACTCTTGACAAACAACAGCTGACCCGGTCATCGGCCGTCCAGGTGGGGAACGTGTCTGTGTGCATGAGGGAGGAGCGTAGCCCTATATCAGACCTGAGCCTCGAACACAAATATGATTTTATCCTGTATAAACTCCACAGCTGTCTGCCATTAAAGATGCATCTGCCCGTGTGTGTGTGTGATTGTGTGTGTGTGTGTGTGTGTGTGTGCGTTTGCAGTTCACTCATGCAACTATGTTGTTTTAACAGGCTTCCCCATTTGTCTGAAAGTCATCTCTTGAACACGTAGTCATTTAGAAGACGTCACTCACACACACAACACACACGAAAAACACACAAACACACACACACACTCACACACCTGTTGTGTCACTCAGGCCCTGGGTGTGCCCTTGACCAGCCCTGACTGCCCCAACACGAGGCCTCATTTCCCAAGAAACAGCTCTTCAGCTCCAGACCTCCCCCTACACACACACACATGCACACGCACACACACACACACACACACACACACACAGCACCCTGGTCCCAGCCCCCTTCAGGCCGCACAAAGCCCCCATTGTGCGGCCCCATGCTGGCCGCCCCCTCTCCCCCTTGTACCCTCTGCTGCGTTCCCCCATAACTCCCCGCCCCTCTCGCTTCTGCCTGACTCCATCGTTCACTATTCAGTCTTCTTCACCTTCGGTCCTCTTCACTCTCTCTTCTTCATTCTTCAATCTCCACTACCGACCCTGTCGATCGTGTCCGTCGCGGCCCGCCCTCTCTTATTCAAAGCGTATCCCCCTTTTTCTCCCACTATCCCCTCCAACATTCCCTCCTCTCTCCCTCCTCCCTCTCAAGACATTTTCCACTTCTCCGCCCGCTGTGTTTCCTCCTATGTCCCCTTCTTGCTCTGCTGGTTTGGAGATATTTCATATCTAGGGGTAGGCAGTAGGTCATGTGTGGCAGAATTATTACTGGAAGGAAAATACAGAATGTAACTCTCTCTGCAGTGCCGTCTGTTATTTGAAGAGATGTTTTTATATAATCCTGGTCATTAAAACCACTAAACTCACATTGGTTCTCGACCCACATTATCAGGGGTCCAATAGTCTGGCTGCCTCGTCTCTTCCAGAGGATCAGGTCAGTGAAATAGCTCCCAACACTGCAGAACTGCCTATGTCTCTCGGCCAGTAATGACAATATTATTTAATAAAAGGTTCAATTCATTTAAAAAAACACTGCTGTTGAATCTGGCGCAGCAAACAAATAGTGGAACATGTCCTGCACCACGGGGCTCGTCCACACCAAGAGGACCCACAGTTTGACCACATGCTGCAAGTCCACCTTTAAACCAGAAACTGGAACAATGGCTCATATTTTCGGTGTGACCCGGCGTGCTCGAGCTGCGCATGAATGTGGACTTACATACATCCTTCTCATTATTCTTGCAACCACATGCCTGAAGCACTTAAGCTGCAATGTTCAAGGAATTGTTTGCCATCCACACCCTTCTGTGAGAAATGAGTGTTTTTTTCGCCTTCTCTTTATTCTACAGTGCCATCTGCGTTGCTCCAAAATCCGGACCGTGAGGTGTAGACTGGAATCTTAAGAAATCCCAGTGTACTGTGTGCTTTTATAATCTCTCTTTGTCAAGATGCAAATCAAGGACTGCCGATCACATTCGGTTTCGCCTGGTTCCGACAGTGTGCGCCCGTGACGCTCGTGAAGAGAGGTCTGCCGTAGCGTGTAGGTGGTATGAGCACAGCTATCTCTGGCATTCACCTAATGACCGGCTCTGTAAGCCCCTGTGGTTTCCCCAGTAAGCTCAGATACAGTAACACTACTTGTACACGGCCACCTGGGTGAGAAGCAGCCTAATCCGTCTGCCTGGGAAACAGCAGCACGAGCCAGAAACAGACAATTCTAGTTGAGGGGGGAAAGAGATGAATGAAAACGGCTAAACATACAAACACAAGCGGAAAAGCCGGAGACCGAGTCACTCTGCCAGACGAGTCTGCCTTTTGGTCCGGCGACTTGAGGGGTGACAGAGGAGAAAATGGGGGAACGCGCAGTTAAATAGAGGCATAACCATGGCAACGCTGGTTGTATCTTGTACTTGAGGGGGGCGATGGGAAGGTGGACATTCCACAACACTCGTCCTCCTGTGTTTCCTGATCAAAAGGAGAAGGAAGGAGCAAAGCAGACTGAAAAACAGTTTTGTTTTTAATGTTCAAGTGTAAAAGCGACGGGGGAACTTTCCCTCTTCGGTGTTTTTTTTTTCTCGAACCAGAACATTCTGGTTGAAAGAAGAGAAAAAGACAAGAAGCAAAGAAAAGGGGTGGAGATGAGAAGCCAATTGCTCTCGTTTCAGAGAAGAAAGGAAGTCATTATAAACCGGTAGGAGATCCCTAATAGTTTACAGCAGCTATTGGAGAGTTAAACGACGCCGTGTTCTCACACTCAGCAGCACCAGGCGCCCTAAACGCAGGAGACCGAAGCCTCTCGGTGCTGCGCCCGAAGCGCTGTCACTCACCAAGTGACACCTCTGTTTGAGGCTATTTTTGGTCACACACACACACACACACACACACAGGTATCCATGGCGACACACCCTTGCTCTGGGTAACGGGGCCGCTTGGACGACTGCGACGACAACGTGACGGTGACTCAGCTTGTAGACTTTAGCACAGCGCCGTATGGAAAGCCGGGACAGCGATGACCTCATTCCACAGGCTGCCGGCCAGGGACGGCGGTCCCAAAAAATTAACTCCGCTGATGGGGGGACGGAGCTCCGGTCCGAGTCTCAGCCGCGTGGAGAGACCCGGGCAGCTGAGACTCGGACCTCCAGTCAAGACACACACAACTGTATAGCTTCACTAATGCAGCTGCGGAGGTCCGCTAGACAATCGCTGACGAGTTCACATGAAGGCTGGAGATCGTGGGGACGCATGGGCGAACCGGCTATTTAAAGAATCAAATTCCGTAGAAACAACAGGGAGAGAGTGGAGCTGTAGTTTGACAGCAGAGGGCCACGCCGTCGACGGGGACTGTGATACAGATTCTGCTGGTTCCAGCTTCTCCTTCAGACACTCAAAAAACAATTAGTCAGGGTCACAATAGCGGGTCACAGTCCGGTTTCTCACGGGTATTCACATCTTCATCAGAGTGGATGACTTAAAATATAAACTGTAAATGGAATAAAACTCTAAGTATGAACAACTGCAGTTTGTGGCATCATGGACCAGGTCTGCAGTGTGTGGACAGGGTGAGGACATCTCTACATCTACCTCTCTCTCTGTCTCTCTCTCTCTGTGTGTGTGTGTTTGTCTCTCTCTCTCTCTCTCTCTGTGTGTATCTGTTTCTCTCTGTCTCTCTCTCTGTCTCTGTATCTCTTTCTCTGTCTGTCTGTCTGTCTCTCTCTCTCCTGACGATGGCCTCTCTTCGCCTGCTCATTTCTCTCTCTCTCTGTTTGCTTCCCTCTCCTCCCTTTGTCATCAGGGCATCAGCCCTCACAGACGACCCTCTCACCGCCTACACTATCAGGAGCTTGCAACGGATCCACAAGGAAAGTGGACCCTCTGGTTGGGCTCTGGGAGTAGAGCAGCATGATGATGTTCTTTAGCGAGCGAACACTAAATCAGGTCTGCTGGAATAGAAGTCACCGTGGTAGAGAAACAGGAGGGAAAGAAGAACGCTCATGGTTTGGAGAGAGAAACAGAAAACAGGGCCAGAAGGTTACATAAGAACACCAATAATATTGAAAAACAACTTGAGAATGAACAATGCAACTTAAAAATGCAATCCTAAATCCTTTGCCCAGCGATTGCGATGTTGATGATGGCGAAGAGTCTCTTAATAGCGCGCGCAATTACCAATCGACCAAATGCCATCGGTGACGCAACTGGAAAAATTCCGCCAGATAAGTGAGTCGACTACTTGACCCCCGTCGTTAAAATCACACCACCTCGGACATAATCGATGATGTCACATCCTCTCTGACCTTGTGACCTTTCGCACACTTTACACACTTTCTTCCCACACTAATCTCCCGGGCTATGCAGCAGAATCCCACGCTGCCTGCAAGTGAGCTAAAGCCCCAGCTAAAGGAACACACACTCGCATAGAAACCACTCGGCTCAGTTTCCAGTTTGACGGCTACCCAACGACACATCGGTGAAATAACATCTGAAAGGTTGAAGTCATGTTTGTCCTCGGATTACATCTGTAAAGTTACTGAATAATCCTACTATTCCACTTGGTGGCATTGTGAAACATGGACACACCTTCACACACAGCTGTCAATTGAGACCAACCGGATCAGATAGACGGGTCAAGCAGAGGAAAACGACCGTCCGCCATACCTTGAAGCATGCAGCGGTACGCCGACTCGGAGATGGCGTAGATGTGCGGCGGCATCTCGTGCCTCTTCTTCCCTCTGTACATCTCGATGATGTTCTCTGAATAGATGGGCAGGTTCTTGTAGGGGTTGATGACCACGCAGAATAGGCCAGAGTACGTCTGCAATTAAAACATACAAAACAGACGAGCACGGGAACATTAACAAACAGGGAGGAACAAAGAAAGCTCAACATCTGAATATCTGTACATCCCAGAAATATAAAAAAAAGACATGAACTACTGTATATGTCAGGGATATTATTTTTAAATAATACTAGAAACAGGCAACATGATCTCTCTCTCTCTCTCCCCCTCTCTCTCTCCCTCCCCCCCTCTCCCTGCCAGAATCTGAAGTGGATATCGAGAGAAAACACTCAGAGGCCTGTGAAAGTTTCTATCTGTTTAAATCATCAAGTCTGCATTCTATCAGCGAAGCACAACCTGCCGTCAGTTTTTAGGAGCTTACATCATCATCGCGGGCATGCAGATAGATATAGACCAGACTTTAGATTAGAGAGCCAGCCTATAAATGAAACACTGAACAGACTCTCGTGCAGCAACAAAAGAGTCCTGCTCAGAGCCCGAATGCTTAGCGTCTATATATCACAGTATCATGAAGACTTCCCGACTCGTGGTGTTGCATTTGGCCGTGTTATTAAAATATTCCCCCCCAGAGAGTGTGTGTGTGTGTGTGTGTGTGTGTGTGTGTGTGTGTGTGTGTGTGTGTGTGTTATGAACGCTTCGACCCGGCAGCAAGGTGGCCAGGAGCGAGTGAGAGGTCCCGGCGGGGCAGAGGTTCTCTCTCATTCGGCAGATGCTGTGGCGGCTTTGCATTCCCTCTGTAGACAACACGGAGCAGAGAGCTGCTTACTTTAATCACCGGCATGTTAGGCTAATCCCATTGGCTCGCGAAAATGCCCATCTCGACTCACTAACCAGCTACCCGGTGCTTACTGATTAATAGTAAACCTTAAGCTAAATTAAAAAACAAGCGTTAATATAGCAGCAGACATCTCATATAGTGGAGGCAGCTGGCGTGCTTCGGGGCCCGGGGTCAGAGTGGCGGACGTGTGTGTGTGTTCTGTCTTGTTCCGGGACCACGCGTGAACTCTAGTGTGACATCGTTTCTCAAGGAACACTTGCACCACAAAGCGAAACCGTTAAGGAAAAGGAAAATTGGAAGCATTGTCTGTAAACTGTTTTGTGATGGGGTTTTAAATCTCTTCCTCTTCTTTTGGAGCTGCCAGCGTGCCTCTTAGAGATCATAAAAGGCACATGTTGGAATGACTGAGCCTCTGTTTTAAGGAGCTCTACGTTTCAAAAGCTGTCTATTCCTTTATCCTCTCTTCTTACTACCAATGAATGGCATCATACCATAATAAAGTCAAAAACAGATGGAATATGTATGAGTCCTGCGGTGATCCGCTCTTATCGAAGCGGCAAAGATCGTGACATCTGCCTCGTGATTAAAGATTTTACAAAACGACATCCGAAGCCGAGGGAGGCGCCGTGCCACGAGTAACCACGGCGTCACGAAGAGGGCCCGGCGAGCAGGCGGCGCATTGTGACCGTTACATAAGCGCTCAGGTAGGGCCCTCCGTCAGCACTGAGCTACTGATGCTCGAGTACCGCTGATACAGACACAAACAAAGGGACGGGCAAAGAGGCAGAGGCCGACTGACATTAAGAGGGGGAGCAGTGATCTGGCAGAGAGAGCGAGAGAGCACGGCGAAATTCTAACCCCCCCCCCCCCCCCCCCCCCCCCCCCCCGAGTCCAATGAAACATTTATTTCCCCCTTTATCTGGAAACTGGAGCTGGGCTGTGTTCCGTCCTCTTTGGTTCTGGCTGTAGAGATATCTGGACTACAGGAGCGCCTCAGACGGCCACGAGCTACGAGGGGCTCACTGTAATATGCCCGGAGGTGATGACTGTGCATGAACCTGCACACAGCACTTAGTGATGTCGCGAGATGAAACGGATGAATTGTTTGGTCATTGCTTGAGAATTACATTCTCTCCTCTAAAAAAAAAACGGTGGTTTCATTTTTAGTTTGAGCCACCTCGTTATGTCATATCTCAAAATAGAAGCATTTAATACTTTTCACATGCCTGTTGTTGGGAGGGCTGTCGCTTCCCTCACTGGACTTATTGTCATATCTGGCAGGATGGAGGCGACGGAAAGAACATTCGCTGCCCGGCTGCCAGCGAGCGGAGCGTTCGACGGACTCAGCGGCGGCTGCCAACGGCGCCACGAAGGAGAAGGTGATGTTTCCTCTGTGAAAGGGGATCCAGGCGAGGGGACGCCGTGGCCGAGGAACAGCTGAGCAACAGCAGACACAACAGCCGAGCCCATCTGCCACCTCTAGTCAGGCAGGCAGGCGGCGTGCCCACGTGGGAAGGCTGGAGCCGGGCCCTCTAATGGAGCCATTGATCTGTGTGGAGGAGAGGAGGCCTCGACCGTTCCCTGGACCGTGGTTCACTCCAATCATTTCATAACGGGCTGGCGAATACTTCCGACTGGGCTTTGAAACACGATTAATACGCTGAAACGCGTTGGTATTAAATCACCGTGACAGCAGCAGGACACCTGCTGTTCTACAGCTTTAACAAGTTGTAAATCGGCGCTCGATTAATTTTTTTGAACAGCGCGGCCGTCAAAACGTGCACCGCAGTGCAGCTCGTTGAAATGCAGCCGGGTTCACGTCTCACATGCTCGCGTTTGTCTAAACATCAGTGACAACGTAAGCAAACAGAAAGCCAGAGGTTACAACCAGGGACCTGTAAACGTCCAGCTGCAACGAGAGACCACATGTGGCTTTAATTCAAACATGTACACAATCGCTCTGCAGGGTTGGGAGGATGAGGATGACTGTGGTTTGCCCTGCGGCAGACCTAACAGTCACTCAAACACAGTTTGGAGGAGGAGGGAGACGGGCATTTGAATCACAGGAATATAAAGAAAGAACAGCTACGAATGTCAGAAATGATATGAAGTCTAGATGCAAAGTCCAAGTCATTTTTGTCCTGGATCAGCGAGGCAGGGAAGAGGAGAGACGAACAGGAGTGTGGGAAAGGGAGTCGAGGTGGTGAAGACAGGGTGGATACTGAGTGGCCGGCGGGAGACGGACAGATGGACCATCTTTTTGACGTGGAAGAATGCTGAGGCTTTCTAGCAGCTGAGGCTTATCCAACGACACAAAGGCCCGCTTGTGGCCCGCTGTGCGTTGCGTTGTGGTTATTAGCCTGTGATTCACCCGACAGCAAGCTGATGAGTTGGCTCCACTGAATAACGTCACACGGACGATGAGGAACCGCAGAAGGAGCCATGAGTGAGACATATGAGCCGCTCAGAGATCAGAGGCTTTAGAAATGCCCGTGGTGACCTGGAGGTTTTTAGTTGCTGGCCAGTAAACGTGTTCGATCCACAGAGAAACCACACAAGAGAGAGGTCCATCACACAATAGCCAGTATGACTCAGACATGGCTATGTTTGTTGATAATTATGTCAATATATGTGTGTGTGTGTGTGTGTGTGTGTGTGTGTGGGGGGGGGGGGGGTTAGAGACTCTTAACAGATGCTGATTACAATATAATTCAGTTATTGAGTCTGCCCAACCACCTCAACTAAGGGGGGGGGGCATTATGTTATGTCTAGGTGTAGCTGAGGTCTGGTGGGGGGGGGTAAGTAAAATATAGTGGAAAGTGTTTAGAAGTTCTTCTGAGAAGCGTCTGAATGAGGAGATTCTCTTCCTGATAGAAAACTCAACACCGTCGGACAGATGTTTAACGTTCTCTTAGCCGAGGGGTGAAATCTAGAAGCTTCAAAGCCAGTTTTGAAGAAACTGTGACACTATGGTATTCGAGGGAAAAATTAAGGGGGAGAGAACTGGGAGGATTGGCATGTCAATTCAATCGTTGATACCCCCTTCACTGAAGTATTCAAGTCTTTACTTCTACTATATGACTAAACTGAAATACTAACTTTTTTGAGTTAAAGTAACACACTAACACACACAACAGGGTTTCCTTCGAGAGACAGCGGTGAGGGTTTTATCATGTCTTGTGAGGAGGACAAATTATAAGTGCAACAATTCCCTCTGCAGCCCCTCAGTCTCAGGTTCTAACCAACCCACATTCTATTCCCGGAAAACATGTCACTAAATGGGTCAAGATCGCAACTGGAGCATCCCAGAGCTGCTCCATCTGGAGTGAAATTGCGCATTGGGGGGAAAACTGAGCTTCTAAAACACAGATTTACTCTGTGGTGGTCTCGTGGTCTGGGTTGTAGCCACTGGCTCAGGCAACCTGTAGATGTGTTGGGCGCATAAAACAAGGATTTTCAAATGAATCTGAATTAAAGTGTGTGGGAAATGTCGAAAAAAGAAAAACAAAGAGGAGATGCCATGCTTTTTGGGGCAAAAAAGTGTTTTGTTTTACACAGAAAGAGAGGTCAAGCCGTCTCCACTAGTAGTGGCACAGGACAAACAAACGGAGAGCAGTAGTGTTTATGGAAGAGGCCTTTGGCTTGGGTGAGAGAGTATGGGGGGGGGGGGAGTGATTTGTAACCCAGAGGCACTAAAGACAGACGATCCAGTGGAGGTGAAAGTCTGGCTTTGGTTAAAAGACAAGCGAGATCTGTCCCGCATACCGTGTGTGGGGTCAGGAATTCATACAGGAGCTCAATGCCCTCTCTGTGCCCGAACAAAAATTATCAGATCTCACTTTCACACAAAAGTGCCAAAGTCAGATGGCTTAAAAGTTAAGACTAGTGTGCATACAAGCAGAACTACTGCCATCCTTTTTTATTATTATAACAGCTAGGGGGGAAATTCTTTCTACATCTGTGAGATTCTGGGAGTTTTAAGGTTACCCCCCCATGTGGAGAGTAGAAACCGTGACAAAAACACAGACACTAGTTGAAGGCTCGAGGGTTAAGTCACTCACGTATATGAGCCCAGAGTAGTAGCGGTCCTTCAGGTTGTGCAGCACGGACGCCTCGTTCAGACAGGTGAGCTCGGCCATGTCCTCCACCTTGCTGAACTTGGGTGGGTTCATCTTCTGGATGTCGTCCTTGTTGATCACCACCTTCTTGCCATTCTCCGCCAGCTCCAGCTGCACCTCCTCGCCCCGCTCCTCCCGTATGCTGGCCGCTTCGAAGCCATTGCGCTCCGAGGGTATCCACACCAGCTTCTTGGCCGTCCAGTCGGCCTGCGTGGCCGGGTTGTAAACCACGGCCCGGTCCACAAACAGGTACCGCTCTGGGTCCTCTTGCCCACTACGATTAGACATCTTACCCGGTGTTGTTTACCAGAGCAACGGGGGGCCACCTGGAACAGACAGGGGCGCAGGGATTATGAAGTAGGATAGGAAATAACAGCAACACCTCATGTGCCCTTTAAATCTGTGTAATAACACTGTATGTACATATTTAACTACAATATTCACATTACAAACAGATCAGTCTGTGTGGCAGAAGAAGGGATGCAATATGACACCAGTTCAGGAAATGACAGTGACACACATTTAAAGTTAGACTATAAACTGGGTGCTCCACAGGGTGACAGTCTGCAGTCAGTGCGCATACTGCGTAGGGCTGCTCCGATGAGACGACCGGCCACTTCTTCTCCTACAAAGCCAGCGCTATGGCACAAAAAGTCCACCGGACAGCACACATACATATAAATTGAGTATATATATATATATATATATATATATATATATATATATATATATATATATATATATGTCCAACCGTAGTTCATACATATTTAACGGATAACACGACATTTTTAACGGAAACCCGCAGAGGTGATTTAACGCTACGCATTTGAGGCAAATATCTGCAGTATTTAAGCTGCACACCTGACGTAGCAAACTAATGTAACGTTCAACGAGTAACGGTTAACGGTAACCGGGAGTGAGCACGACACGGTAAATAACGGCGTTACAACGGCAGTTATCATCGGAGAACGGCCGTTATGAAGGTTAACTTAAATGTTAGCTATATAAGAATACAAATAACACTATATAGTATATACATGCAGTAATAAGTGTGCAGTTACTCATTAAGCTAGCTTGACATGGATAAATAACACTTATCTTATAAAGAGTTTATCTAACATAAAAAGGGGGTCCGCGGGGTTCCCCTCATTTCAAAGTGTGTTCTGAACTCACGCGCTAATGTCCCCTGAACGCGGTGTTACGTCAAACTAAGTTCCCATAGAAACCCGCCGTGAAGCCCGCTCCGCTGCCCACGGGCTATCGCGCTCGCGCCCCGACCTCGCGCGTCGTTTACCTGGCGTGTCGTGGGTCAGCAGTCCGTTCACCGAGCAGCGCGAGCTCTTCCCTCCGGGCGACGACGACGAGCTGTTCCACACAACCGACTAAAGCGCGGGCACGTGCACTGGGGGCTCCGGAATGCGCGTCTCGCACGGTGCTCCCTCGACACTGGGGGGCTCGTGCTGAACCGAGCGGACTTGACCGTTGCTGCTCCCGCCTACGACTGACTGAGCTCGCGCAGAGCGTGACCGCGCAGATCAATACGCCACACCGGGACACCCTGCGAGATGACTCACTGGGGCACAGATGGGGCTCGTGTGTGTGTCAGGGTCTCTTTTTATCTCGCGTATAAACACGGTGGTGACGCGCTGCACGAGGACATTTGTGCAAATGCTTTTTAAAGAAACCTATGCCAAACATATATGTAGCGCACACGCACACACTGACTGCAGCCCAGTCGCTCTCCTGCTCTTCAGACATTGGTTGAGAGAAACCAACCCTTCAAATTGAAAACCAATGACATGCATGTGATAATTATTGAGATCGCAACCGTTTATTTTGGGAAGCTTACCTGCATGGCGAGTAAAATAAAGTACCTCACAACAAGACCAAAAGAGACACAAGAGCAGTTAAACATTTTTTTTTTTTTTACTTGCCAACATAAATCCATACAACACACAACAGCAAAATTGAGTTTTACAGTGGTATTTTATTACAAATGGAAAGCATGTTTTTTGTATTTAAATAACTTTGATACCAAATGCTGTGAAATATAATGACATCATGATCAAGTTTTACATCAAAAACTAGACGGTCATTGTTTATGTACAATCTGTTTTGGTAGGAGGCTTCAATGTCCTCCCCTCCAGGCGGCTGCACCCCTCTTTTTCATCCCACCACTTCCACCCCCTCCTCCTCTTCCACCACCTCCTCTTCCACCACCACCACCTCCTCCTCTCACTTTCTTCCTCACACCGCTTGCTTGTTCCGTGTCATCCTGGTCACCATCTCCTCCTCCTCTGGGCCTTTTCTTTTTCTCTCCTTCCTCCTTCAATTCCTGCAAACAGAAAGGATGTTTTTCTTCAATATACAATCTATATATCACATCCGGAGCAGTATTAGATTAACTCAAGTATCCCATCACAACTGGTCATGTTCCAAATTTGTGGTTTTGAACCGAATTTAATAAACAAACAGAAGAGGATTTTTCTTTTTACATACACTACCGTTCAAACGTTTGGGGTCAAAATATAGTCGAGACATTGACACGGTTAGAAATAATTAATATCATTTTAAATATTAATTTAGTTCTTCAAACTTGTTTCTCAAAGGGAGGACAGTTTTATAGCTTCTCTCACCAGCACAACCGTTTTCAGCTGCGCTCACATTAAAAGTGTTTTCTACCCCTCTGTTAGTCTTCTAAGGCAATAACACAATGTACCATTAGAACATTGGAGATAAGCCTCTATACACCCATGTAGATATATATTTTTAAAAAAGGGAATAGTAATTTTGTGGGTGTATTTGGGTTTAATTTATGTTATCTTCATCGAAAAAAAAGTGCTTTTTCTAAGTGACCCCAAACTTTTGAACGGTAGTGTGTATTGACATAAATCTTATCTTCTTAAGCTGGTAAACAGGTTGCTCCTGAGTCCAACTCTCACAAAACAAAATATTCTCTGGTCTTTGAGAGGACATTTAAGTTACGTGGACACTAATGCACAATTTGTTCGTGTTGTTTACAGTGGGGGTTTTGTAATAATAATAATATCGGCCCATCCTGTTTTACACCCGACGACGTGGTTCCCCGTGTATGTAGTGACATCTAAAACAAATTCAGTAAAGTGAGAACTTACCATTCTGGCAAATCTCTGGGCCTCGCTCACTCTCTCCACCAACATCATCACTTCATCCTCCTGGGTGGGGAAGGCCGGAAGCTTCTTCCCAATCAGGCTTTCGATCCGCTGGAAAAGCTCCACATCATATCTGTGGGTGGGGGGGCGGGGCACATTGCATCAGTCAAAGATTTTACTGAGAGCACGAACGGCAATAGCTGAGAACACGTCTGCATTTAACATTTAAAAAGAAGGTTAACTATCAAGACATCAAAAGGGGAGCGCTGGCCACTGGTACGAAAGAGGAAGCTCTTACTGAGTGACAAAAGTGATGGATTTCCCCGACCGCCCTGCTCTGGCGGTTCGTCCGACTCTGTGGATGTAATCCTACGAGGGGCAGACAGATCCAAAACGTCCAGTTAAGAACAGACTCAAACTCATGAAACCATCAAACCAACGGGCGCTGCTGAACCACCAGCTCCTACGCACCTTGGAGTGGGTGGGGATGTCGTAGTTGATGACGCAGTCGACGTGGGGGATGTCCAGTCCTCTGGACGCCACGTCCGTCGCCAGCAGCACCGAACGAGACTTGGACTTGAACTTGTTTAGCGATCCGAGACGTTTGTTCTGTCCAACGGGAAGGGAAAGATCCAGAGTGAATTTGAGGGTTTCTTTTAAAAAGAAGCTTATTTGCAGTGAAAGTATATAAATGATGTAGCAATGATGACTACAGTGAACTAACAACTAGGATTGTGCCGCCGTAACCAATCAGGTTGCATGTTACATCCATCCATTTAATCCCATTAGACATCAGAGTGACCGTGTCGCAATTAAACTGGGACGGTTGATCCCCAAATTCTGATAAATTCAATCTTAACTGGAATTTGATGCAATTCCATACATGTCACATGCATAAGAATATGATGGACGGATTTGGCCCTGTGGTCGGTCTTCAGCAGCATGGACTTAGCAAACTGGGCTTTCATGGCAGACTTAGTGGAGGAAAAGTTGCATTGCTGTACGGCACAGAGGCAGAAGGGGGCGCTGTTCCTCCCGTTTAAATAGAGCCGAAGCTTTTCGATGTTCACACAATGGCTGAAGAAGGATTCTCAAAGTTCTGGTGTTTGTCCTCAGAAAAAAAAGTTTAACGATTGCTTCCAAAATGGCTCATCAGCTGATGGAAGACACGAAAGGACAGAGACAACGATCTTTATAGTTTATGTCTCAGAGGACTTCTCATGGCAAAAAAAACAATACTGTGCGCAACTTAAATAGAGCTGCAAATTATGCTTTACATAATCAATTTATAAAATTATTTTCTCGAATCATCAGCTGTAGGATGACAGCTTGAGCAAAACAATCAATACATACTTTGTTATTGTTGGTTTAAAAAAAATGCATATTTAATTAGCCAGCCAACTAGTTAACATTTTTGTTGAACTAATCAATCACCTCCAAGTAAATAAAAAACTATTTTTACTGTATTCAGCAGGCAATGCAGGGGACAGCTCTGCACCAGTGTTACTGCTTAGTGACTTTACGGTTGATTGTGTTTGGCAGAAGAAAAGACTCAGCAGTGTGTGTGTGAAGGTCTACCTGACTCATCTGGCCGTGAAGAGGGATGGCGGTGATGCCAAGGTTCCTTAACAACAGCGCCACCCGCTGGGCATTGTTGCATGTGCTGCAGAAAATCATAAACGAGTTCCCGGCTAGCTCGTTTATGATGGACACCAGGTAACAGTCCTGCCACAGAACAAACACACCAGCACAAAACACTGTCAGAAACTCAAAAAAAACACACAATTATAACGAGACCGTGGTGTTCAGAGAACAGAGGAGCACGTGAAAGGACAATAAACCGTGAGAGGACAATGTGCCGTACCTTGTACTTTGTGGGTATGAAGATGTAATACTGCTGTAGTTTGTCTACGGTAGAGTATTTGGTGGACACCATACACTTCACGGGATCTTTCAGAGCTGCTCTCTGTAGCTTTTGGACCTGAAAGCACACACAAAATCGTCAGCACGAGAGAAAAGCGTGTCAACTCTTAAACCAGGGTTCTTACACATATGGACCAATGGATTTCCATGACGTTGAACCACATTTCCATGACCAAACTGAAATCTTGATATAGAACATGTTGCGTATTGAGAGCGTACGCCGGCTTATATTTTGACCGTCTTTCTTTAAAAAACATTAATTATTTCAAACTCGGCGTAAATGAACATGTTATGACAAATTTCCATGACTTTTCCAAAACTTTTGTGATTTAAGTTTTTTCCATGACTTTTCCAGGCCTGGAAATGACCATTTTACAAATCCATGACTTTTCCAGGTTTTCCATGACCGTACGAACCCTGTTAAATGATGGACTGCTCTGGTATCGGCTTGTTGCAACACTGGCCGTAAAGCAGGACTAGAATACAGTGTTTAGTGTTTCCTTTGGCTTAGTTGTAAGTGAAGAAAATAGCTGGCATGTCTGTATAAGTGTGTATGTATGTGCACTGCCGAAGTTTGAACTAGAATTAAAAAAAGAACTCTGAAGATGGCCGCCCGGGACGCTGAAGCTCCGCCTCCTGCCAACAAACTAACGGACCAGTGAAACAATCCGACGTTCCGACTGCTCAGTACCTTTTTGGTCATAGTGGCAGAGAACAGATAGGTGTGCCGGTCCCTGGGAATCACCTTCAAGATTTTATCCACCTGGGAAAAGAAAGAAGAAACATAAAAACGGAATCTTTACCGCCTCGTGCTTGAAGACCTCCACTGACCAGCAGAGGTTCACTTTACATCCATGTGTGGAATTGTTCTAATTAACATGTGATGTCTTGAAATAACAGGTTTTATGGAGGTCACATGACCTCCATATTCTAATCAGTTCATCCTCAAGCTTGACAGATTCAATGTAATTACCTTTAAAGAGAATGGGTGGTTACACAGACAACAGGAAAACATAATGCATAATCACAACGCCTCGTAGAGTCACACATTTAAGTGATTCTGTTCCTTCATGCTAAAGCAAAATTCAAGCATCTTTGAGTATTTTGAAAAACGCTATAGAAATGTAATGTGTTAATATTATTAAAATGCAACTGTTGCACCGATGTTGATGACTCACCTCAGTCTCAAAGTCCATGTTGAGGATTCTGTCTGCTTCATCCATGACCAGGAACTTCAGCGCTCGTAGTGAGAATCCCTTTGTGTTCTCCATGTGGTCGATCAACCTCCCAGGTGTGGCTGTAACATATCGTGATCACTCATTACATTAACGCTGAAGATATCCGTTGTTTAAAATCAGTGCAGAAATACATGTGACAGTAGGGGATCGTGCGTTGACCGTTTGATTTTTGCTCTCACCAATAACAATGTGTGGTTTTTTAGCAAGCACCAACGACTGGGACATCATGTCGATTCCTCCAACGATGACCGCTGCAAAGGGGAAACACGTTTTAGGAACAGACCCATGGAAAGTCATCCTCTTCATCCCGAAACCAGGTTTGTCAACCACGAAACCGACACTCACCACACTTGATGCCGATGCTGGAGCCCAGGGCCTCAAACTGCTCGCCGATCTGAAACGCCAGCTCCCTGGTGGGGGTCAGGACGAGGGTGTGGAGCCTCTGGGGCGAGCGCAGCAGTGACTGCAGGATGGGCAGAGCGAAGGCTCCCGTCTTTCCAGAACCGGTCTCTGCCAGGCCAATGATGTCTTTCCCTGCAGGCAGACGGGTGTTGGAACACATTATTATGTGTATCGGCTTGTATTCATCACAACAGATCTGAATGCTTCTTCCACCACTGGGTTTAAGGGGAACGCACGCGCGCACGCACACGCACACACGCACACACGCGCACACACACACACACGCGCACACACACACACACACACGCACACACACACACACACACCTTCCAGGGCTAACGGTATGGCTTCCACCTGGATCTTTGTGGGAGTCTTCCATCCCAGCTGTTCACAGGCCTCACAGAGGACCTCGGTGACACCCTGCGGACAGCGGGAAAAATAAGTTAGAAACTTAGCGACCAGCCTCGTCAGGTAGCGGTTGTAGTCATACCACACGAGCGCCACCTAGCTTAGCACAAACCGCTATGCCGCGGCTCGTTTCAGTCGCTAAACGTCGTCGCTGTGAGATAAACCCACCAAGTCCTTGAAGGTCTTCACTACCGCCTCGATGTCGTCGCCGTCAACATCGCCGCTACTCAAAGTCTGAATTGTTTCATCCGTGTTTGGCTTCACGCTTTCCACAACGTCGTCCGCCATGCTTTTCATCCCAAACGTGTCGTCAGCTTCACAGTGCGCAGATGCGGAAACACAATCGAATTAACGGAGCACTGCATGATGGGAATTGTTGTTTTTACACCGAAGGCGCATAAAAAGCGCCAGGAAGTCGAAATTGATGAAAATAAAGCATCCTCATAAGAATGGCTTAAATAGGTGTTTGACCATTTTATCCACGTGTCGATTGTATTCTGCTCATTGATATCACATCATACTGTAAACTGAGGTAAAAACTTATTTATTTAATCGTTTTAGACATGTATACAGCGGTTGACCAAACAGTCCACACCTTTATTTTCCTTTATGTCCATGTTTAGGCGATAAAATAACAATCATACAAAATGCTTTTTCAGGTCATGGCAAAAACACAAACAGTTGGCCGGAAGAAAAATGCCAGTTTCTAGGAAAAGGAAAAAAAATGACACACTGGAGGACTAAAAGCACAGGTAGTCTCCGGCAGACAATGTTTTCACAGCAGAGAGTCGTCTTCGTTTTAGGAGTCGGGTCTTAATAGCAAACAATTTAAATATTTCATTTATAATCAGATTTAGTCTCAAACAGCTTAATTTACTCCTTGATACTACGAACACAAATCGGGTGAAGATGAGCCCGGTGAGACCAGTGATGAGTCTAGCAGGCTTCCTTGGTTTCCTAAAGAATAAACTAATCTAGACGACTGCCATGAAGACAGCTACCTCTAGAACTCTGCACAGAAAACAAAAACACCGTTGAACCCCACTGAAGATCCGCTCCAAGTACCCTCCCAAGTCTCAGAGGAGTCCCTCCATCTCCCTCATAAAGGCTTCATACATCTGGTCTTTAGTCTTCATGTTGGACTGAGACACGGCACCCATCTGGACTTGGTGGACCAAGCCCATCGAAGCAGCGGTCGCCTGCTGTTTCTGCCCGTGTCCACCTCCCATGCCGTCATCTCCCCGCCTTCCTCCAGCACGCCGTCTTTTCTCCAGAGGTCCAGATGCCCCGTGCATCCCTCCGCTCTTGTCCCTGCGCACCCTCAGTGCCGTGGGCACAAAGCGGGTGACCTCTGTCTTTGGATTGATAATCTGGGGTTTGGCAGAGATGGTGGCTCCACCGGAGCCGGCACCCGCAGCCAGGCCGCCTCCGGCTGCTGCGACGGAGGTGATGTTGGGCCGCTTTTCGATGGTGGCCGCGTGGTGGTGGCCGCCGGGATTGGGACCCGCTAGGGCGGCACTTGTGCCAGGTGGAGGAGGCATCATGACGCCCGGTCGCATGGACATAGGCATGGACATGGAAGGGGGTGGCATGTTGCCTTGTGAACCATCCTGGTTGGATCCTGGGCCTTTTTGCCGCTGGACGATGTTGGGAGGAGCACTGAGCACGTTGGCGTTGAGGGGTGGAGGAAAGAGGGAGAGCGGCGGGGCGAGTGGACGCGGGGGCCCTCCTGCTCTCGGGGGAGGAGGTGGGATACCTGCAGACAGAGAGGATTTTAATGAGACATGGATGATATTCCTCTCCACAGATTTAAAAATAAAGCATTTTTACATTGTATACATTTAATACTTTTACCGCCTTAGTTTGAGCTTCACTGCAGCTGAGCATTGATGGCAGATAAATATAAATATTCTTGTGTCATGTTAACTCACCATGTGTTCACACATACTAATATACACAGTATATAAACACACACCAAGTTTACATTTGGATTGAAAGTACGACACTAACATGCATGAACACAGACACACAGACACACGCCTTCCTCGCCGTACGCACACATCGGCCTACCTGGTGGTGCAGGAAGTGGCAGTCTGGGAGGTGGTCCTCGTGGTGGGGGGCCTGGTGGAAGGCCAGGAGGGGGGCCTGGTGGGGGGCCCGGGGGCCGACCTGGCGGCGGTCCAGGAGGCAGAAGACGGGGCATTGGACCCCTCATGCCTCCAGGCATACCGGGAGGCCTCAGGAACGGAGGAGCACCTAAAGACAGATTAGATCCTCAGGAACAGGGTTTCCCAAACCTTTTTTTAAATAACAAAACGTGTGACCCAATTGACTGCAGAACTTATCTATGAAATCATGAAGAGAGAATTTGTGCATAAATAAAACAGCGCTGCCCCTTTAACTGCCATTTACACGTCTCTTCATATCATCTTGAAATGCTAAACAAGCCATTTTGACCATATATACGTTTGATGAATCACATTTTTGTAATTGAATATGTGTTTAATACTTTATAAACGAGAGAACTAACACTTCAAAGTATGGATAGACCCAGCAGTACAGATTCTGCAGGCGGCTTATATAATAGTTCACGTAGCAAATGGAGAGACGCTGCTAGCCTGTACGTAACCACAGACGGTACAAACTGTGGTAGTGACGTAGTTCATCGGGTGGTGTATCTCCCTTGTTGATGCTCAACAAAACAGGCCAAGATATTTATTCTAGTATCGAGTTCAGAGCCGAAGTAAAGTATTCCAGCTCATAAATGTTGCAACTGACCTGGTGGTGGACCTGGAGGCGGGCCAGAGGGTGGACCAGGAGGCCTCATGGGAGGAGCTGGGGGCGGTCCCAGTGGTGGAGGCCCAGTCATTGGAGGACCTTGCAGGTGTGGAGGCCCTTGCGGTCCCACTGGCCCAGCAGGAGGGGGCAGACGCGGGTTAGCCATGATGTGGGGCGGGTTTTCCCCCGGTGGTCCCCTGTCCTCGATGTCCGAGTTGTCCGACTCATCCGTGTATTCCTCCTCTACCTCTTCTTCTTCTGGGTCGTCAGGAACCGACTGACCTGAAGACAAAAATGAAGGAAATATTGCACCAAGTACCAAGTCATCAGAAAAAGAGATCAAAGTATGCTAACTTAGCAAGAAGGGAGCGAAGACACTGGTTCACTACCGTACCTGCCATCCTCAACATCATCGCCTGCAGCGGGGTAATGGCCTTCGTCTTCTTCACCACCCTCTTTTTCTTCTTCTTTCCTTCACGGAGGGCCTCTGGAGGCATGTCAGCGAACCGTACACTGCGACCTAAAGTAATTAAACATTAATCAAAAGAAACAATAAGTTGAGAACTCTGAGCAAAATATGTGAAAGCAGTTTTGAAACACTCGCCAGGATGTCTTTCACTTCGGTCCTCGTCCCTTTCCCTCTCGTCGTCCACGCTCATTCTCACGTCGGCCTCTCCTCCTTCGTCCCTCTCGTCTTCGCTGTCCTCCTCGGAGTCGCTTTCGTCGTCGTCCGCATCATCACGATCTCGGTCGCTGTCGCTGTCGCTGCCTCGATCTCTTCCCAACTCCATCGCAGATTCTTTTTCTAAACCGGGAATCGAAGGCTCTGTTCAGAAGAAAGAAGAAAAAAAGGAGTAAGCACTACCGGCAGGAAAGTAAGCGGCAACACACTTTAAAGGAATGATTTATACTCCTTTAAGGGAAAGTGTGCGTTCAGAGATGTAGTCCTTAAGGGTTTGTGCGTTACCCGTGTCTGTGCCGTGAGCTCGTCTCGCAGGAATGCCGTACAGTGCCAGGACCTGTGGAGGTGGGGGCCCCGGCGGGGGTCCAGGGGGCTTCCTCCCTGCAGGTAAGCGTGGCACACCTGGCACTGTTGCCAGAGTCGGTCCGGAAGATCCTGACAGAAGTCCTTTACTGAGAGATGTATAAACACATACAAATAATTACCTCTTTGGCAGAGTAATACTACTCAGCAGTATGACTTGGACATTTTGGTGACCCCCAGTTCAGGAGAGAGAGGATGAACGTTTTAAGACACTTAAAGGGGACATATTATGCCCATTTTTCCACACGTTGATATGGTTCCTTGGGGTCTTAATGAAATGTTTGTAACATATTCTGGTCAAAATACCAAAAAGGATTCATTTCAGACCCTTTTCACCCTGTCAAAAACCTGTTTTGAGAGGGCGAGGTGCTCCGTGTTGCCAAATTGGAAATGGTGAAGTATCGTACCAAAGGCTCAACATGGTTGTATTATTTGGAGAGTAATTATCGTGTATCTGGCAACCCTGAGATCGGTTGACCAATGACTGCTCTCTATACCATCAGAGCTCACGCAGGAAGGTGGAACGTAAGGAGGATACCATTTCCAAAACGTGTAAGGAGTAAATACTAGTTTGTGAAAACCCAAAGAAACACAAATATCCGACGGAGCAAAATCCTGGAAGTTTTTGGAATCCCTGCCGGACGCATTTTTTAGGTCTCAAAAACAGGACATGTCCGGGGAAAGAGGACGTCTGGTCACCCTAACGCAGGGGTGGTCACATTTTTTCAGCATGCAAGCTACTTATAATGTGACCTAGTCAAGACGATCGACCGACGGGGAGCAGAGGACTGTTAACGCGACACGGAGAGACAGAAATGACACGCTTCTGCTGTTATTTAGCGCTATAGAGAAAGTTACACGGGGGGCGGGCCAATTTAATTTTCTGTCACGCGATCTACCAATACTACGCCGCGATCGACTGGCAGGTCGCCGCGATCGATCGACGTATTGAGCACCCCTGCCCTAACGTATGGCGCCAGGTCACCGAACCGTCTTTAAACTGGGTGGGTCGAGTGGTGGTGGGGGGCGTTCCATTGCCGATCTACGTAGACGTTGGTGGTGATCCAAATCGACCACTCAAGCATATCGTTTCTGACAGAGGAACCACAACAAGCCGCGTGAGTTGTTTTTTTCCAGGGTTTTTGTGTTGGGAGATATGCCAGATACCCAAATTAACATATAGAAGCACTAAAAAAGTGGAATTTTCATAATATGTCCCCTTTAAAACACTCTGCCTGGTATGCACATGGGATAATAACTACCCAAAGGAGACGTTTTTCTTCAATATGGAGGGGGGCTGAGCTCCTGGTAGTGGGATGTCCTGGATGTGGATATTGGAGGGTGCATGAGGCATATCTGGCAAAGGAATACTGTCGACCTCCACCGACTCTGCATTCTGAAAGAGAGGACGTAAAACACACGATTGTAAAGAGTCACCGCAAAGCCTAAACAGTGTAAAGAATCTAGATCATGAAGTGGAGGAGCTCGAACAATTGCGTACACATTTCCGCCAGTATAACAAAAGACACATACAGTGCCGGGGCTTCCCAATAAGTCAAGAGAAAATTCACAACTATAGAGCTATTGATGCATTTCAGTCCAACCCTGGTTAACTACGTCTTCTCATTTAAACATAAAGGTCAACAAATCTTTGACTTGTAAGACAGAGAAAAACAACAAACAAATATATATATATATACACAAGCACACCTTGACTGAATCAAAATAGAGAGCCAGCTGCCCTCGTTTGGTCTCATAGTCCAACTCAAGTTTGCGTAGCTCCTTGTAGGTTTCGGGGTTTTCTCTCTCGTAGAGTCGGACAATGCGCTCGAATGTCTCGCGTAGCTTCTTCCTCTTGTCCCTCAGCACTTTCTCATTCAGCAAGGGCTGCTGCACTGGGTTGAACTCTGAACAAGGTGTTACAAAAAAAAGAGAAAAAACCGTAGCTTTAGAAAATGACAATCTTTTGTTATAGCTAAATCAGTTGAAATAGTCCAACGCCTTGAATCCTGACAAAATATATGAACATCTTATAAGAATGAGATTATAAATGTATATTTAAGGACAGTAAAACCTATGTACAGACACACAAAAGCCAGTTTGACATATTCAGCCCGCTCACCCATCTCATCCAGCTTCTCCATATCTTTGATGATCTGTCTGGGGTCCTTCATCTTCAGCACAGCAGCTCTCACCATCATCCTCTGCTTCTTGTTCTGTCACAATTATTAACAAATGAAGCAACATTTGATTAAAACCAGAACGCCACTGTGAGACAACATGTCGACAGTGAATACGTTTAAAAGACCACTCGTACCTTTTTCAACTCCCTCTTCCTGGCCTCCTTTCCTGTAAAAAAGGTAGAAAACAAGGGGTCACTGGTTATTGATCTGGGCATATGACAACATTCTTCAGATGTTATCCAGCAGGCCTGTACAGAGGAACTAGCTGTTGGTGATGGTGAATACTTACGGGCCTGGTCGGTGGGGTTCATAAATTTCCCACTCTTGGTGGAGGAGGTTGAACGTCTCCCCATTGTGGCGGTATGTCTCCTTCACCCTGCAAAGTAATAAAACAACATTCATTATGACATGTAAAAAAGGAAATGAACCATGTATCTACCACACGTCTACACCTGATGTTTGACATTTCAGAACGCATCAAAGTTGTTCCTGGCAGATGTTTGCACATTTCTTTGGAGAGGATGGTCCAGTTGTAGTCCTCCTACTTTATGACGTGCACACTAATTATGCAAACATGCAATGTACTTTGTAACATAATTATTACTACAAGTGTTGCTAAATGTAAATAGGACATTATTAAGAGGAATAAACACTGTAACGTTGCGCTTTCTTGAATACTGTTCATTCTGATGGTTAGCTAAACGTTAGTTCAACAACGTAACGTGCACGCGCACCCAACCTCATAGCTCTCAGTCCGTGAACGTCAGACGCAACGTAATCAAACCCAGTTCGTGTTTTAACTGTCTATCTAACAGTATAAACTCTTGAACTCGTACACGTGATGGATATCTAACGCCTGCTCATAACAGGCCCTGCAGCGTCTGGCTGCTGCACGCTATCGTGAAGCTAACTGTTGACGTTAGCTTGGGCCGCGCGAGCGTCGACAGCGGTAAAATAAAAGGAGGCCGCGTTTGACTTCACCTTTTATTCCAGTAAATTCCGCAGAGCGTAAACGCCCCACACGCGCAGCTCTGCTTCCCGAAGCTAAAGTTAAACGTATTGTGTGCTGCGAAACAGAAATCCAGAGCCTTCGGGAATGAATGCATGCAGAGGCTCTGCTTCAGCCAGGCGCCATGTTTACCGAGAGCGGAAGCGGCTCAAGTGACGTCATCAAAAATGTCGCCGTGGTTGACTTTTAATTGAGATGCATTTTAAGTCCAATTTTCATCGTAAAATACAGTGTCCGGGCCTTCTAATATATATATATATATATATATATATATATATATATATATATATATATATATATATATATATATATATATTATTATATATTAGGTCGATCTGCATGTTTTCTGTGACACTTGTTTAGCTATTTGAATACCAAATGTGGCCATTGTGTGTATTAATGAAGTTTTGTGTCTTGACACTATTAGTGACTGTTCGATCCCACTCTGCACCGGCTGGTGGCGATAATGCGCATCAAGAAACAATGAACACGAAGAAGAAGCCGTGCGTTTGCAACCAGAGGAGGTCGTTCCCTCCCGGCCTGCAGAGAGAATGCTGGTTTAATCCACTTCCGGCTTGGCTTCACTTTTCAGACCCGGGCCAAATGCTTCGTCCGCTTCTTATCGGCTGCCCAGCGGTGCTTATCTCATGGTCTTCTCATAGACAGCCCGTGTGTGATATCCTTGTTTTGGTGGGAGCACGTGAACCGTTCCGCAGTGCGTTTCAGTTTATTAAAGTTGATTATAACACCGCGTCTTGTTGTGTGACATGTCCTGCTCAGCCTACGGGTGTTCAAGGAGACATGCTAAGGGCTCGGACGTCAACTTCTTCCGGTAAGTGAAGTCGCGTCTTAGTCGCGACAGCCTGACAACTAAAAGTAACGTCCCAATTTATTTTAATTATAAAAATAGTTGTTTTTTTACCGTGAATTACAGATGCATTTTTTTCTAATCTAGCTCGCTAGCTTTAGCGTTTGTTTCTTTGCTTTTCTTTTTTACGTTTGCGAATGAACATTTCTTCTTCTATTGTTACATTTTGCGGCAGAAGAGACTCGGCCCAGGCGCGTTGCTGCCCCCCGGTGGTCATTTGTAGAACACCACTGATTGCGTAGAACCTTTGCAGTCCAACAACATGTCCGTGTGCTCCTCTGTGAGCTGGTGTTACGGTTCAACCTGAGTCCCTGTTAACTGGCGACCTACTTGACGGGAACGAAGGAGCACTCTACAATAGTGATGGCTTCTCAAAAAAATATTCAGCTGTTTCAATTCAAAACGTCTTTAAAGGGCTGCACATTAATGAGGAACATGTTTGTGTTGTTGTCATGAGGTAAACATACACAATGTGGACAATAATTTGTCATATTTACTTTGCCTTATTATGTCTGTGATGTATGCCACTTAAATAAAGTAAATAAGTGACCTGTACTGTTTGACTTCTCTGTGTTCTTGGCTGGCCATACAATTAAGAATTCAACCAGCCAAGAACACAGAGAGGTCAAACAGTTCAGGTCACTTATTTACTTTCCTTTATTTTAAATATGACAAATGTAATGTGGTCAATGACCATGGTCTATGGACAGATGGTAAACAATCACATATGGGTGTAATGTTTAGATATTCATACATGACGATTTCTGGCCTTATTGTCCACATTGTGTATGTTTACCTCATGACAACAACACAAACATGTTCCTCATTAATGTGCAGCCCTTTAAAGATGTTTTGAATTGAAACAGCTGAATATTTGTTTGAGAAGCCATCATTATTGTAGAGTGCTCCTTCGTTCCCGTCAAGGTGCTCCATGGTAGTCGGCAGTGTGCTTGGTCACAAGTTGATCTGGTGGATCTTCTTGGTCACAAGTTGATCTGGTGGATCTTCTTGGTCACAAGTTGATCTGGTGGATCTCTGCCTTTCGTGGTGACCTGTGACTGCAGTGCAGGTTATTTAATTGTGCGAACAAAGTAAATCGTGTTGATCATGGCCTAGTGGTAAGATCGCCGACAATTGACCTTTTCCTCCAAAAGACATGAGTTTGAATCCCGTAGGATCCATATATATATTTTTGGTTGTTGTTTTTGTACTACAGAGTTATTGTATTCTACGTGATACATGTTTGTACAAAACAGGCTCCCAATTGTATGTTGATTAAGTGTTTATTTATTTGACCAAATGTATTTCAAAGGAAGGACCGTTTGCTAACTTCCTGTTTCAACCCATAAACAACACGCGACGTTTCAAGGCGCTGGACGCTTTCTCTTCTCCATCGTCTCCTCCGGTTTGTTCAGACCAGATTTCCAGGTTTCTCATGGAATTGTGGAATTAAACATTGCGGCATTCGCGAGGACAGCTGCGTGTTCTCTTGCTATTTTCAACATCTGCCGTAACTACGACAACAACAGACGCATTCGGAAGTAGGTCGCCAGTTAACAGGGACACCGGTGTTACGGTTTTAGAAGCGACCGAGTTAACTGGCGACTTTGTACCGAACGCGTCTCTTGATGTCGTAGTTACAGAGATGTTGAAAATAGGAATATAACACGCAGTTGCCCTCGTCGCATGCCGCATTTGTAATTTGTACAGCATCAAGTATTATTTTTATTAGATGGTTTGACACTGTATTACAACATGAAACCAAGCAGGCACTCACGAGAATAGCCCAAAATGTTCTCTGTATCCTATTTTTCAAATGTCCGTCATAACTATGACATCAACGGACTGAAAAGTCTCAAGTTAGCAGGGTTGCCTGTTAAACCGTAACACCAGGACTCAGGAGAACTCAAAGTGCTCCCCATTTAGATAAGTGTCCCATCCTTCAGTGCCATTAGTATCCTAGAATCGGAGCACATCTCTCCTGGTGTGACTTCCTACCCCCACCCAAGTGCCCATAACATTGCCAAAAGCTCTGCAGTGAATACTGAAACATGGTTTGATATCCACTTTCCATATATGTGCCTGTTTATAATATACTGGAATGCCTAAAGGCTCAACAGTTCACTTTGTTCTTCTTCATCTCCGTCAGATTTCCTCACGGTGATATTGAAAGGCTGAAGCAGTGGCTGCTGAACGTGAGAAGAAGTAACTGGATCCCGTCTAAAGGTTCTCGTCTGTGCAGTACGCACTTTAAGGAGGACCAGCTCTTCATAGACAAGGAGGTAGACGGATACATTTCAGTGCATTAACCCACACAGTGAAGTTAAGGTTCCAATAGCAGACCTATCATGGAGGTAACTTATCAGTAAAGACGTATCTGAATGTTCGGATGGCAGCGTTTAATGAAACCGCCGCTCGCCCAGACGACCTCCGTGATCCCGATGGCGCCCTTTTTTCATTTTTACCAACGTCTACTCAAGTTTCATTTCAACTGCCAAAACTAGGTGCGCATGCAAGTATAATGTAATTCTGATTTGTGTGAATACTCTTAATATAAATGGTTACAAAATGCTTTTTTCTTTTATCCTATTTACTGTCTTATTTTAGTTATACAGTCTTACATGTTTGAGTGTAAAGAATAAATCCCCAAACAGTCTGAAGTTAAAGGTCCAGTGTGGAGGATTTAGGGGGATTTATCTGCAGAAAGCACATATCATTTTCAGAATTCTGTCTTTGTTAGCAAAGAATTGTGTTTTATTTTAGCTCAGAATTAGCCCTTCATATCTCTTCATATAAAACGTGCCATGTAGCCCACAAAGGACAAAGCAAACACGGCTCTAGAGAGAGGCTTTTGTGTGTGTGTTCCCTGAAGGCCACCGTAGTTCTCTGACACCCTTGGGAAGCACAGGGTTGAGGGGACAGCGGTATTTATTTTGGTTGCAATCCAGATGTCAGTAAATCCTCCACACTGACCCGGTGCATCCCAACTTCCCTTCTGTCTTCATCTTCAGGGCAAGAGGAGGCTGAAGGAGACGGCCGTGCCGACCATCTTTGTGTTTCAGAACCATTGGCTGATAGAGGATGTAACGAACTCGCCCACACAGACTGACCTGCTGCGCTTGAGCGACCATGACAACGGACCGTATGACATCGCCCACGCGGAGCAAGCGCCCATCGAGGTGGACGACGGCGCGGACGACGCCGCCGGTGCTTTTAACGACGTCCTCGACGATGACATTGTCCGGGTCATCGTCGGCGCGGACGTCGACGAGGTCGTTTCCGATGACGCGACGGAGGCGAGCGTGAACTCGCAGTCGGCACTGCACGACCACAGCTACCGGAGTCTGAAGCGAGAGCAGAGCTACGCCAGCGCCGATCACAACTACACCGTGTCCGGCTCTCCCCGGGAGCTGAAGCGCAGAGTGGACGCGGTGCAGGATCAGCTGGTGCTGGCACACAAGAAGCTGAAGTTGAAGTGTCAGGAGACGAGGAGAATGAAGTCGAGACTCTTGTCCATGAAGAAGCTGACGAAGGAGCTGAAGAAGAAGTTGAGTGCGGTGGAAAAAGCGCAGGCAGCCGTTCATAAATAATGGAGGTCTGGCTCAGAGCCAGGGTAGGATATGCACATGTTTTTTAGGGAACAATTCTTGGAGGCACTTTTTTAACTTTGTTAAAAAATACCAGAAATACTAAATATACTTATTTAGGCTTACAGTCTATGAGCAATTGTCATAAAAATGGCAATAATACGACTATTATGCTGTAGTCTAATAGATTGTGGACCGACTCATATAGGCTACGATGTTTTTGACAAGTTCATTAAATTGCCATAATTATTAGAGGAAATTATGGGGGCTTTTTCCCCCTTTCCTAGTGATATCAGGGGAAAAATGATATTTCTCAAGGGCAGTTTTGCCCTTGAGAAATGTGCCCTTGTGTATTTCAGAGGTCAAAGCTCAGATGTCAAAGCTCTGGGGAAAAAGCTATTCGGAGGTCTGATAATGTTAACAGTCTCTTGTAGAGATGCACAAATTGCAATTGTATTAACTGCAAGGCTCCAGACTGTATATACTGGGTGTATTTTTTCAAATATATATATATATATATATTTATATATATTTTTCCTTTTTATATCACCGTCTCTGAACCATCCTGAAAATAATTCCCAGCTGTCCGGAAGTCATTGTGAGCCGTATTTGTTTCCACTTTACTCTGTTAGTCCCTCTATGGTGGTTATTTGCATACAACATACATTTCAAATGAATTGGAAATAAATTATTGTATTTTATTTTAAACTACTTGCTATATTTTGCACAAAAAAATCTTCCATTCCTTGTTGTATTTTGGTTTTATGAGCTGCTTCGAGCGAGTGTCTGGAAGTTTAAGCCCCATTATGTAGTTTTTCCCTTGTAGCGCCCCCTTCAGGTATTTAACGTTTACTTCAGTGTCGTAAATATCCGGTTACGATAGATCAGGTGTCGTGTACCTCTGGTTCTCGAGCCATATATGGCTCTTCCGGTGACGCATATGGCTCTTTTGAGTTTGAATTTAAAAAAGAAAAATCTCCGCCCGCCCCGCTGTAACTTTCTCTATCGCACCAGATTACAGCAGAAGTAATGTCAGGTCCCTTTCTTAAAGACGTCTTTGTTCTTTCATTAAACTAAACGTCTGTTATTGATCGTCTCCACAGCAGCATGTCACTCTGTCTCTACGCGCCGCGTAGCGGAGCAAATAAAAAGTCACCTGCGAGCGTGGACTGGCCCTATATGACGTTGCGTAATCACTGCCAGAAAGCAGGTCGAAGTACATCCGGGTACTACCGGCTGCGACCGGGCGGCTACAAAATCTTACATTCGCGATTCTCTTTTGCCCACAGACCCCCGATGGCAGTGGCGGAGACGCAAATCGCCATATTAAAAGTCATTGTAGCGGCACCATTTTTTTCAAGCTGTTATTTTAAGTTAGGAAAAGTTATATAGTGTCGCTTTAATAATATTTCATAAATCCCTCTTATTCCTGTTTTATATTACTGATAAAAACATCTCCTTTTTAAACAATTGTATTAAGGTTCCTCCCCAAATGAACCCATCTCGTTGTCGTACTTCACGTTTGCCCAATACTCGTTTTAGTGGAGCTTGAACGCATCACAATCAAGTCAATGCAACAACCTCTCTGACATTCACTGTCATAATTAATACATTGAGGGTAAGTCTGAACAATATTAACTGTCGTGTTGACATCAGGCATGTAGGCCACAATTGAGGCAAAAAAAAAGCTACATTTGTTCTTTAAAGGAGTGTTTAGGAGTTGGTTCAGTCTGGGCTGTGGCAGAGCAACATGGGGGACTCATTCCACGTGAAGGTCGTATCCGGAGGTCACAAGAGCAGCAGGACTATAGTGTGGATGTTTAATAAATGAATAAATATTGTATTACATTTCTGTCCAGAATATCTCCATACGTGTAAAATATGAGCTGATAGGGCTGAATCAGGTTCACCTGGTCCCGCCTCTTGAGATGCTGCTATGAGCTGATAGGCTGCTGGGGGACGTTTAGGATACACTGAGCACCTCTCCTCTTCGCTCGCTCCTTATGGATGAATTTTCATCCCTCCATCACACATCATTAACTCTGCTTCCTCCCCGGAGTCTTTGTGACTTCACGTCTCATCCGGTCCTTGGACCTCATGGGTCTGGTTTTAGGGCCTTGTAAATATGCCTGTCCGAACAACACTCACAGTTATATATGGTGTTATATATGTTGTGTATTTTTGTTGTTGTCTATTTTATTCAGTCAATCATTGCAATACAAATTACAATACAATATTATTCTATATAATATACAAAACAGAAAGACTGAAAAGGTATAGGCAGAAGCAAAAAAGCAAAAAGGCAAGAAAGGCTTATATATTCCTATCCTAAATTATTTATGATGTTCTTATGGCGTAGAATAGAGAGACGAGAGCACATGGTCAAAAAACAAGTGTCTAGTTTCACTTCATAGGGAAATATAAAAGTTATATTATTTCATTATAAAGATTTGGGACAAAGACGTAAAGTGACATCAGATTATTGATTTATTTCCTTAAGTGCTTCTTGACGACATCGACCTCGGCGGTAGGTTCACGGCTCGGTTAAAGAAAACAAATTAAACCAAAACGAGTTCATGCACATTCTGGTTGGCCCTTTACCGTAAACCAAGCAGCGTTTCCTCGTGCAACAGGTTCCACGCCACATTCTCAGAGACAGCCACGCCAAGATAAACATGGAGTTGTTTATGAAAGTCATCTGAGGAAAGCAGGCTTTATGGTCCGTCCATAACAATGAGAGCCCGAGGCCGGGGCTGTTGACTACTCCTCCTAAATGTATGAAAACAAACAACAATGCAGAGTCACAAACCGCCAGGACCAATCAGATTCAAGCATCTCCAACCGTCAGCCTCATAGAGCCATGGAGCCTTGAAGTGTTCAATATTAACCCATTTAAAAGTACATGAAATACACAATTATACTTAGGACATAATTGAAACACCACTCGTCATTATGAACTGAAATTTCATCATACGTTTGTATAATAACTTTCATTTCATGACAAACTTTTTACAAAAGGGGCATTTTGGAAAAGTTATGAAATAATAATAAAGTCCTCTGAAACGCGGTAATTATGAAAATAGGGATTTAATAACATTTTAGGATACAGATGAAGTTAGTACAAGTGTAACTGGTGCATCTGACTCAATAATAATCACCAAAGAAACCAATCATTTACAAGTTTTGTGAGCGCTCTTTTGGTTTTTACTTTGCACTCTCCCGACCACACACGCTGCTCTTTCAACATCTTCTGACATCAAATCACACGCGAGGAGAAATGTTTTCCCCCCCATGGACCGAGAGCTGTCAAAACTCATTAAATATGTAAAAATAAAATACATAGTTATTTTTCGAGGCTTTTAAGTTGTGAACTTCTCCCTCTAGTGCATTTGATAACCACTCAGAGGGGCGTCCCTCTGTGAGTCCATTGTCTGAGATCCATTGTCTGAGAGCCCTCATGGTCTCATTTGGGCCTCTGGTTCATTGGCCTCGGGTACACGTAGGTACCCGTCTGTCCAACCAGCCAGCTGCTGTAGGTGCTGCTCTGCATCATCTCCACCCTCTCGTCTTCGTCGCTGGACGCGGCCTCATTGTCCTCCTCCTCCTCCTCCTCGATATTGGTTTTCCTCCCCCCCGGGCCGGCCAGCTCGTCCTCCCGGCTCTTGGCGTCGCAGGGGCCGCACACCCTTAGCGGCTTGGTGGGGTTGATGTGGCGGATCACGGCCCGCTGCGCGGAGCACGCGCTGCACACCAGGAAGCCGCACTTTCGGCAGTGGTGGCGCCGATTGGTCGCCGTGAACTTGTTGAAGCAGCGCATGCATTTGAAGGCGGCCTGGTCCGGGATCCAGGCCACGGCGAAGGTGGAGACGAGCCGGCCGGAGCCGCCGCCGCCGCCGCCCTGCAGCAGGTTGGACTGGCACCGGTCGATGTGCTCCATCCAAGCCCACTTCTCCTCGTACGAAGAGGCGGACACGAAGAAGGACTTGGCGGGCGTACGGATCAGCCATTGGTTGCTCAGTCGCTCGCTGTCCTCCATGTCCTCCAGCTTGATGCCCTCTGAAAGACAAGATGGCATATTGAAAACATTGCATAGGAGCATGTCTGTGGTTACAAAACCAACGCGCTTTATCCAGAAAGACACATTCAAAGACTAATTTCTGCACTTCTCTACTTGCAAACTTTCCATTTCTGCACACATATAAAGGCTTATAGTTGAATGCAGTCATATATTTTGACTTGTGCCCTTGTGGTATTCATAAGAGTTCATTTTAGGCTTTACATGAATGAAAGCAAGGTGAACAGAATTATATTTTAAGGTGTTCACATCAATACAACATAACATTGAAGAAACTTAAAAGTAACAATCTCCAGAAAATGAGTACTGATTCTTTTCTTTTTTTGCTGTTTATCTTTATGATAATCCGGAGAGTTAATTGCTCAATTGAAATGGGTGTAAGTGGTTTGTGCATGTAGGGCTGCAGGGTGTTTCAGTGCCGAGCAGAGGGTCACGGGTTCGATCCCCGGTCCCGGCTTATCCTTGCCGGGATGCAGCTTAGGTTATGTTTGTTTCTCTATGTGTGCCCTGGTGACCTGTCCAAGGTCAACCCAAGGTTACATGTGGATAGGTGAAGATGTCAACAACAAACAAATACTTATAAATACAGACATATAGTTTCTGTGGCGCTCACCCAGAGGGATGACCTTCTGGTTGCTGCGCCAGCGGCCTTTCAGGATGACGCCGCCGTACACCAGCACGTCGTTAAACAGGAAGAAGTCCTTGGCCTGGGGCTTCCGGCGACCCTGCTTCATGAGGCGGCCCTGGCCCATCAGAACCCGGCCCGGCTTGGAGAGGGGCGCCCCTGCTGGACCGAATGATACATCCACAGCGTGGATCCGGTCTCGGTTCTCCTTGTCGAACGTCAGCCGGTCCATGGTGGTGGCGAAACATCTGCCGCACCGCAACGGGTGCAAGCACACACAAGGCGGGTGGGCGGAGTCAGGCAGGTGGGCGGAGTCAGGCTGGCTTTGTGATGACGCAACGGGACTTACCGTGAACCAAACCCGTTAGACAAGTGTGCCAGCGTGCTGGATTACTATTTGGAGTTGGAGTTTTATTTTGAGATGAATAATTTGCATGCAAAACATATGATCAGCCTATAAAATAAAATACAACAACAACAACAGCGTTCAGATGAGCTGCTCGGTGATACGCCACCTCTTTCCTCACGGCATGCCATCAAACATGAAATGGTATTATAGAAGCCAGCGACCCACAAGACCCGTCAGAAGTCCGAAGTTTGCTCGGCATGGCAAACTACCGCTCTCGTTTTATCAGAGACTTTGCTTCCATTTCAGCACCACTGCGTGAACTGACGAGAAAAGACACACCGTGGCACTGGGGTCCAGAGCATGCCAGAGCACTACAGACGATCAAGGACAGCCTGACCAGTAACACGGTGATGTCATACTTTGATCCAGGTAAAGACGCCAGCCCAGTTGGCCTTGGCGCCATTCTTTACCAAAAGAATAAATGAGGTGAGAGGCGTACCATAGTGTACGCCAGCTGTGCTCTCAGTGATGTAGAGAGACGCTATTCACAGACGGAAAAAGAAGCATTGGTCATCGCGTGAGTTGTGAACACTTCCACTTGTATCTGTCAACAGCCCAAGCGCAACAAGCTCACACCTCCATACAACAGTGAGCCATACACGGTGTCAGAGGTCAAGGGCTCCATGGTCACAGCGACTAAAGATGGACATTCAATAACAAGGAATTCTTCCATCTTCAAAAAGATCAATGCTGAAACCCAAGATGTTCAAACAGATCCAGATGATGACAGTAGTGACACTGTCAATGACAATGTGATGGCAACACCAAGGTATCCATCCAGGATTAACCGTCAGCCGCCATCGCACCTCAAAGACTATAAGTGATTTTGAATCACAGGTTGAATGCGAAAAAAAGAAAGAAAGAAAAGAAAAATGTTGATGTTTACACTTGTTGATTGTCCACTGAGTCATACATCTGAATGTTTTATGTTTTAGATAACAGGTTCAATGACACCTACAATAAGCATATAAAGGTGTTTTCAACTATTCTGAATTTGAATATTGCATACATGCATTTGTGTAGTTTTACTTGAATCACACTGTTAGATTGTAAACAAAACAGTAACGATACTACATACAGTAAGTGAATAAGTTCTTTCTCAGACAACGTTCGCAGAGATGTTTATTCCGTTGAAAAGGAAGAAAAAAAGAAGTGATGTAATGTTTATGTATTATACAGTACAGTTGTATAAGTGCCTCCTTCATATCAGTAAACCATCTTTCTATAACACCCGGTCTGACTATTAACTTCACACAACAAGGATATCACACCAGGGTGGCAGGGAATGATGCATATCATTCATCAAGGACTAGAACATCCAGGAGAACATACAGGCCAATCATCAGTTGTGTTCCTGCCAATGATTGACCTGTACTTTGGAGACAAAACGTGTATTTTGTCCACCTTGGATTTTTTTTGTGATCTGCACAACTGCCTGCAAAACACAACGGTGCAGTTGCAGGGCATATGAACTACCATGCATGCCTGCTTGTGGACCATGTCAAGTTGGGAATTGTGAGAATCACTATAATCTACCTCTATGGGAGGAAGAGTGTGACGACTAATGTTTACACTCTAAGGTGTATGAATAAGAAAAGTGTTTAAAAAATATATAAAAAACAAAAAGGCCCAAAAAAAGGAAAATGTATTATAAAAATGTTTTAAAATATATATAAAAAAATAAAACCCAAAAAATTAAAAGGGGTTGGCGGTACTGAGCCTTCACGTGGCAGCCCTGTTTTGACTAATTTTACAGTACCACACAGTTCTAATGACTTTAGTCTTTATTGGAATAAAAAAATGGTTACGAACCACAGAAAACACCAACACAAGGCAAAACAATATGAAAAAGAAGAAATATGCAATTACTTAAGGGGAACATTACTTATTTTCCGCATATATATGCTTGTAACCAATTACTTTAATATATAATAGTACTTGTACTCACTTATCTATCATGCAAATATGCTAATTACAATATTACATGGCCAAAACATGTATCAGGCACCAGTATTCCTGGTCTAGGAGGTAAACAAAGGAGTAATGGTCATTTTAAGGACCTGACGGCCGCCATTTTCAAAGTGGGGGCTTTCTTGGAGTCAAACTTTGGTAAACTTTTAGTATGTTTTTAAGTACATCTGATACTACTGTAAACCACTGAGAAACCTTTTGTTAGAATTTTTTGGGGTCAAGTTATATTTGCAGCTGACTATTATATGAAACCAGAGTGGAGTCTGCACAAGACACGTTCCGACACCCGACGTGGTGACGTAACCATTTCTCCTAAAAAAGTGCGTTCAGACAAAACTCACACAGGTTTGACTATAAACGCGTTTTAGGGGGATAACTAATCCACATGTCACGTGCACAGCCTGGTGTGGGTTTCCTCATCACAGACACAGATATTACAGTTTTGTTCAGGCGCTACCAAGCGTTTGTCCAATCAGCGGTCACATTTTCAAAACTCTAAACACAATTAGCACTACATCGGTGTTTTGTGGCCGTACCATTCACACATTTCATGTTGTTTTCACACAATATGCAGTCAGTGAACACATTTTCACAATGCTTATATTATCTTAACAGACAAGCTATACCTCTCAACAAAACTATTGATTGTTTTTGTATTATTTACGAATGTTAACACACAACATCCCACAATGGCAAACACAATATTCCAAACCTTAGATAGTCTAAAAACCTGTTCTGCAATGATATCAGTTCTAAAACTATACATCTCAGCTGATAATAAACAAACTATTGATTCCCCATCTCCTCCTGATGGTAGGTCAGAGTATGGAATGTTTTGGGAAATATGTTTTAGCAAGTTTTGGATTAGAATTTACATTTTGATGACAGGTTGAGATGTTGATCACACAGACACCGCCTACATGACTAGCCAAATGTTGTTCAATCATCTACTGCAGCCATTGCCCCAACACATAGTTTATTTGAAGAAGAAAAAAAATAGTTTGGATTTACTGTAACTTTTTAAAGGAACAATAGTCCCCCCCCCCCTTATCTGGGCTTGTTGCCGTTGTGTTTTGGTTCAGAATGCTCTTGTGTGTTTCTTGGATATTTTGTTCACTGTTAGCAATACTGTAAAACTGTTTCTGTTCCATCAGACTGTAAACAGTATTCATACTGTACCTCCTGTAGTAAGCAGTAAATGCTTAAAGTAATGCTTTTGAATGTGAACATTACATGTGGACATACAGTTCCCAACCAAGACATTTAGTGTAAAAAGAGTGAATTACATGTTTTGCATGCAAATACCTGTAAAACTGAAACATAAAAGTTTATGCAGTTTTTATAATGTCAGTAACAGCCAGTGTTTTGAAACCTGGTGGACTTTGACTGACTGGAAGGAGCTTGTGAAGTGAAAACAAGAGTTATTCTTTGACAGAATAATTTCAATTTGAGTCACATTTCCAGTGTTTTGGTAACGTTAGTGTCTGCAGAGAAGGATGTGTTCTATTTTGAAATGAAGAGTTAGTATATATTTATATATATATTTGCTTTTGACAAGAAAATAATCAATTTGGCCAATTGTGCTTTGTAGGTGTGAGTCTGTGTTAAGAGTTTAGAAAAAGTATCTGAAGTATGGGTAAGCGCTTGTGAGCGATTGAAAAAAACTGTAATATGCAGTGTGAGGGACACATGCATGCAGGCAGAGGGGCTCTCCAAAGGTTGGGTGGGGTGAGACAATACAACTAGCATTAGTTTGTCCAAATGATATAATAGTAATGTTGTGTGTGTCCGTGTGGGCTTTGTTTCATTTATTGGCCTTTTATGCTAATAAAGTAACTAAGCTCCCCAACCGTCTCTCGTTTCTTTTGGGTTATCTAAAGTAGTTCCACATGTGAGCGACCTCTTTCAGTACCCAGGCTGAGACTGATGACGTTTCACGAGTCCACAAGTAGAGGACAGTATGCACAAGTACGCATATTGAGAAACGCCGCCAGTCACCCCGTCATCCTGACTCGCTGTGGAGTCCTGCCTCTTCCTGGGCTCCACCCAGGACCTCAAATTGGAGCTGGACATCAGCTCCATCACTAAAAGAAAGAAAGAATTTAATAAAATAAAAAAGGTTGGTGCATAGGATGATGATACAGCACAGAGATACCACAATGATTGCATAATTCAGAGCTCCACATATTTATAGTCCCATGGTACCGTTAGCGTTGTACCTATGTATTCCCGAAAGAGGTTGCCAGATATTACAAAATAATGTATGTCTCTTTCTGAGACTAAGTATTTTTTTAAAGAGGGATACAACTGTTAATTGTCACAGGGTTTTGTCTCGTAACTTCCGGTTTTATTATGAAGCCTAACTCCTCCTCTCGTTTCAGGTCACTTGCCTTTCCTCATGTGTCGCCGGTCTGATTGTCTCCTTAATCCCTGATTGTTTCCACCTGTCCTTGTTCGTGCACCTAAGCCCTTTGCCACCGTCTCTTTTTCCAAGTGTATTGCCAAACCATGTAAGTTGGTTCCTGTTTCCTCCTTGAGAGTGATTTTTCATTTGTAAAGTTTCTAGTTAAGCTTCGTTTTGTTTTATTTGTCAACTGTTTTGCTGTCCTCCCGTTTGGAGTGATTTTGGGTTTAGATTAGACCTTCATTATCAGGAAGTGTTTCTTTTGCAAGTTATCTTGCCAGGCCCTTGCCAGGTTATTTAGTGAGTTTTTTCATAGCCCATTTATTTTGTCACTCCTCCAAGAGGATCTGAATTCAATAAAGTGAGTTTATACATTATATTTCCCTGCATCTGAGTCCTCATTTTATTCCAGGCCTGATATTAATTTCCACATAAAATCTGTCTATCAGAGTCGAGGGGTCAGACTTCCGTGTCACTGCTATGCATTTCCTGGCCACACGTTAAGCGATTTTCATGCCTGTTAAGGACGCTTTGTGGTTAGTGACCTGCTGCCCGACGTCCAGGAAGACTAAGGGGATATTCTTTCAGAGCTGCAGGTACACAATAACCTGGAGTTAAATGGAGCCATTAACAAAGACACCCCTCTTGGGTCATTAAAGCTCATCGTAAAGCATCAAGTGTGCCGCAGCGTGACATTCATGTGCATTGTTTAGCTGGCTCTCTCCCTCTGAAACATAAAGGTGAGTTGCAACGCCGACAAATGCAACACGCGTAGATCAACTAATCCTCAGATTCAGAGTAAACTGACCTTGACGTCCAGGTTCTCCAACCCTGATCGGGACTGGAGTATCTCATCTAGTGAATGCACAAGCATTTACTAGATGAGAGAGAGCGTATCCTCCCCCTCACTGCCTATAGCATCTGCAGTGGCACCACAATAACAAGGAGGACTGGCATCACAAGTTAAAGCACTACACAATGTTATTTATTCCATCTTTTAATAACTATTAAAGCCCAATAACAAAACAGAAATCCAAAGATGCATACTACCAGTATTATTGAAAATACTAAAATGGGCATAATTCATTGCAGATGATAAAATAAAAAAATGTATATTTTATTTTGAAAAATAAAAATGTGAAAGCTCCGGGACATACTACTTTGAGGCCAGATTTAGAGTGTACAGAACGTTTTCTTTTGGTTATTCCATCCTCTAATATAAGAACACATTTCTTTGTGAACGCAGCAAGTGAAGTTGTTTTGAGAGCAAAGAACTTGAAGGCAACATGTTGCTGCCTTAGTAAACTCTGAACCCTGATTGGACAGAACAAACCACCTCCGCCAGTGTCCTGGCCTCTGATTGGCCCCTCACAAATACGCCTCCGCCTGCGTGACGTGGAGCGGCCACGTTTCGCCTCGTCGGCTCCTCAACATTGTGCTCCACTTCTCGGCAACGCGCGTGACACACAGAGCTGTCATGTCTCTTGCGAAAGTTGCCCGGAGTTTGTCGAGGCCGGTCGGCGGCGCGCTGAGCGCCTCGGCCTCCAGCCGGAGCTACTCGGCTGTGGCCGAAGCCCGGGCGGTGCTGGAGGGCGAGCTCGACGGCATCCGATCCGCGGGCACGTGGAAAGCGGAGCGGATCATCACGTCGAGCCAGGGACCTCGAATCAACGTGGCCAGCAGCAGCGGCAGTGAGTGTGTGGGGGGGGGGGCGCGGTGTGCATGAGCGACTGCACGCACACCTGCTTGTTTATCTATAGAACAAGGCGGTGGCGATGTGACCCGAGTGTCCTCAAACGCACCGCGACGGAGGACAAACGCAGACATACAGCTGGCGTTATTTGCTGAGTGTTGTGTTTTCATTGGGCGCTGTGCCTCGTCTACGTCATCAAGATGTTCAGCGTGGACTCTCGTTTAGTTAAATTGACACGTGAAACATGTCCACACAGTTGTAAAACTATTTAAATCTAGTCTCAAATTAGTCAGGACGAGACTGCAATTCAATATATTAAAAGAAACATAAACAGCGTATCTCTATTCAGTTTTCACTACAGGATTTGCCCCTGATCTGTGACTTAAAAGCTTGCCATAACCCCCTCTCTCACACACGCACACACAAAGCCCTAGGCTGCCTTCAGGCTCTCAGATGTTAGTGGGGAACATTTTCAACTAATAACACAATTCTTACAGTATTTATATTCATTATAAAAAGTGAGTAGATTATAGATGATTTAGTTATTCCTGTAACATTGCCCACACAAACTGAATAATAATAACATACTCCTGTATACTTTCAAGGTTGTCTCTTCTGCTGCTTAGAAAACCACACTCTTTTCAGCACTAATATGTTGTTTACCTGCATCCATGCACTCGTTGTACTGGCTTTAGTGTCTCTGTCTGTGATAATAACCAAACACAGTCAATGTTGCCCTCTATGGGTTGTTGTGTTGTACTCCTTCAGATCAAATGGGTTTCATGTTTCCCATCAAAACTCTTTCTCCGTCATCTCTCAGGCATATTGAATTTCTGCGCCAACAACTACCTCGGGCTGTCGAATCACCCGGAGGTTGTGCAGGCCGGGATCGACGCTCTGAAGACGCACGGTGCCGGGCTGAGCTCCGTCCGATTCATCTGCGGCACGCAGGTAGGAGGCCCGATTGGGCACTCAATCTGCACCTCGCCAATCGGGGCGGTCGGGTGGAGGGTTGACGGGTTCGCTCTGTGCTTTGCAGGATCTGCACAAAAATCTGGAGCAGAAGCTGGCGCAGTTTCACGAGCGGGAGGACTGCATCCTCTACGCCAGCTGCTTTGACGCCAACGCCGGACTGTTTGAGGTGCCCCGGGGGTCACAGGGTCACGTGGTCCTGCGTCAGGGAACGAGCTTTCCTAATCGTGATTTAGTGACGTATCCCATTGCTCTTGCAGGTTCTGTTGGGACCGGACGACGCTGTGCTGTCCGACGAGCTCAACCACGCCTCCATCATCGACGGGATCCGCCTGTGCCGAGCAAAGAGGCTCCGCTACAAGCACATGGACCTCGAGAGCCTGGAGGCCAAGCTCAAAGAGTCTCAGGTGTGTGTGTTTGAATATTTGAACATTGCCGTAATAGTCATGTTCTCCATCCTGGTGTATTCATACATTTTAGACGTGTTGGTGAAAAATGGTTGGTGTCATATTTATTGACTGTTTTCTGGTCATAAATCTTGATTTGCACCGTAGTACATTGATACAACATAATATAAATAAGCTTTTATTTTTGTAACCAGAGATGATGACGATCAAAACTAGAACGGGCACTCGGTAGAGCGCATACCTTCGACGCAGCCAGACCTTGGCCTTTGACCCGATCGATCCCAAAATCTAATCAAATGGTCCTGGATAATAAAAAATCATCCCACCATATTTGATGTGATTCGGTTTAATACTTGTTGAGTTATGTAAATAACACACATATAAATAAATAAATAAATAAATACACAGCGATCAAAACATAACCTTCCGCATTCTCAGAATGCGAAGGTAACAATGCAGTTTACTTGCTCAGTGTAAAACTGAAGCGGTACCTTCATTGGACAAGCGTTCTCTCACTGGGCTTTGGGTGCAGATCGCCACCAGAGTGCACCATAACGCCTTTAGAGTGGCTCTAGAATCCACCGAAAAAGCCCCCAACTCATGGAGTTATTGTTAATTTAATAACTAAGATACTTAATTAAAATGTTCTCGCCACTGTTTTAACTGGCAAATCTCTGGTGGTCGCCTAGAAGTTAGAGGACCGGCTTGGTCCGTCTCTGTGCGCCATGTCTTTGAGTGTGTTGAGTGTGTCTTTGAGTGTTTAGAAAAGTGTTATTATAATTATGACAAATAAGGGCGGGGCTCAGCAAACTGTTTTACGTGAACCCATTATTATTATATGATTATACATTATTTGTTTCCAGTGTTGTGTGACGCTACCATGCTCACTTCCTCCCAAATCCTCACCCACATTCACTGCAGGGTGGAGAAGGGCTTTAATTATTACATCACTACGGGCTTCACGTGGGTCCGTTTGAGTTTGGCGGTGCGGTAAAGCCACATTCCCGAGGTGGCGGGGTCAGGGTGACGGTGTTGACTCTGACTCTGTCCTCCCAGTCCTCTCGCATGCGCCTGGTCGTGACGGACGGGGTCTTCTCGATGGACGGAGACGTGGCGCCGTTAAAGCAAATCTGTGACCTGGCCGAGCGGTACGGCGCCATGGTGTTCATAGACGAATGCCACGCCACCGGATTCCTGGGCCCCCGAGGCAGGTGGGTAAGATCCTGATGACGCAGAAAATAATAAAAACTCCAAAGGTGCATTTTTTCCGCATGATGTAAAGACAGTTTTAAGGGACACGTTAGCTGCTCAACATCAGACTTCTTTCCCTTTTTTTAAGGATATAAAATGACGAAATGTTGAATAATGCTGCTTTATTTCATTAGGATAAGATGAGCATGTCCATGTACTGTCTCTTTAAATAGCACCTGATGCAACATCACTATTCCATGTGAACGAAAACATTCAATTAAATGTCAGGGGATGAAAGTGTTTGTTAAACATAATAAAATTCTCCGGCTGAGGTGACATTGAGTTTGTAGAGGGGCGAGTGTGATGGCGTTCCTCCCTGTGATTCCAGAGGAACGGACGAGCTGCTGGGAGTGATGGAGCGGGTGGACATCATCAACTCCACCCTGGGGAAAGCACTGGGAGGAGCCGCTGGTACGAGCTTCCTATTTGAATGCGTTTTAGGAGTTCATCGGCCAATTGGGACGCATGGACGTCTATTTATAATTGATAAAGTGACATTTTGGACAAAACAGGCAAACAAGCAGACGACCCCGAGGTTTGGAATCACGCTCATCAGGTGCAAAGTTAGAAGAAGAGAGTATTGATGCCACTCTCACGTCTGTCTGGCCTGTCCCCCCGGCCCTGTTGTCAGAGCTTATGCTAAGCTAACCGCCTCCCGGATGTTAGCATGTGTGTGTGTATATGTGTGTATATATATATATATATATATATATATATATATATATATATATATATATGGCCAACGATTAAAATTTTTAATCGCATGATGTCCCCGATTAATCGCGCGATTAATCGCATTTGTATACGCAAAATCCAATAATTAATTCAAAAGTAGTGTATAGCGCACTTCTATTTTAAATGCTGTGCCATATGAATGAAAGAGCCATAACATGTGTTGTCCTGTTAGAGAGAGACACCAGAAAACACTTTCAGGGCAGTTTGTCAACTCATAGAACTCAACACTTATTTTAAATGTTCTGCCATATGAACTAAAGGGCCATAAAACCTGTTGTGCAAACAAATACTTAACATCAGCATTTGTATAGCAATTAAATAAAATTAATATTTTGTGTAAATCTCAACTTAAACAATGGTATCAAAACAAACAGAACTAAAGCTTATTGCCACTGTTGAGTGTTGATAAATGTATGGATGCATGTAATTATATTTGTTCAGGAGGAGGCGCTGTTGCGCCTCATATGGCGTGACGTCACAATGACACCACTTCCTTATAAGGGGGATATATTCTCTCTCTCTCTCTCTCTCTCTCTCTCTCTCTCTCTCTCTCTCTCTCTCTCTCTCTCTCTCTCTCTCTCTCTGTCTGTGTTTAACCTAGCGACTAGCGAGAGAGTTCACCTGCCGCACAACAGCGGATCGAGGCACAGCTGAGGAGGCGCGTGTCTGCATCGGACTGCAGTTGTTGACGGGAGGGGGGGGCGGGGGGCACCATTGCTGAGCTCTAATGCAATGTCGGTGCCCGCAGCGCGCTCCCGCACGAGCCGAGCTGTGTTGACGGGGGAATAAATAATAAATAATTAAACCTGCGTTAACGTGCCCAGCCCTAATATATATATTTCATACGTGCAGTATATTAGTGTCGACCTTAAAGCCCCACTATGTAACTTTTCCACCTTAAAATAACAGCTTGAAAAAAATTGTGCCGCTACAATGACTTTTAATATATTGATTTGCGTCTCCGCCACTGACATCGGGGGTCTGTGGCCAGAAAACCGCTGAATGTAAGATGTTAGGAGCCGCCCGGTGTTTCCGGTTTGGGAACCGGAAGTAGTTCAACTATCTTTCTCGCAGTGATTACGCAACGTCATATAGTGCCAGTCCACGCTCGCAGGTGACTTTTTATTTGCTCCACTACGCGACGCGTACAGACAGAGTGACATGCCCTGGCTGAACGGGGGCGCTACAGGGGAAAAGTTACATAGTGTCGCTTTAATGTCTGACGGTCCACCAGAAAACTAACTCCACACGCTAATTTCCCCAAAGATGTCGCACTGTTGCTTCAACAAATGTGTGTGTGTGTGTGTGTGTGTGTGTGTGTGTGTGTGTGCCCCCCAGGTGGCTACACTGTCGGCCCCAAGCCCCTCATCGACCTGCTGCGGCAGCGCTCGCGGCCGTATCTGTTCTCCAACTCTCTCCCCCCTCCGGTGGTGGGATGCGCCACTCGGGCTGTGGAGCTGCTGCTGGCCTCCAATGAGATCTCACAGAGCATGGTGGCCAAAACCATGAGGTGTGTGTGTGGAGGGGGGGGCTAGCCCTCGGGGGCCCTCTGGCGAAAACGTGTCTCTTCAAATATGATTTTCATATTTGCTTTTTGGAGCTGACAAACACGGCGAGCGGGACGGTGTCAATAATAAAATGTTTGACTTTAAATCATTTTCCACAAAAAGGAACAAAACGATTTAATGGATGAATTTGACTCTTGAGTATTATTTGTTAAAATTTTCTACAGATCAAGTTGGTAATTGAGTTTTTCAATCCTTGCTATCGCTTCTGTATAATAATCTTTGGTTCTTGCTGCGCGTCCAGATTCAGGAACAAGATGACGCAGGCCGGCTTCACCATCTCCGGCTCGGCTCACCCCATCTCCCCAGTGATGCTGGGCGACGCTCGGCTGGCCTCCGTGATGGCCGACGACATGCTGCAGCTCGGTGAGGCGGGGGTGGGAATGGAGAGTTCGATCCACCGGACTGTGACGTCCTCCGAGAACGTTCTCCTTTACGGTTTAAGACGAGATCAAGGCCGAAACATTGACCTTGATTATGTTCCTTAAACCTCACAACCTCTTTGTCTTTCCACCATGTTCACCTCCTCTTAAGAATCTCCTCCTCCCTCTGAGAGCTGAGGTCACATGACATTGTCTTGATCTGTAAAAAAGGGGAAATTCATCGACTAAAGAGGGAAATAAGTGTTTTTTTAACATGCTCTCTCGGCCTCCACAGGCGTCTACGTGATCGGGTTCTCCTTCCCCGTCGTACCAAAGGGCAAAGCCAGGATCCGCGTCCAGATTTCCGCCGCCCACACGGACGAGGACATCGACCACTGTGTGGACGCCTTCATCCAGACGGGCAGGAAGCACGGCGTCGTCTCCTGAGCGCAGGAAGCAGAACGAACGCCGGCGGCGACGCGCCCGCTCGCTCGCGCTTCCGGTTCCTCGAGACCCAAGAATGCCGCCGCTGGAAATGTTAGTTACATTTGTAGGTCAACGGATGACGATGTTATTGATGCCTTTGCTGAGCAGAATAAAGCACTTTTCCTAATGTTTGCAGGTGGGTTTATTTGCTGTCATTGTCGGTTCAACAGATCGTGGATTTGATCGTCATGAGGACGGTTACAGTCCTCTGAAGACGCTGCTTGCAGCTTTAATTATTATTATCAGTCACATTTCTACTCTGATGACAAATCAGAATCAGAAACCATTTCTTGCCAGGAATGTTTACACAAACAAGGATTTTTTTTTTTTGGCGGAAAGTGCAACATTAGATATGACAAACGACAATCAACGCAGCAGTAACAGTGCAATATGTGTATAAACTTAAGAATAAGTAAAGATAAAGTGCTCGGACAACAAGTAACGTTAAAAGTGTCTAAGTGTATGTTTCAAGTGATGTGTGTTTAAGTTAAAGTGCATGTTAAAGTGTCTGTGATGGAGGAGGAGGAGCCTGAAGAAGGACAAGGAGGAGGAGGAGGAGGAGGGAGGAACGAACCTGAGGAGGGAAGAGGTAGGAGGAGGGGGGAGGAGGAGAGAGGATGGAGCAAGAAGAGGAGTTAGTCCTGGGGGTGACTGTTAGTGTTCATGTTACTGCTTTTACTATTATTGTATTAACTCCACTATTGATGGCTTTGTTATAATGCCACAAGCAGTTACTGATGGTTTGTGTGGACATATTCCAGCTACCCTGATCCTCTAGTTTACACATAACATGTAAGCAGAAGAAGAAAGTGAAATAGAGGAGTAAGAAGGAGGTTTGATGTTTTTTTAAGTTTATCACAGATGTTTCTACAGAGACAAACAAAAGACAGAAGAGACAACAGAAGACATTGAGACTGAAGGAGACAACAGGTGGAAGAATCTCTTAGGCTGTTAAAACAATATCATCATGATTGATGCAGGTAAACAACCTCACTGGAACAACATTAGTGCTGGAAAAGAGTCTATGGTTTTCTAACCAGAAGAGACAACCTTGAAAGAAGACAGGAGTGTGTTGTTATTATTCAGTTTGTGTGTGCGATGTTACAGGAATAAAGAGCCATCTGTAATCTACTCAAGTTTTATAATGGATATAAATACTGTAAGTATTGTGTTGTTAGTTGAAAATGTTCCCCACTAACGTGTGTATGGTTTTTCAGGTTCTAATCAATGTCTGTTTTGGAACCCTCGGAAACCGTGAATAGACTTTATAACGAAGCAGGAAAACATTTTTATTTTTAATAACATTTTATATTTAAAATATGCATTTCGAGTTTGTCCAATATGCAAGATAAACATAAACACATATTCACAAACAAACTAGTTAAATGACAATTTTATCCCTCACACATGAGGAACCCTTGACTCTCACATGGTAACAACTTGTGGAGGGGGTTTACATTATATTTTGATAAATCTTACAGAAAACCTTTCTGTAAGATTTATCAAAATATAATATAATGATACAAAGCTTTTCTGAAAAGCCTTGTATCATACAAAGTCTTACTGATCATCAGTAGCTATAATCAAACCTCTAAAACGGACAGAGGTGTCCATTATTTAAAGAAAGTGAGCTCGCTTACAGCGGTAAACAAACGTGTATTTTGTCCATTCAGTTGTATTCTTTCTTCTTCGTGGCTCTTTATTGTTGCTACTCGCTCAGCACGCTTCCTCCTCCTTCTCCTGTTGTAATTTTCGCGCCACTCCTCACAAGCCCCGCCCCTCCCCCTGAAGACACCTCTCCGCAAAAACGCTTCGACCAACAGCAAGTGGCCCTCACGGCTTCCGTCCAATCAAAACAGAGTAGAGGGGCGGCGCGAGACGCGAAGCGCGGGAAAACAGCCGGGGAAGGACGTAGAGCGTTTGTCCGCGGAACACGCACACTGAGCCGCGCCGAATCCTCCACTTTACATCCATCTTTCTTTTGTTCTTTTAATTATTAAACACATAGTCACCACTGTTGTCCAGCGACCTGCTTCAGGATGTCTGGCTTTGACGACCCGGGAGTATACTACAGCGACAACTTCGGAGGTGGAGAGGGACAAGGCGGTGATGAAGGCGGACTGAAGAAGACCCAGATCAAGAAACGGTTCCGGGAGTTCCTCCGGCAGTTCCGAGTGGGCACCGACCGCACGGGCTTCACGTACAAATACCGGTGAGTCCATGAAGAGAGGAACTGTTTATGGAGGCGGAGAGGCGAATGAATCGTGTTAATTTTAACGGATAGAAAACACGAAACGATATAGCCTGGATATTAACTAGAATATTAAAGGGCCAGTCACCCAATTAACATCTGGATTGTGTTCATCACGTGGGGCCTCTGCTCATTCCCCTCATTCAAAGTTGGGGTGTGTGGAGCCTGTGAGCAGGGGACAGCAGTAGAAGGAAGCAAAGGATTGTGGGAAATGTATCTAGCATTTCTGGAGCTAAACCTATATTAAAAGTCAAAGTTTGAATATCTAAATCCACCACACAACTGCACCTGTTTAACTAACAATAGTCTAATCTGGCATCCAATGTGCCCAATAAGATAGTATTTTGACTAATTATAATGTGTTTTCCAAATCAGAGATGAGCTGAAGAGGCACTACACCCTGGGGGAGTACTGGGTGGAGGTGGAGATGGAGGACCTTTCCAGCTTTGACGAGGAGCTGTCAGACTGCCTCTACAAGGTGCCCTCCGAGAATCTCCCCATGGTGAGTTCAAAATGATGACGCCTTGCTTCCCCGTCGCTAATCTGTGTTCCGTGCTCTACTTTTCAAGCCGCCATTGTTTTCCTACCATTGCTCTCCTCTTTAACCGGGTCGCTCTTGAATATCTTTCCAGCTGGAGGAAGCGGCAAAGGAGGTGGCCGACGAGGTGACCCGCCCCCGGCCCGCGGGAGAGGAGACGGTCCAGGACGTCCAGGTCATGCTGAAGAGCGACGCGCACCACGCCTCCATCCGTGGCCTCAAGGTATACCCACTTCCTCTTTTTGTGTTTCTCAAGTGCGTCTCACACTTATCGTCGACCACCTCGCATCACACTTTTTCTCCCCGTTGTAGTCGGAGCAGGTGTCCCGTCTGGTGAAGGTTCACGGCATCATCATCTCGGCCACGCCGGTGAGGGCGAAGGCCACCAAGGTGTGTCTGCAGTGTCGCGGCTGCAGCGCCCTGATCAACAACATCCCGCTGCCCCCGGGCCTGCAGGGCTACGCTCTGCCGCGCAAGTGCAACAAGTGAGTAACGGCGGTCCGGACCGAGAACGATGGGAACGGCCGACATGGGAACAGTTCAAGTCACTTCAGTTTATTTTGTATCGCCCAATATCACAAATTACGAATCGGCCTCAGGGGGCTTTACAGTCTGTACACATAGGACATCCCTGACCTTTGACCTCACACCGGATCAGGAGAAACTCTGAAGAAATAGAAAAAAAACTTTCAGGGGGAAAAGGGGAATAACCCTCCAGGAGAGCAAGAGAGGAGGATCCCTCTCCAGGATGGACAGAACAATATATGTCATGTGACCAGAAGGAAGAATGCAGAGTTACATGAACACATTCAATGAATATGACATTTTTTCTTCTTCTGTCAGCGAGGGTGCCGGGAGGGTGAAGTGTCCCATTGATCCCTACTTCATCATCCCCGACCGCTGCATTTGCGTCGACTTCCAGACGCTCCGCCTGCAGGAATCCCCGGACGCCGTTCCTCACGGAGAGATGCCCCGCCACCTGCAGCTCTACTGCGACCGGTAAGGAGCCGGAACGCGACTTCCATCGAGGGCGGCGGTCAATCTGCTACTGCACACTCGGAAATGTAAAGGAATTTAAAATGTACCCCCCCCCCCCCCCCCATCATCCTCCTCCTCCTCCAGGTATCTGTGTGACCGCGTGGTCCCAGGCAACAGAGTGACCATCGTGGGTATTTACTCCATCAAGAAGACGGCCGCCGTCAAGACCAAAGGCCGAGAGAAGAGTTCCGGCGTGGGCATCCGCGCGTCCTACCTGCGCGTGGTCGGCATCCAGGTGGACACGGAGGGAGTCGGTAAGGCCGACCGTCTGCTACTCAACCGCCCACTGTTTGTAATACGTTAGTTTCCTGGAGATGTTAGATGTTGATGGTGTTTTTTTTTCCCCTTCCAGGGCGGGGTGCTGCTGGATCCGTCACTCCACAGGAGGAGGAGGAGCTTAGAACGCTGGCCGCCACGCCGAACATCTACGACGCTCTGGCGCGCTCCGTAGCGCCCTCCATCTACGGCAGCGAAGACCTGAAAAGGGCCATCGCCTGTCTGCTGTTCGGGGGCTCAAGAAAGAGGCGAGGCCACCGGATGCACTCCGATTCGGCCATAGACACCGCCCCCCTCCCCGTGTGTTTAATGCTCTGCTCTTCTTTCTCTTCAGGCTGCCGGACGGGCTCACGCGTAGGGGGGATGTCAACCTGCTGATGCTGGGCGACCCCGGCACGGCCAAGTCCCAGCTGCTCAAGTTTGTGGAGAGGTGCTCGCCTATCGGGGTATGTCTCCATATGCAATATATATATATCGCATAATTCTGCCCGGCCGCGGCTCCCCCACTGACGCCGAGTCTCCGCTGCCAGGTGTACACCTCGGGGAAAGGCAGCAGTGCTGCGGGTCTAACCGCCTCCGTGCTGAGGGACCCCCACACCCGCGGGTTCATCATGGAGGGAGGGGCCATGGTCCTGGCCGACGGCGGGGTGGTATGCATCGACGAGTTTGACAAGGTAAAAAAAATAATTTCAAAGTGTGCAGCAGGTGGAGGATGTCGAACGTTCATTTGTGGGCAAGCGTTAACGACAAAACTGTTTGTCGTTGTTCAGATGAGAGAAGACGACCGCGTGGCCATCCACGAAGCCATGGAGCAGCAGACCATCTCCATCGCCAAGGTGCGCGCCATTTTATAAAACGCAATGTCCTCTTTTTAATGCACTGAGCGGTTCACGGGTCACCTAACACCTTGACCCCTCCTCCTTCCGCCAGGCCGGCATCACCACCACCCTGAACTCCCGCTGCTCCGTGCTGGCCGCCGCCAACTCCGTGTTCGGCCGCTGGGACGACACCAAGGGGGAGGACAACATCGACTTCATGCCCACCATCCTGTCCCGGTTCGACATGATCTTCATCATCAAAGACCACCACGACCACGACCGCGACATGGTGAGCGGGCGCACCGACACTTCGCTTCACCGAGTTCAGCCGCCTGGCGAGCGGCGGCGACGTTAACGCTCTCCCTGTGACCGCCCGCCAGACCCTGGCTCGCCACGTGATGAACGTTCACCTGAGCGCCCAGACGCAGACGGAGGGCGTCGAGGGCGAGGTCACGCTGGCCACCTTCAAGAAATACATCGCCTACGCCAGAACGTGAGTCTGTCTGTCTCTCTCTCTCTCTTTCTCTTTGTCTCTCTCTTTCCGTCTCTGTCTGTTTCCGTCTCTGTTTATCTCTCGCTCTCCTTCTCTCTCTTTCTCTTTCTCTGTCTCTCTCTGTCTCTCTCTGTCTGTTTCCGTCTCTGTTTCTCTCTCTGTTTCTGTCTATCTCTCGCTCTCCTTCTCTGTCTGTCTCTCTCTCTCTGATGACCCGCCAGCTGTCGTCTTTTGAGCTTCCTCTATAACAAGGTGCCTCTGACTCTGCAGTAAGTGCGGCCCTCGGCTCTCTCCCGCGGCCGCCGAGAAGCTGAAGAACCGGTACGTGGTGATGAGGAGCGGCGCCAGGGAGCATGAAAGGGAGTCGGCCAAACGGCCGTCCATCCCCATCACCGTGAGGTAACTTCTTTTCTTTTTTAAAACCCATCGTCCGACTCTCGAGTCCCTCCTCTGATTCCCGAGGCGCCCCGTGAACCCCCCCGCTCTCCCTCAGGCAGCTGGAGGCGGTCGTGCGCATCGCCGAGTCTCTGGCCAAGATGAAGCTGCAGGCTGTGGCTGGAGAGGAGGAGGTGGACGAGGCCCTCAGGCTCTTCCAGGTTTCCACGCTGGACGCCGCTATGTCCGGCAGCCTTTCAGGTGTGTGTGTGGACACAGTAGCCATAATAGCAGAAATAAATACTAGCAGACTTTTCCTTTCTCAGCGTCTCCTTGACCCCATTTTCTTTCCCTTTGCCACCAGGCGTGGAGGGCTTCACGTCTCAGGAGGACCAGGAGATGATCTCGCGTGTCGAGAAGCAGCTGAAGAGACGCTTCGCTATCGGCTCCCAGGTGTCCGAGCACAGCATCGTGCAGGACTTCACCAAGCAGGTCGGTCCCACGGGGTCACGAGGGTGGAGAACGGGAGTTTGTGGTGTTAAGTGCAATGCAGTCTGACGGAGGAGGAACAAAGAGTCTAGAACGTACCGTAGAGAACAAACGGCGAAGGAGTAGTCATCACTGAGGCATTGGAAGGGTCCAACTCACTCTTATTCCTCCTTTTCCTCGTATCTAAACTGAGTCAAAGTCAAACTTTCTGTCTCTGGCCCAGTGGATACTTCCACACCTGCGTTTCCACTGCAATCACGTGTAAAAATGGCTGCCGAGTAAAGGGGCGCTCGGCAAGAGGGCATGTAGCGGGTCAATAAATTAGACGGAGTAATTAAATATATACAAATCATGATGGAAACCAGCAGGCGGAGAGTGGAGTGCCCTCTGGCGTTGATTTACCTCTAAGCGTGACATGTCGAGCACTAACCTCTCTGTGCTCCTCCTAACAGAAGTACCCGGAGCACGCCATCTACAAAGTGCTGCAGCTGATGCTGCGGAGGGGCGAGCTGCAGCACCGCATGCAGAGGAAGGTGCTCTACAGGGTCAAGTAGGGCCGGCGGGCTCCTGTTGATGTAAATAGTTTTGGGGTCGGCCTCCTTCACGCGGACATCTCGGAGGATCCGGTCTCCTTCGTGGGGACCCGTCCGTAGATCCAGTGGCATCTGGATCTTACGGCGGATACAGCCTGATGCACCAGAATGGAGGAAACCCGATGTTATCAAGTTTCTGCCAGATGTGTAAAGAATTAAAGTATATGAAATCATGACGGGGTCCTGTTTCAAACTTCTTTATTTATACAACACGAGGCGTTAAAGACAGTTTCACAATGTGGGATTGTTTTAATGCTTTTTAAAGATGAGACAATGTTCGCTCCTGAGTTTTCATTTGTTGCATTCATTGATTGTGTGTGTGTGTCAAATCTATACGGCGTAGATTCCCAGTCCAATAGTGGCGATAACCACACACAGTCCCACGGTGTGCATTGTGGGTAAATATGGCAACTTGGCAGTTTTGACAACGCTGACTCCTGATTGGTCCGCCGTTTCCGTTGCGACGCTCAACATTTTCTGCAAGTCGTCAAAAACCTGAAGGGAAGAGGCAGAAAAATGAAAAATAATATTCACAAGTTGACAGATTCAGTTCTCTTTTTGTGAGTTTCCGGGTCCCTGGCGGTGGACCTGAACCTTTTGGACTCACCTGGATGTTGAGCTCGAAGGCGGCGACGGCCTCCTGCAGCACCGCCGCCCGCTCCGCCGCCGTCAGCTCGATGGCGTTCATGCGGCTCCTGTACAGCTGCTTGAAGCGGTTGGGGCTGGTGACGCCGGGGAAGTAGAAGAAGGAAAGCCCCTCCGGGCCGCTCAGTCCCAGAGACTTCTGGGTGATCTTCCCCAGCACTTGACCTCCAGAAAGGTCGCCGAGGTAGCGCGTGTAGGCGTGGGCCACCAGCAGCTCCGGGCTCTCGCTCCCAATCTGTTAATATATATATATATATATATATATATATATATATATATATATATATATATACTACCGTTTAAACGTTTGGGGTCACTGAGACAGTTCCTTATTTTTCAAAGAAGATAACATTAAACATCTGTAGGTACAAACATACATGGCTGAGGGCCTCTGCATCACCTGTCGTAGTCGCTGTGCGTATCCACGCGTGGCTCCAGGAACGCAGACCCGCCGCCTCCATCCGGGGCCCAAGAAGTGCTCCAGGTCCCTTTCGAGCGTTTCCAGGCGGGCGAGTTCCTGAGGGAAGTATATCGGGGCGACTGCCGGGTGGGAGGAGTTCCTGTCCAGCTCCTCCTCGAGCGCTTTGTAGATCTCGTAGAGGGAACACAGCAGGACCTGAGATACGAAATGAAGGGGAGAAGAGGGGGCTGATCTACTGTAAACAATGCAATCAAAGAAAAAGAAAGTGACCTCTGACCTTGTATTGGGGCAGGGTGATGTGGCCCCTCTGGTAACTCAGCATCAGCTCAGTGTTTTCAGCCCTGACATGACTGTCCTTAGTGGCTGCTTTGACCTGCTCAGAGAGGTCACTGCTGGAAGGACACACACACACACACAACACAAATGTTTTATACACCCAGATTGTTTTTGTATACCTTAGAATTATACAGTTCTTTTTTTAAATCATCTTTTAGAATAAATTCTCGTACCTGCCAATGTCGCCCGTTGACTTTTTCCCGGCCCTCTGCTCGGCCTCCATCGAAGCGATCTGGTTCAATTAGTTAAACACAACAATTGTTAATAATGTGTGAAACACATACAGGTCTTCTCTCGCCGGCTCCGCTGGAAGTCAAAGGTCCAGCGTGTCCTGGTAGCTGTTTTTATATACAGCTGTGATGGTGCCCATGAAAGGGAAGTGCTACTGCTGACTCAGCATAAGACACACACACACACGCTGCTGAGGCTGAAAGCATGACAAAGCAAGTGTGTGAACGTCGTGGGGAAATCCTGATTACATGACGGGGCAGAAATCCAAAGTGTGGCTTGAAAGTTGCTCCCTGTGACGGAGAGGTCACGCGTGCACCTGTGTGTACACGACGACTGGCAGAAGGTTGTGTGTTGTATATGAGGTGTGATAAAGGTACCATGGAGAACACAAACACACTGTTTTATTGTATATATATATATATATTTATACACTACCATTCAAAAGCGTAGAAATGTCCTTATCACATAGAAATGTCCTTATTTTTCAAAGTAAAGCTCTGTTTCTTTCAATAAAGATAACATTAAATTAGAAAACGCTCGAGAACCCTTTTTATGTGAGCGCAGCTGAAAATAGTTAATAGCTATAAAGCTTGTGAAGACTTACATAAAACGTTTGACCTCTGTCATTGCCAACAAAGGGTAGATAACAAAGGATTGAGATGAACTTTTGTTATTGACCAAATACTTATTTTACCCAGGAATTTACCAATAAATTCTTTAAAAAACAGACAAAGTGATTTCTGGATTGTTTTTCCAAATTTTGTCTCTCATAGTTTTGGTTTACCTATGATGGAAATTACAGACCTCTCTCATCTTTTTAAGTGGGAGAACTTGCACAATTGGTGGCTGACTAAATACTTTTTTTCCCACTGTATATATGAGTCGTGAGTCGTGAGCATAAAAGTTGCGACAACTGCTCTGTTTACTTAGAGACGTTATGTGTTGATCATTTGCATGCATACATATTTGTAAATGATGTGTTTAACATGTGCTGTGCATATATTGTTGCGCATTATATATTTACCTGTAGATGTCCTCATATCGGATCAGGAGAAACTCTCAGGAGAGAAGAACCCTTCAGGAGAGAACAGAGGAGGATCTCTCTCCGGGATGGACAGAACAATAGATGTCATGTGACCAGGAGGAATCATTACAGAGTTACATAAACATTGAATGAATATGACAGAGTGTATGAGTAGTTGGTCGTCGGCATGGGCCACGATCCATAAAGGTGGGGGCCCTATGAGACGTGAAGTCACAAAAACTCTGTGGAGGAAGTAGAGTTGTGAGTATGTGATGGAGAGATGAAAAGTCATCCATAAGGAGAGAGAAGAGGAGAGAGGTGCTCAGTGTATTCTAAAACGTCCCCCAGCAGCCTATCAGCCTATAGCAGCAACTATGGGTGGAGCGGGGATGGAACCGGGTACCTCATGACCTCATGGTTGATAGTGTACAGGGACACGCCATGTGAGTCAAGTCAAATATCGGCATTTTAATTGTTCAACAAAGTACATATTGGCTTTTACGTCTATGACATATCTGAATATTTAAATAATTAAAGTCAAATATTTGCGGATTACTGTCAAAACACTTAACCTACTTGCCTGTTTGAAGTGTTAGAAACATGCCCGAGGAAGTTCTTAATAATGGGACTGACGACAAACATGTTGATGTGTAACAAGAGAAGCATGTGGTCCGAGTCATGGAGACAAAAGCCCGCTGCGAAGCTCTCAGGAACCCAGAAGCAGTTGGACTGAGGGACCGTCCAGTTCTTCTACCCAATGGTGAGTAAGAGGTCATGATCGACAACGAGGGAGCGATGCACTGCGAGACGCCTTCGTGGAGGCCTTTCACCAACAAATCAGTGTCAACTTCTATATTCTTTGTGAATGTGGGGCCAAAACTGGCAAAAGAAATAAAACCTCCACAAGGAGGAGGTGCTGAAAGATTCTATGGAGAAAGAAATCCTGATACCATCTATTTGAGAGGTACAGATAAAAATGAAATAATTAACGTTGTTCACAAGTTTAAGAACAAAACATCGCTGGATTGGAATGGTATCGACATGAGTTTAATAAAGCAAGTAATTGACACTATAGTAGACCCTCTAACTTACATCTGTAATCTATCATTCGACTTGGGATGCTTTCCCAGTAAAATGAAAACAGCTAAAGTGATCCCATTACACAGAACTGGAGAAAAACACCTATTTACTAACTACAGGCCAGTTTCACTGCTCTCCCAGTTCTCTAAAATTCTTGAGAAGCTCTTTGTTTTACGATTAGACAGCTTTGTTGAACAATATGAGTTGCTTATGGACAGACAATATGGTTTTAGAACAAACAGATCAACTGCAATGGCTTTAATGGACTTAGTCGAATAATTAACAAGTAATAGTGACAATAAAAAATATTCAGTAGGTGTTTTTGTCGATCTAAAGAAAGCGTTTGATACAATTGATCATAGTATTTTGATACATAAACTGGAAAGCTATGGGATTAGAGGGGTAGGGCTTAATTGGTTAAAAAGTTAGCAAGTTTATTCATGTCACGAGTTGTGTGCGTGTATGAAGAAAATCAAACATGGCAGACACCACTTATTATCGAAAGGGGGGCGGGGGGCACAAGCGGAGCACAGACTTTACCTAGTGGGGGACACATTCTACTTGGTTCTACGTCCTCTAATCACGCCCCTCGAACGGTGGGCAGCCCTCCATTGGGAGAGTGGTTGTCCTCAGGGGGAAAAGCGGGTTGTGAGCTCGTGGATTTTTTGGGGGGGAGCGCACCCACGCACGCAAGGACGGACGCACGCACGAATATCGTGCAATGCAAACTAGTAAACATGTAGCCGTCTCTACAGGTACGACCGGTGCGAAACCGCAGACGCTGCGCGCGAGGGACCGACTGAAATAACTGAAAGTTAAGGTAACGTGACGGGGAGAAAGTTAGCCCAGCTCACGTCGCCTCGCGTCCCAGGGAGAGGGACATAACGTTGGCGGCAGAGTCCGAGTGACAGAGTGTTACGGTTAAAAAAGCGACCGTGTTAACTGGCGACTTTGAACCGAACGCGTTGCCGTAGTTACAGACGGAGAGAACACGTAGCTAACCTAGCGAATGCCGCATTGTTTAATTTGTGTAATATATATTATTATGTAATACGAGAGGCTTTGACACTGTTACAAAGTTAAACCGAGCGGCATTCGCGAGGACAGCTAAAAGTGTTCTCTACCGTAACTACGGCAACAACGGACGCGTTTGGCTGAAAAGTTGCCAGTTAACACGGTGGTCTGTTAAACCGTAACACTGGTGGTGGTGGTGGCAGAGGGGCTCCTCACCGCGTTACCCCGCTGCTACCCGTCCACTTTGACTACTGTTATAAATTATATTTGTACGTGTTCTTATCTTCTTTATTCTTATACCTGTTCTCATCGGCCTTTGACCTGCAGGAAGCTCATGATTATAAAAACAAAAAGTTAAGTTAAGTTTTGGGTTGACCAGGTGATGTATCGAGGGTTATCTAAGAGACAGAGAGTTCAGGTTGTAGCAAGAGGCCCAGATAAAACAACAGGCACACAATTGTTAACATTTTTAAATCATCTTTGAAGATTGGAAACATTGTGCGTTTTTGTTTGTCAAGGCCAGGGAGGAGATGCTTGTCCTCCCTCATTTCAGCCAAGTCCAATAGATTGCGGATTCTGAATGAAGTCAGATGACGTTATCCTTGTGTAGAAAAGGACTGTTTTTCTCTATTTTTGTCAGTTCTCCTCTCCAAGCTGTGAGTGTATACTTCTCACCAGCTCCTGCAATTGTGTTGCCGATACTTTGCCTGTGACCAGAAGAGTAAATCAACTTAAACTTAGAAGTTGTTTGGCCGTTGTCATACACCACCGGGCGTCCAATACTTGATTACGCTTTTAATTGGTGACCATTGGACGTGATTGGTTGACCCGGTGTTGCTTGTGTTCCGGGCCCCAACCGAAAGGGCTGGCGGTGGTTCCACTTTGACAACTGGGGACCCACTTTCAAGAAATAGGTGAGCAGACCACCTTTTGTTGGAGGGAATAGAACGTCTGGTATTGGAAACCTCTTAAAAATATAGTTGTCATTGTTGAAATTCATCTTTTGATCTTAGAATTGTTAACAAAATAACATTTTGGTCACTGGTAAAGTTGAAAGCACATTTGTACATATTTCAATCAGGAGGGACAGGTATTTAGAGTTTAACAATCATTTATTACAATAGTACATTTGCAATAGTGCAAAGTCTTTGTCTATTGGACTCCATCCTGAAGTAGGATAACTCGGGGTTAGAGATGCTGATATCTGTGCATGCAGAATCCCCCCCACGGAGTCCAGACACTGGTGTTGAAGAAGCGTTGCCGCAACGCCAATTGGAGGAGCCTGGGGTGGCCGCGGGTCGAAATGACGCGAGCTGAAACAACAACTGACAGCAACAGAGAACACAACTTTAAAGTGTTACCAACGACGCTGTGATAGGCTTACACAACTGGGCTGCCTCTAAATGGTTGGTTCATTCATTGGGCCTGCCCCCAATCAGCTAATGGAGTAATCGCTGCCAGACATGTGAATGAACCAGCTGTACCCAATGTCTTCCTGTCTGAATTTTCACTAAGCTACATAAGGGTAAGGACTTAAGTCTCCATAGTTAGGGAATAGGATAGGGTGTAGTTAGAATGAGGGGATTAGAATTCCCTTCTTAGGTATCCAGGTTGAAATCCGTGAGGAACGTAGGTACAGTGAGCAGAACTTCATGAATGGTAAGTTAGGGAGGATTACCGTAGTCCTTATTAGGAAATAATACATTTATTTTCCACATATTAAAACTAACTGTGTATCAGAACATGAAAATGATTGGACAATTCCACGGCGGTGTGTGTGTGTGTGTGTGTGTGTGTGTGTGTGTGTGTGTGTGTGTGTGTGTGTGTGTGTGTGTGTGTGTGTGTGTGTGTGTGTGTGTGTGTGTGTGTGTGTGTGTGTGTGTGTGTGTGTGTGTGTGTGTGTGTGTGTGTGTGTGTGTGTGTGTGTGTGTGTGTGTGTGTGTGTGTGTGTGTGTGTGTGTGTGTGTGTGTGTGTGTGTGTGTGTGTGTGTGTGTGTGTGTGTGTGTGTGTGTGTGTGTGTGTGTGTGTGTGTGTGTGTGTGTGTGTGTGTGTGTGTGTGTGTGTGAGTGAATAGGTGGGGATTGAGGTAAGGTACTGAGAGTAAAGGTGGTCTAAAACGAATGTTTGAACTGGTGTAGAGCCTAAAGTGACTGAGCGCTACAAAACTAATTTGAAGTAGAAGTTTTACATCTTCAGGACTCTACAGGATACGTGTGACAAAATAAAACTGCAAAATGAGTCAAAAGATGATGGAAGTTTGGAAGGTTGTAAACCAGGTACCAAAGGACAAATATTGTCAGCGACCTTGAGCATATATATATATATATATATATATATATATATATATATATATATATATATATATATATATATATATATATATATATATATATATATATATATATGAATGACACCAGAAAGTGAGAGAAAGAAGGCACACAAAAGAAAAGGTGTGTGAATGAAGGAGCGGGTGAAATTAAATTGTCGTCTGTATCCCATTTGGATGCATCTGTCAGTTCCTAATGTAAATTGTAAACTGTTTTATTTATTCATAGAAAGTTGTTTGTAAATTGGCTTAAATTCGCCCAACACTGAGTTGTGAAAGCCAATCAGCGTTAAGATGCTCCGCTGTCGGTGAATCTACACATTCAATTCTCCAGTGTCAAAGTATATTGAATCTTTCAGAGTAAATAGTTTGTGTAAACATATTCAGTGTTAAAGTGATTTGACTCGGTCAGTAAAACTAGAACCAGAGTAAAAAACCTAGTGTTGATGACAATGTTCACTGTTAATCTGGAAAGCTCCGCCCCTTCTCTGGAAAGCTCCGCCCCCTCCTTCTCCTTTCAAATTGAGTTTCCTCATGGGCCTTTTTAAAGCGACACTATGTAACTTTTCCCCTGTAGCGCCCCCTTCTATGGAGGACTAAAAATGACATAAGTATAAACAAATAAATAAATAAATATAGGAATAAATCCTTAAATAAATAAATAAATATAGGACTGAATGAAGCCTGATTGGTCACAGGAGTGTGATGCACCTGGTGACAGAGGTTCGGACCGCACAGCTCATTTGAATATACCGACACGTAAATGTCACACATAAATAAATGAAGAAATACGTGTGGACACATAAATAGAGAAATAAATAAATGAAGAAATACAGAAATGTAGAAATTTATTTAATGTTATCCTGTTGATTTATAACTTATATTCATTCATTCCCATATTTATTTATTTATACATTTATTTAATCATTTATACATTTATTTAAAGATTTATTCCTATATTTATTTATTTATACTTAAGTCATTTTTAGTCCTCCATACCCTTCAGGTATTTAACGTCTGGCTCTCAAGCCATATATGGCTCTTCAGGCTCGTGCCTTCACAGCTGATCGAACAGCTGATCAATGCGCGCTACCCAGCGCGTCTCGGCAGCCGCAGCGAGCCGTTCAGCCGCGGCATGTCATTCTGTTTGTACTCGTCTCGTAGCGGAGCAAATAAAAAGTCACCTGCGAGCGTGTACTGGCACTATATGACGTTGGTAATCACTGCCAGACAGCAAGTTTAAGTACTGCCTGTTCCTCAACCGGAAGTACCGGGTCGTTACCAACCATCTTACATTCAGCAGTTTTCTGGCCACAGACCCCCGATGGCAGTGGCGGAGGCGCAAATCAACATATTAAAAGTCATTGTAGCGGCACCATTTTTTTCAAGCTGTTATTTTAAGGTGTAAAAGTTACATAGTGGGGCTTTAATTGTAGCTTGACTGGCTGAGCACACTGGTTTTGACCTGTGAGAAAAGGCGACAATGTGTGACAACAAATGTTTTCATTTCTTTCTTTTCTTTGGAACAGGGAACATACATTTTGGTTTCTGTTGGAAAATGTAAATCTCCTGTTTATTGTGTGCTAAACCAGTCTTCAAGCAACCACAGTGGCTTTTTCTTTGCGATAGTCAACGGGGTCACTACCCTGTCCTCTCTCACGTCTACCACATTTCCCCACGTCCAACAGGTTATGGATTCGACACTTCCTTGTTTGGTCCTTGCCCTCGTCCTGATTGGCTGCTTGGGATGCCTTTCCGACAGCCACCAGCACACTGGCCCCCGCAGCCACCAGTACTGCGTGCTGGGCGCCGGGCCCTCGGGGCTGCAGATGGGATATTTCCTCTCCAAGGCTAAACGAGACTACGTCATCCTGGAGAGGAACTCGGGGCCGGGCAGCTTCTTCAACAAGTAGGGCGCTCTCGTGTTTCCACGTTGTTTTACGATCCGACCTGCCCCCATCACATTGTTAACACTGGGCCCTTTCTGTCTTCAAGGTACCCCCGGCACAGGACGCTCATCAGCATCAACAAGATCTACACGGGAACCCAGAACCGAGAGTTCAACATGCGCCACGACTGGAACTCGCTGCTGAGCGACCGGAGCGACCTCCTGTTGAAGCGAGTGAGCCGGGACTTCTTCCCGTCCGCCGACACCTATCCGGTGTATCTGTCGATCTTTGAGAAGGAGCTCGGGCTGAAGGTCCGGTACGGCGTAGACATCGGGAGGATCCAGGCAGTGCAGACACCCGAGGGCAGGAGCTACGTCCTGACCGACCAGCACCAGTTGGACTACAATTGCAGGTAGTTTTGCACCCGAGGTGGCGGCCCCACTGGTTGTGTGTATCTGTGAAGTGCATGGTACCTTTGACCTCTCTCTCTCTCTCTCTCCCGCTCCAGCATCCTCCTGGTGGCCTCTGGTCTGTGGGAGCCTCAGAAGGTCGAGTTCCCCGGTTCCGAGCTGGTCGAGGGCTACGACTCCATCTCCACCGACCCCGAGGACTACAAGGACCAGGCCGTGCTCATTCTGGGCAAGGGCAACTCTGCTTTTGAAACCGCCCAGAGCATCTCCAGAAGGGCTCACCTGGTGCACCTCCTCAGCTCCAACCCGGTTCGACTGGCCTGGCAAACGCATTATGTCGGAGATGTCAGGTAGCGCTAAAGATTTGGTTATTTTCGCTCAATGAAAATATATATATTTTTTGTTAACCATTTTCAGTGTTTTTAAATGCAATATGTACGTACATATCAGATGCCGTTTGTCAGAAGTACCCAGCGTTGGAAATACACAAAGGCCCCTAATATCACGAAGAGAGGAGCCAAAAATGACCCATAATTCCGATAATTTAATAGTTTTTTTTTGTTCTCTATTTTGTGTGTCCTATCTGTATTGCCTGTACTAAGTAGGTACACAAAACAAATTGTTAATAGTTATTTAAAAAATGTATTGTCTGATTTATGTTTTCAGTTTTTTTTGCGTTCAAATCTAAGAAAACACTTTGAAGATTCCTGCTGAAAAGTCATATTATTGCCATTGTAATGACAGTTTAAAAAAGTGCCCCCAATTTATTTTTAAATGCTTCTGGATTTCCGTCACTGGGGGCAATAATTGCCCCCTAAAAGATATGAAAATGTCCTACCCTGCTAGTACCCCCGTTTGTGTTACCCTGCTTGATCCTTTTCATGTCAACAAGCAGCACTATTTATGTCATGTGACCCATTGTTTGTTCCAGAGCTGTGAACAATGAGCTTCTTGACACGTATCAGCTGAAGTCCATGGACGGAGTGGCAGAGATACCGCTTGATAAAATAGCCATCTCTCAGCTCAAGGAGCAAGGCGGGAGTCGACTGGGCACCAAGGAGAAGCTTTACTTGACTCTACCGCACTTGCATCAGGACGAGAAGAACGGCTCCGCCGTGACGGGAGAAGAAACGCCGGGCTATCACATCGACAACTTTGCGATGCGAAAGCCATATGACCGTGTGATCTCGTGCCTCGGATTCAAATTCAACTTCAGCATATTTGACAGGTACGGACACGGTGGGGTTAACGCGTGGCGTCTAACATCTGTATGTTGAATAATGGACTGCATGTCCATGACTGCCACGCTCATTTAGTCTACTAGGTCAAATCAATTGAGAACCAATTCTCATTCACAATGAGGACCCGGCCAAGAGGCAGAAGCACCGTCCACACAAGTGACACAAACGGCACATATACAATACAATATGACACACACATGATAAAAATGGCTAAAAACAACATAGGTGGTCTAAGAGGTTCGTGGCTGTCACCGGTGGGTTTCTTCCCCGAGCACCAAGGATGAGCACACAGGAAGGATATTTGGTAATATCTTTCATTGTGTTTGCAGATGATTGTGATGGTTTTTAATCAGCCACCAGCTGAGGCCAATTAGACATCATTCCCTGAACTACACCCCCGCTCCACCCACTCTGCAGCCGAGCCTAAAAAAAGGCGGATTACTTGATGTTCTTTGTAAAAATGGAAGAGGAGAGAAGTGAGGGCTGGTCAGCAAGTACAGCAGTCAACTAGACTTGTTGCAGCTTCTTTTTTTAACATATAGAGAGGGGAGAGCTGTTAGTTTGAGTGTGTTTTGTAGTGAGTTCCAGTCACGACAAATTTCTAAATGTTTCTGTCGTTTCTATTCATGTCTTCGTCAATCTCCGCAGCTCCGCCTGCCCGACGGCCAGTGACAATGCCAAGGGGAGGCTGCCGAGGCTGACGGCGTGGTACGAAGGGGAGAACACGCCCAACTTGTTTGTGCTGGGGACCGCCGCTCACTCCAGAGACTACCGCCTATCTGCCGGCGGCTTCATCCACGGTTTCCGATACACAGGTGAAAGTGCTTTCCCATCTCGGTTTGTCTCTGTGGTCCGGCGACGGTACTCTGATGTGGGCCGTGAGCACTCGACAGTGTGGGTGTCAATTTGGCATGCAGACAATTTGGACAATAATGCAATAAGGGAACAAATAAATATGATGTACTTGGTTGTCTGCGGCGATATTCCCAGGCATTCCAAAAACGGTTAATTAGAAAGTGCCCCTTTTTCTTCACAGTGCGTTCTGTACATCGTGTACTTGAACAGCGTTACCATAGCAATCCGTGGCATTCGTCAAAAATGCCGACGACGCAGGTGCAGTCCTGGATCATGAAGCGCATCAACGAGGCTTCTGGGCCGTACCAAATGTTTGAGGTGCTCGGGGACGTCATCCTTCTTCGGGGGTAAGCGTGTGTTATTGAGATATCACCAGTGGTATCGAATTACCACATTTTGTATGTATGTCAGTCTTAAACACACATGAATCTGCTTTACACCATTATAGAGCAATAACTTTTATTTATAAGTGTTTTGTATTGGATGTAAAGATATATATATTACTTTTTAACTTTTTTTTCATGCTTGTCCTGTTATGCCTCTTTCTTCTCTGACTCTCAGCTCTCACTGTGAATACGTGGAAGAGTTCACTCTCCAGGCCTTGCCTCAGTTCTCCTCTCTCTCGGGCCACGAGGTCTCCCACCACGGAATGATAGTTCTGGTCTTGCAGTATGGGAAGAAGAAAGTAGACTATTTAGCTCAGGGCAGGGCGAACACGGACTGGACCCAAGCGTGGAAATCCAACTTTCTGCACCCTGTTTTGTACTACTATGACAAACTCCCCACTGGTGAGTAGAAGTACTGTGCCACTAAACGTTTTTATTTAGTTTGAGTAGAATTACTTCAAGTGTTGATAGAACAAGCTGAGGAATTACTTTTTTTTTTTTTCCCCCAGTGGAAGAAATGGAGCGCCGTCCCGCTGGCTGGCCTTTACCAAGGCCCAAGTTGATTCACCACGTGGTTGAGGACTTCCTCACCGAATGGAAGACTCCCGTCTCTCATATCCAGCCATTGCGGCGCTTCCTGGAGCACTGTACCCAGACTGACCTCAGGGCCTTCTATGCCGGTAAAGCTGTCATATTGTCAAATACCATTTGACAATATGAATCGCACACAACTTCCTCTATTTTTAAAAATAATATTGATTTGATCATCACGGTTAGTCGTTAACGCATTCCTTTGTTTTCTCACATCTTTCAGAATCATGCTTCCGCTTATCGCTCACCCACCGCAAGCCACCGCTGTTTTGTCAACAAGGGTACTTGAAGCAGCAGGGCGTCCCTCGCAACGGCCCACTGCTGGACGATCAGGACGTCGGACCGATGCCGACTGAGTGGGAAGCGCCAGGGCTGGATCCCGCATACTACCGGGCTCATGCTAGGGCCTCCATTTCTTCAGGACTGAAAGTGGATTTCTGATTGTTTAGCCCTGGCGTGTTAAAGGCAGGGTTGTGAGAGAGTTGTTTAATGTTTTTATTATCCAAATAAATGTTGCCTGATCTTGTCCAATAAAAACGCGAAGAAGGGCTGTAACGGTGATTTTAGACTTGCCTCTAAAGCTACACCCCCAACATAATAATAAATAATAATAATAATTTTCTCCATAAGACAAAATATCTTGACAGAATACCATCACAAAGATCAGTGGCTCCTAACATTTTGCGCATTTCAACCTTTTAGATAAACCAATTTACAAACTCTTGTCAGTTGTAAATTTGTCTTGACAAAATCAACCAAAAAGTTAATGTCCTATTATGTTTATTTTTGGTATTCTTGAAGTATCAAAAGAATTGCCATTATTCAGGAACTAGTTTGTGTAATTATACTCGATCATCATGTGACTTTTTGGGGACCCGAGTCTCAGGGTGGAAATTGTTTATCACTCGACTTGCACCATGTCACTTGAATGTTCCTTATTTTAAATCCTAACAATATATATAGACTTTATATAGTATGTCAGTTTAATATGTTATATATATATATTGCTTATCTAGATAATATTAAGTTATAAAGGTGGAGGTTGTTTCCCCAAGTGATGCATTTTATATGGTTTTACCTGATAAAACATATTAAAGGGGTTCGACAAATATGTTGTGGCCTTATCTTTTCACTGCGCATGCGCGAAGTTATTGGTCCTGCACAAGGACTGTTTGATTGGCTGCCCGTTTGCGTCGATTCTATTGGACAGGTGCTCATCAACAACGCGCGACCTGATTGGCCATCCTGCAGTGTGTCCGTTGACTCTACAATCGGTTTGCCTGTTACTGACTTCGCGATAATAGAAATGTGAAATAGGGGACATTTTGGTGTCGTAAAGGAATAGAGTCTTCTACTATTAAAACACGTCAACGTATTGAGGACGGGAAGCCCGCGGGAGGTTCTGAGTTGACGTGCCGCGCAATGGCGTCACTGACGGTGCGGAAGCCATATTCAAAGTTGTCCGGCTTCCTTTCCGCGTCGCTTTGGCAGCAGTAGTGAGGACCGCAGCATAAACACGGCATCCACATGTCAAGATAAAGTATGGACGGGTGGAGTCCAATTGTTGCAACGGCCTCGGATAACGACCGCTCCAGCTCCGAGGGGGAGTACATGGTGGAGCCCGGACCCGAGGATGTGACCCGGGACGAGGAGGTGGGCAACGTTAACCCAGAGAGGGCGGACCCCGGGGGCGCCGCCGCCGCCGTCGGGTTCGGGATCAGCGGGACCGGAGAGGGCAAAGTGGTGTTGGGTCGAGTCGGGCAGCGGGACGACAAAGAGCTCCGGTACTTGCACTTGTTGTGGGAGCCCGGGCGAGCCGAGCTGGGCGCCGGTGGTGTGGCGAGCAAGATGGGGAAGGTGGCGGGGCGTCGGGCCAGGCGGCAACACCGGGTCGTCCGGAACCCTCTGGGGAAAGATATTTACGGTAAGGGTTACCTCAGTTTGTTTAGCTACACACACACACGCACGCACGGTCACCACACACACGGTGACTGTTAAGAGGGTGATGCTACAGGTCATACAGTTCTCCAGGGGATACCAGAATAAGATATCAAGATACGTTATGATGACCAACATCCCAGGTTAATAATATCCGTCCTCGATGTAAACGGTTGCCGCTGGGTGTTAAAGCGCCGCTCTTGTGTCTTTATTACGCAAACAAAAGCCAATTTCTCATTTTTAAGTAACTTGAATTTGTTGCTGCAGATAAGAAATATTTGCTCTCAAAACATTGTTTGTGTAACTTCATACTCTTGACGGTGGAGCAACGTTTCTTTTTTTTTAGGGCAAAGGTTTTTGATTTGCTGCAATACATTCCAGTTTCAGAAGTGAAACTAACAATTTATTTACCTACAAATGATACATTTGCTCTCAAAACATATTTTGGGGTGTGCGTAATAAAGATGCTATCTACCTTCATACTCTTGAGGGTGGATAGCCAGTGAATGGCGCCACTGTTCGTGGCTCATATGTCATGCCACCTGCTCATGAAGTAATATTTACATACTTGTCATTTTGAATGTTGTCTGTCCTGCAGCTGCGAAAAGATTGAGGGAAGCAGCGAACAGCAACGACATCGACACAGGTACGAACAGTGAGGACGGTGCTGTCGAATGCCCCCAAGGGGCGTAAGGTGATCACAGTAGTGTGTTTTTTATCTTCCAGTTCGAAAGCTTCTGCAAGATGACACAGACCCGTGTGCAGCAGATGACAAAGGAAGGACGGCCCTCCATTTCTCTTCCTGCAATGGCAATGAGAGCATCGGTAGGTTGGGGAGTAATGTCTTGCATAATGTACATTTTCATCAGTTAAAGAGTCCTTTTTCCCAAATGGCCTTCTCTTTTTTTATGTCTGTAGTGCAACTGTTATTGAGCCACGGCGCTGACCCCAACCAGCGGGACAGTCTGGGAAACACCCCCCTCCATCTGGGTAAGAGAACAACCACTTTTTAGGCATGCAACAACTGCTTTGCCAACACTGTAAGATGTTTTTTTTCCCACCTGTGTTTCTGCAGCGGCCTGTACCAACCACGTGCCTGTAATCACCACATTACTGAGAGGAGGTGAGCCCACTTTGTGTACACCTTGCTCACTTTGACATTTGTAAGTTGGGCCGCAGGACCAACTTAATTGGTTTAAACTCTATATTCAAGGTTTTTGTTGTCCTGAAGGAGTATATTTATACGTATAAAGAAATGCTGTGTAACTGAGAAATGTGTGCTCCTATTGTGAAGGAGCCCGTGTGGATGCCCTGGACCGCGCAGGCAGGACCCCTTTGCATCTAGCGCGCTCCAAGCTCAATATTCTGCAGGAGGGAGATTCACGCAGCTTAGAAACCCTGAGAGGGGAAGTCACACAGGTAGAGAATGCATTCATTTGCCCAGCCTGAAGCTTTGGATTGATTCTGATTGGTTCATCATCTGAGTGCTTTGATTTTAGATCAATCAAAGCACTGTTTTTTTAAGTTTTGTCTTTCCCTTATAGATCATTCAAATGCTGAGGGAATACCTGAACTTAATGGGCCAGAGTGAAGCTAAAGAGCGACTGGAGCACATTTCTACACAGCTGCAGCACACACGCACCAAAGAGCAGGTGAGACTGACATACGTATTGAATAAATCACATGTGCATGCTTAAAAACCAAGCTTCATGGTTGTTGTTTTTTTACATTTGAATATATTGACTATTATGGATGTACTTGGATTTCAACTGAACTCTTACATGGGTTAATGTATTTTTCCTTTTTTTTTATATAGGTGGATGAGGTGACTGATTTATTGGCCAGTTTTACATCACTCAGTCTACAGAAACATAATTTGGGGGATAGGTAGAAGAAACGGTGTCTAGAGAGATGAAGCCTCTGCTGCACTAGCCTTGACCAGACAAGCACCTTCTAAACCACACTGAACCACAGCTCTTGGGGCTTCTGTCCATATTCCAAACTAAATATTTATTTACAGCATCGCTTTACAGGTCAGTGACATTTGAACACCCTGTCATTTTAAGCAGGATAACCCTATCATTATTGTGTTAGCATTTACAGCTCTAATGAGGTTCTGAAAGTCTTCCTGTGACTAAGACGATAAGGCTGAAAAAAAATATTATCTGGGTGGGAATGGAAATATGCTCACATTTTAATGCCCAGTATTGCAGTGGATATTATTTATATATTTACGGAAAGATTATCACATGTTGGCTTTTCACAAAACAAAAACCCCTTGGGGAAATATACATTGAGAACAGGAAACTAGTGGAACAGAAGCCAACCCAGAAGTGCAGTAGGACCTTCGCTCTCTACCGTTTGTTTGAGTGCGTGTGTGTGAGAGAAAAACACAGGAGTCACAGCTGTGTCTATGTGCTGACCTGTTCTCTTTTTGCCTGCCATTATTAGCTAAATTCTACTATAATTGTTAGACACATTTCTAATTGAATGATTAAACAGTTTTCACTGTTGTATTTTTGTTTTTCTTATTGACAGCTTCTTTGTATCTCATTGCCTTTTTCTCTTGTATCGCATGTTATGTTTTTATGTGAACCGTACTGTAAAAAAGATATTTGTTGGAAATGGAATATATGTGATTTCAATAAATCAATATGTTTGGCTACACTTGTCAAATATTGTCTTTTATACATCCCAATAATAGATGTTCCATCTGGGTTTCTGTGCTGCAATTTTAAACTTTTTTAAAATATCAACATATTTATTAATTGAGCATTAAGTTGTAATAATAGGATCATTTGTGTAAAAAATATGAGAGGACAGTAGGATGGGAAACGGCTTGAGCAAGTGCATTGTTAATATGGGTTATTATCCTCTTCGTGGATTGGCTGCGTTCCCTAAGCCACGCCTCTACGTCGACACGTATTGTTGCTTCGCCGATAATAAAAAAAATGGCGACCGGACCCGCGTAAATTGGAGATCCATAGAGGTAGTAACATTGAATAAATACATTATTATTACTCCTTGTGGCGTGTGTAAACCTCACAAGCTGTCGCCCGGAGGAGATTCAGACCCGAGCAGAGTTTAATGCATGTTTATCCACATTATTCTCTGCACTCGCGCCGACCGCGGCCTAACGGTGGCCGGAAGCCTCGGGCTTTCCTCGGTCGCCTTCACCGGCGAGCGGAGGCCGCGCTCAGCGAGACCCATTCAGAGTGCGGGAAAATGTCGGGAAGCTAAGCACTCAAAGTGACTTGAGAGGGGGTGTGTTTGTGTATCTTTATGAAAGTAGGCGGGAGTTTGTTTAGCCGTCGTTAGTTGCACTATTTCGCAGGTGACAGACCACGGCGGTGTCGTAACACGGCGTAACTTGTCTTTTCCTTCAATAAGCAGCCATTCGCTGAGCACTTCCACACTTTAGAGTCGCGTTATGTTCAGGTTGCCCCGCCGCCCAGCGTCGCTCGGGCAGCTCGGCGTGTCAGCCGGAACCACGGTAGTTGTAGCGACCGCAGTTTCTATGAGAGTGTGATTCCCGGTTGTTGATGTTGCAATATGCGAGATATGTAGTCATAAACGGCCAAGTGTGAGTAGTGTGTGTCTTTAAACTGCTCGGGACTCGTTTTATCCGTAACTTTCATTTGATCTTCACTTCACAGGTCACCTGTGACGAACACACGTGTTGACAGGAGCAGGAGCCATGGCTTTTGAGGAGATCAAGAATAAAGGTGGAATAGGTAATGTCTGCCTGTCCACTGCATACGTTTTTATTCTCCCACTGTACAGACTCAGAGAACCTGTGCAATATTTTGAAACACAGGGATGAGTAAAACGTACCTGTTGCTACATTTGAGTACCAAGAGAGAAATATCTGTGTTATATATTCAACTTTAAATTTGTTTGATTTTTTATTACATCTTGACTTTTTACGGTTAGGATTATGAGAGTTGGTTTATTTATTTTAGATGCAGGGATGGAAGGAGACAGAGGGCTTGTAGCTGGTCGCAGCCAGAGAGAGAAGAGGAGGTCGTACAAGGATCTCTTGAGGGAGGAAGAGGAGATTGCCGCTCAGGTCCGAAAATCTTCGAAAAAGCGACCCAAGGTAGGTTATCTGTCAATATTATAGTGACTACAAGGTTTAATATCACAATAAGCTTTTAAGACATGCCAGTAGTTATGGCGTTGTGACACCTTTTTTTATCGCCTGAACCAATTCATCTATTAAAACTAATTGTGTCATTCACAAATCAGGATTCAGAACTCTTTGCGCTCGGAGGGGACTCACACAAAAAGAAGAAGAAGCATAGTGATGACTACTATTACAGAGGTGAGAGGTTGCTATATTGTAATAACCTTTTATCTTCGCCGCAAAAAAAAGACTCCAACTGTATTGACTTTTTCTTCTCCTTTTTCTTTATCGTGTCTGTGTCAGACCACGACGGTTCGGGTCCGCCGTCCCACAAGAAAAAGCACAAGTCTGCTGACCGCTCCCCGGCTCCCTCGTCCCACTCTTCCTCCCACCCGACAGACACAGCAATGGGCCTCCTGCAGGCCATCACCTCCCCTCTGGCTACAGGTTCGGACCCCAGCCCGCACTTACACAAGAAACCCTCCTACCCGCCCTTCTCCTCGCACTCCTCCAAGGACCGCAAGCGGGAGGGCATCAGTGGTGGAGGCGGAAGCAAAGGGAGCCACTCTTTCGCTCACTCCCGGCCCGCGTCCTCCTCATCGTCGTCCACCAAGAAGCACTCCTCCTCGTCCTCCTCCAAGTCGTCGCTGTTCCACGGCGGAGCGCCCAAGGAGGAACCGCTGACGCTGCGCGAGGCCGACGGTCTGAAGATGAAGCTCATCATGTCGCCGGAGAAAGAGGAAGGCGAGAGCTTCCCGTTCACGCCTCACTCGTCCAAAGGAGGCGGAAAGAAGGAGAAGGACAGAGACCGGACGCAGCACTCGAAGGCGCCCAAGAAAAAAGTGCAGCAGCAGAGTCGAGACCCGCTGCCTGTCGTGGGGAAAGAGGTGGAGGTGGAAGGTAAGAAAACCCTCAAATATGTTCCAGGGATGCAAGCTGTGTTATCTTTTTTTATAGTAAGCTTTCAATCATGCACACAGGTGTAGTAACGACATGTTTACTTGTGGGTTTCTTTCCGACTTGAATTGATTGGAAGTGTAAAGGACATGTTCATAGGAAGCAGTGTCAGGGTAAGGGAACACAGGGTAAAGAAAACGCAGAGGAAGAAAGAGAGAACTTGATGACATTTGGGAGGTGTGCACGTTGACTCTTACTCATGAACCCGTCTCTGTGTACGTTCATCTCAGCTATAATTCTAGCATTAAACCGTAGACACATGCTTATCTTTTTTGAAGGGGGTGTAGGGTTGGGATGGAAATGGATAATATTTATGTTTCATAAAGTGATGAAAATCATCAAAAGTCTATCCAAAATACCACGTTAAGACATCAAGACCTAGTGGAGTCATGCTGTGATTTGGTCTCTACAATTTTTTAGATCCATTGGTTCTGGACACTATATATATATATATATATATATATATATATATATATATATATATTATTTGTAATGTTTCATGAGGTCATGATCCTTGAAGTCCCAACAGGTCGTTTAATAAATAAAATAAGGTCTCACTGCTGGAAATGGTTGCTCCAAAAATACCGCTTTATTTTTAGCATCACGTCGGCGTGTCTGAAGGGGAAGCTCGTGGGAATCCGTCTTTCATTTACATAACTTGAGGTGAGAGGTCAAGGGGCCTCTATTGAAAGTTGCCATGACGGTTTTCTAGCAAGAAGTGATTGGTACCAACGCATGTCTGAGGTCATCTATTGCATCTGTCCATCCTGGAGAGGGATCCTCCTCCGTTGATCTCCTGAAGGTTTCTTCCCTTTTTTCCCTCTGACGGGTTATTTGGGAGTTTTTCCTGATCCGATGTGAGGTTTGGGACAGACAGGGATGTCTATGTGTACAGATTGTAAAGCACTCTGAGACAAATTCGTAATTTGTGAAACTGGGCTATACAAATAAACTGAATTGAATGTAACAGTCCTGTCGACTGGGATTGCCGGTGATATTGCTGTAGATGTTATTGTTGCACCCGGAGTCCTACTGTAACACACCAGCTTTTTATTTTACTCCATGACATATTTTGTGTTGTTTATTAATATGCATTGATGTGTTTTCCCCTCTGTTCTACAGGTCATTATGGAGGGGGCATGGGAGACGACAGTTCGTCATCTGGGGCTGAGCTGGAGGCAGGTGAACTGGTTATCGACGATTCGTACACACACATGTCGAAGAAGAAGAAGAAGAGCAAAAAGAGCAAGAAGAAGAAGGACAAAGAGAAGGACCGAGACAAGGAAAAAAGTGGGAAGGACAAAAAGCACAGTAAAGGATTCGGAGGTGAGTTTTCGTATTCGTAGAGTGCAACGCACATAGAGTCACTTTGCGGTCGCCGTCGCTTCATTGTTACACGTCGTTCTTCAGAGTCATCGAGGGGCCACGGCCACTCCCACCCCACGGTCACACACAGCGCCGTCGGCCCAATGTACGCCATGGGCACGCCGGTCCCCCCGCACCACCACCAAGGTAACGATGGAGTGACGGAGAAGAAGAAAAAGAAGGAGGAGAAGGATCGGGAAAAGCACGAGAAGGAAAAGGAGAAGGTAAGCGAGCTAGTGGCTGAGCAAACTGACACAAATATACCAAAACTCTACGGTTTTACTTAAAAAAAAGTTTTATTAATCAATCCATTTGTTTCTTTCTTTTTTAGCCCAAGAAGAAGAACACAACAGCGTATCAGGTGTTTTGTAAGGAGTACCGGGTCAACATAAACGCAGAGCAGCCAGGACTAGGTGAGTGATGTTATGACACACAGTCTAAGTTATGGCTCCGATTGGAATATCGGCCTTTCAAATATTACTGAAATACACATTTTGAACGATGTGTCTGATCTGCAGTTTTTGGTGAACTGAGCAAAAGGTTGGCGGAGGTGTGGAAGGCGATGCCGGAGAAAGACAAATTGGTACGTTTTGGTCCTCTTTGTATAACAGATATCATAAAATACTCTTGAATGTCGTTCTGGTGCCCTGAGCCGCCTCCGTCTGTCCGCTGCAGGTGTGGAGGCAGAAGGCTCAGTACCTGCAGCACAAGCAGAATAAAGCCGAGGCCACCACCGTCAAACACAAGAGCGTCACCGAGGGCAAAGGAAAAGGTATCTTCGGGCTTTAACTCCAACGTTTGAAACGTTTCATAATTTCACTCTCAGCTTTCATAACTTGTGTGTGTGCGTGCGTTCGGTTTAATTAAAAGCTGTCGGAGCGGCAACGGGGATGGTGTCACCGAACCGAGCAGCTGGAGCTATATCACTATCCCCGGCACGCGTGCCAGATGTTGACCCCATCGATGCAGCCGCTCACCTGCAGCTACTGGGGGAGTCCCTGTCCCTGATTGGCCACCGGCTGCAGGAAACAGAGGTAAATAACCACAGGACGTGTTTGCAGTGGATGTACCTTTTTAAACTATTAGTAGATTAATAGGAAGCTTTATTTTGAAGGTAGATCGGAGTCTATGTTGTGGGAAGAAGTTAAAACACATAGCATCATATTAGGCGAATAATATTTAATTTGAATGGTATAAACACTGCTGAAACATTTTGTGAATGTGGACAGAAGTTTCCTCACGGTATGTTTTATTTTACGCGAGTAAAAAATTAGGAGCTACAATTAAACGGCCAACAAGCACCGTGTGACAACATGCACGCCATGAGAGACCAGAGCTCCAGCTGTCGGTTTCGTCTCTGGAGACTCTCGGTGCGCAGTGGAGCGAGTGGGTCACGTGACTGACGGCTTTTCTTTGTGCCAGGGGATGGTGGCGGTGTCCGGGAGTCTGTCCGTCCTGCTGGACTCCATCCTGTGTGCGCTGGGCCCGCTGACCTGCCTCACCGCGCAGATACCTCAGTTAAACGGATGTCCGCGAATTTCCCTGGTAAAGTATTTCACGTCTGTGAACTATGACCACGACCTTTGAGAATGACATCACTGGTTGGACAAATTGTGTGCATCTTTAAGTCGTCTATCTTAACAACGCTCTCTCTCTCCCTCTCCCTCCCTCTCTCTCTCTCCGTCAGTCGAATACGTTGGACAACATCGCCTACATCATGCCCGGGCTGTGAGGCCGGTGACCACACGGGAGGCGCTTGGCATCAGGAAGCGGCCCCGAACCGGAGGGACCGCTCGGACTTTTGGACTTTAATTTAAGCCACTCGCTCGGCATCGGGGACGCGTGGATATTTTCTAGCGTCAACGTTTTTAAAAGTGTATTTTTAAAAACAACAACCTTGTTCTCTTAATTTTTTTTCTAATTGTTATATTTTTTAAATGAAACATTTTACTGAACACCTTTTGATCTTCCGTGGCATGTCAGCTTAGTTTTATTGTTACTCTACTGTGTGTTTGCGTGTGTGTGCGTGGGTGTGCGTGTGTGAGTGTGTGCGTATGTTTAGCTGTCGATTGTTCCGTCTCCGATGTTTGATTTTGTTTTAAACCGTGGACATGTAAGTCATTTATAATATATACTGACAGCGGCTCTGTTTTTGTTCTTTTTACCTCGCTGTAACCAGAGCTGTCATGCCTTGCTGTTTTTATACATTTTATATTTGAATGTGAGCTCGGCGTTTAGATTTTGATTCCTCTGTCGAGAAAATTATGAGAAAAAATACCAACCACCGATTTTCAGGTACAGCCGTGTTTTAATCGGGAGCTGTCCAAACAAATCACTGTCAGACAAAATGTCAACATTAAAAACAGTTTCCAAATTCAGCTTCTGCTTCTTTGTAAAAAAATTTATTCAACATCAGAATCAGATTAAAATATTCCAGCAACCTTCAGGATAGATTTGCAGAAATATATAATACTATTTGGTAAATCCCTATAAATAATCCCTATATAATATCTATGGTTGTCAAGTCATGAGTTGACATCTTTGTTTTATCTTGAGAACATCTGGATGGTCCAGATGTTCTCAAGATAAAACAAAGATGAATATAATCATGACATTCACATCGGGCCCAGCTGTTCTCGGGTTAATTATCAAATATTATGCTAAATTATTATAGTAAACATTACTTGTAAAGCTGTGCTAAACTACGGCTAACAGCTGTTAGCATGTAGATGAGTTAATTAGTTTATTATTAATTTGTTATAGTTAATTAGTTTTATTATTAATTTGTATTAAACCATGGCAGGAACAATACATTAATACTTGTTATAGGTTTGTGGATTAAATGCAAAAAAAGAAAAAGGAAAAAAACATACACAACACTATCGGACCTCGCGCAGGTCCGCGGGCCCCGGTTTGAGACGCCCCGCTCCACCGGCTGCGCTCCCCTCGCCGCGCAGTGCGAGTCGAGCCCAGCGCAGGAACGAGGAAGTGCGACCGTCCCGGGATTCAAACCCGCAACACGGCCGTGAACGGGCAAAAGAAATGTCCACACCCGCGGCGGAGACAGGTAGGCGCGTGGGTGTGAGAGCCGGTTCCGGTTCGGTGTTTACGGTGTTTGTGTTTACGGTGTTCGTGAGGGTGGAGCCCGCCGCACGAGACAGTTGGCGAAGGGCGCTGCCGCGTCATGCAGCGACGTCATCGTTCAGAACAGCTGATGGAGAGTTCAAGTCATCGTGTTGTCAAGAAATGCACTTTTAGCAAAGTTGTGTCGACTCTAGGCCACATGTACACGTGTACACACATTCATACTACAGTAGACTGGTTGTTGTTGTTATTGATGTTGTTTCACGGTGTGTCTTCGCCCTTCTTGCCCCGCGGTGAGCAGCCGAGCTGCGGTTGGCGGTGCTGGGCCGCGCGGCGGACGGGAGGCGGTCCGCCGTCAGCTCCATCCTGGGCCTGGCCGAGCCGCCACCGGGCCGGGCGGAGGAGTGCAGCAAGCACCGGGGAGAGGCTGCAGGCAGACGGGTAGGCAGAGCGTCACACCGCGGGGAGGGGAGGGTGGTGGTGGTAGGAGTGTGTGTGTGTGTGTGTGTGTGGGGGGGGGGGGATTCTTGTGACTCATTAGTTTGATACTTTTCTCCAGCAATGACCCCTCTGAGTGTAAACACAGCCTCTTCATCCTGATTTATGCATATATACCGCCGTATAATTACCTTCGCATTGAAAATGCAGAAGGTAATGTTTTGGCCAGTGTATTTATTTGTGAATATGTCCGTCCGTCCGTTATTCGTCTAAATCAGACAAAACTGAGCCGATTCTTATGAAACTTGGTGGGATGATTGGTCATGACCCAAGGAACAATCGATTAGTTTTTGGGAGTGATTGGGTCAAAGGTCAAGGTCAAGGTCACGAAAGGTGAAAACGTAAATTTGCGATATCTCGGTTAATTGGCATCCCATTCTAGTTGTATTATGAAGACCTCCAGTAACCACATGTCAAATCAACCTGCACTGACATCTTAATGTTATAATGTATATTCTGGTTATGATCTGCATAAAATTAAATCAACGTCTATTAATGACATTTATATTAAACAACTACAATGGGCACTCGGTAGAGCGCATACCTTCGCATATCACAAGATTGAATTATGAACAATTTGGCACTAGTTTCACGCAAATCGGATGCCAATTAACCAAGATATCACAAATTTACGTTTTTCACCTTTCCGTGACCTTGACCTTGACCTTTGACCCAATCACTCCCAAAAACTAATCGATTGTTCCTTGGGTCATGACCAATCATCCCACCAAGTTTCATAAGAATCGGCTCAGTTTTGTTTGATTTAGACGAATAACGGACGGACAAATAAATACACGCCGGCCAAAACATTACCTTCTGTATTTTCAATGCGAAGGTAATAATACATCATAGTACATTTGTTAAAATATAATTACAAAATATAAATGTTGATATATATATATATAAATAAATATATATATATATATAAATAAATATATATATATATATATATAAATATATATATATAAATATATATATGTATTAATATATACCTGTATACACAAACCTAGATGCAGATATCTTCTGTCCTGTTTTTCATAAATTTATCCTCCAAAATATGACTTCTCCCTTAACTTACTGTAAATATAATCTTTAAGTCCTACTTATAGGGTTTGTTACAGTGAAATAGTGTAATAATAATGTGTGTGTAGCATCAATGCGCTGCATCAGTTTGTGTGTGCTTGTGTCAGGTGGTGGTCGTCTCCAGTCCGGTCTGGTTGGGCTCAGGCTGCGACCCCGAGGAAAGGAGACGACACGTCTCCTCCTTCCTCGCCTTGTCCAGTCCGGGTCCTCACGCCTTCCTGCTGCGCGTGCCCGTGAACCAGCCGGCCGACGGAGAGGCCAATGAGCTGGACGTCCTGGAGAAGCTGTTCGGCCCCTCGGCGGTCGGCGCGCACGCCATCGTGCTCTTCACGCACACCGAGGAGCTGGAGGAGGACGAGCAGCTGGCGGGTTACCTCGCCATGTGGCGCAAAGACCTCTTGAAGCTGGTGGAGAGGTGCGGCGGGCGCTACCACACCCTGGAGACCCGCAGGGAGGAGGAGGAGGGGAAGGCCGTGGAGGAGCTGATGGAGAAGTTGGAGCAGGCGCAACCCTGCAGCTGCCCTCTGTACCAGGAGGCGGAGGAACGGGTGCGAGAGAGGCAGGTGGAGATGGTGAGGCGGAGGAGAGGAGGGGACCACGTGGACCCCCAAGATGTCACGGAGGAAGAGATGGCCGCGGTCCGGGATGAGGCGGAGAGGAGCGTGGGCAACTTGGACGTGGACGTGGAGAGTATCTTCCCTCCTCCATCACCTCCCCTCCCCGCTCCCTCCCTCTTCTGGGGCTTGTGGGAGAAGCTGACCGGCTGGACGAGGTGGCTGCCCCGGGTCCTGAGGAGAGAGGCCCTGCTGGGCGCGCTGGTCGGCCTGTTCGTGGGAGGCCCGTTCGGAGGCATGATGGGAGCCACGGTGGGATCGGTGGCCACCGAGGTGGCGAGAAGAAAAACACAGAAAACTAAATGAGGCATAACCTTGTGTTTAATGTGTCCCGCACCTTAAAGTCACCTCACTGTGTTTGGCAAGCCATCGTATTATTGAGATGTTCGGTTGAGCAGCTGACACCTGCCAAATAGTATTCATGCTTCCCCACTGAGCACCAGTTCTTATGTTTTCCTTTTTCAAAAGGGATACACTTCTCTAATGAAGCGATCTCCTGAACCGTGTTATCTGATTGGCTGTATTAATGATGAATAAATCATGCTTTACATATCAGTAACGACCCCTTTTTGAGATTCATAACACGTGTATTTTCCTCAAGTATAATTTTCTTCCTCATTTTTACTATAGCTGAGTTATTCGGCAGATACAAGTGTTGCTAATCCTGCAGTACCACCGTTTGCCACTTGGGGACAGCACTATCAAACTGAATATAACGTTGACAGAACGTTTACAAAAGCACCACGTTGTAAAGATCTTGCATTCAAAAAGTCACTTTGGTAAACGTACAGACATATTAGCATAATAATATAGCTACAGTACAGAAACATAAATACATAATCAGTATGCAGAGCGTGTAAAAAGTATTTGTTTGACATTTTTAAGGGTCAAACTATTATTTTCCTGCATTCTTGAGAAAATATATACACCTGTTTATGGTAGAAATGTCTTTATTTAGGTAAATTCAGTGGGCATGGGACAGTTCCAAATATATATATATATATATATATATATATATATTATATATTTATATATAGATATATATTTATATAGATATATACATATTTATATAAATAATAAATACATATTCTCTGTTAGATTGACTGTTTTCCTTTCGTGTAATCTCTGCTGAGTCCAGGCATCGTCTACACATTCACCCTTCCACAACTTCAGAATTACAAAGGCAGGAGGTAGAAATAGACATGACACATATTATACTGTATATAAAAGAATCAAGCAGGAAACACCAAACGAATTAAAAACACGAGGAACATAAAAATAAAAAGGTGAATCACAGATGTACACTGTACAGGACCGCCTCGAGGTCAGTGACCCCCAGAAGGGCGAAGATGGTGAAGGAGACCTCTGCAGACAGAAGGCCTGATGAAGGCAAGCGTTTGGCTTGTCACAGCTTTTTATGACTTTTTTAAAGATATGTATTTCTTTATATATACACACACACACACACACACACACACACACACACACACACACAGACACACACACACACACAGACACACACACACAGACAGACAGCGTCGCCGCTCCCATAACGCACTACGCACTGTGCGTAGGGCACGAAGTCCTGAGGTGGCACCACAAAATAGGCAACTAAAAAAGTCCTCGTAGTTATAATAATTATAATGCAGACATGATTTCAGCCTACACATATTAGGCACCTTTTAGGCATGGATATCACAAAACAGGCAGAATAGGAGATATATTTAATCGCTCAGCAAGAAATCTTTTACCGGCGGAGGTAGAAACCCGAAGCTTTTGTTTCCGGGTCGGACGGAATTCTTATTCCGTTCTAATTAACAGGGACTAGTCTAGGATTTGCGTAGGCAGACTGAAAAAAAATCATAAGGCCTCTCTGGTATTGTTCAGAGGGCCGGGCCAAATGTGGAGGCGGACGCATCCGGCCCGCGGGCCTCAGTTTGAGGAACACTGCTCTTGGCTGTTGATGTCTATCAATATCGCTCATTTTAAAAATGAGGTCAGAGGGCAATACGGATCAGAATCAGACCGGCGAGGAGGGCGAGGAGGGCAATACGTGGCTGGCATGATGACCCATTAGCCAATCAGAATGCTTGTACTGTTGTTGCTATATAATAATTCATCTTTATTCATAAAGAAAATGTAAGATAGCAGTTTAATCCTACCCAGAGGAAACGCAGATAGAGGATGTATTGCATCATCAGTGTATTGCTGCTTGTGCTTCAACTCGGTCAGAATTTTTTTTTTTGGCATTGGGTGCCCTTTTTGGGGGTTTGAGTACCTGCCCCCCAAAATGTCTGTGCACGTGCCTGCGTGTAATAACAGATGCAACCCAAACCACAATTTGTGTTCCTTGTCCAAATTTGTTTATTCCCAATAAATGCATGACTTCAAAAACACAATGTCACCTGTTCTCCCACATTCAAAAGTATGTGCTCTTGCCAATCTTACTACCCTGCCCTAACCCCAGTGCTCGCCCTGGTTACATTAGCCTGTCTTAATTGACAGTGGTCCTACGCCCCTCACTGGTGGGAGGTCCAACAAAATAAAAACAAAGAAAATGGCTCTTAAAGTCCTTTAAGTCACAAATGCGTGCATGGCCAGGTAGTTTTGGGGAGAGAGTATAACCATAATAATAACCATTTATTTGATATAGCGCTTTTCTAGATACTCAAAGTCGCTTTACAGAGTCCAGTAGTCATACATCAACAGTCATCCCGGTGGTGGTAAGCTACATCAGTAGCTAGTATATAGAGACAAATATATTATGTCAAATTCACACTGAATGGTCACTGAATGTCCGTATGTATAAAACACCACATACTATACATTAATACATTTTCAAGAAGTTTATGAAGAAGTTACTGAATTCCAAATATGTTTTACGTTTTCAATTAATCATCATTAACCACAATGGTGAAAGAATATCTGTCTTCAGAGTCAGCACAGAGAATAAGATGTCTCAGCTGCATGATCATAATAATGATAATAACTAATAAAAAAGCATCCCTCCCCTCTCGGATGGGTCTGTTTATTTCTGCAGAGAGGAGATAAATAAATCTACAAGTGGCTCCCGGAGGTGTGTATGCAAATCAAGCGCACCCTCACCATGTTCCAAATTAAGAGCCTCTCAAAGAAAACAAGTCACACACACACACACACACACACGCACACGCACACGCACACACACGCACACACATACACAAACATGACATGGAGGCTACTTCCCTACCCCGCCTGAGCCGGCTGTCGCATGACATTATGATGGATGAAATAAGACTTCAAGTTAACCAGCAACAGGGAGGTCGATGACTGCTGAGCGGAGAATTGTTTAGTTTTTTTTTATTTAAATGGGCTACAGATGCATTCCGCTGTGCACAGTATAGCATGTCGGAAGAAAGTCGGAGATCAGTTAGAAGAAAGAAAACAGTTAAAAAGCTGAATCTAACTATGAAATAAAAAGTTACAGGGTGGTGTGTTTTGTTTTAGGTAAAACAAAATACCAAGAGTGTTATATATCAATACAAAGTCATTGTATCAAAAAAGACATGCACTATATTCCATCAATGTTGTGAAAACAGTATTTGGATCTCAAAAAGTATTCAACCATATGAGAGCGTGTACAAAAGAAGCCGTATCAAAAACTTTAATAAATCCTAGTCCTATGCTATAGTGCCTTTTGACATAACATCAATTACATTGTTATAGTATAGTATTGAAAAGTAATTTCAAGTGATAGTATACATTATTTCATAAAAAAACTTTTTATAGCGTTTTTATAGTATGTAAAAAAAGAAGAAAAAAGGTCGCACCACCACAGACAGTATAAAAATGTTTGGCATCATGAACCGTATCTCCAGTTTAAAGATGTCATGTCATCGTTTTCTATAACTGAGATCATCTTTATGCACAACTTTTTAAAGATGTACTATTTTGTCATGTTTCCATCGTGTTCTCCTGGAGCTTTTATGGCAAACACACACGACTTCTCAAAATCGGAATTCTACGGCATAATATTATACGATACAACTCATTTCAGACATTTTGCATTACTATATTTTCATTTTCACGACACTGTTTTGACGTTTATACGACGAACATCGGAGACTTTCTTGGCATCCGGTGCGATCCGACTGTTCTGAATCACAGCGCGGCTGCTTTTTATCAGAGGTGGAAAAATGTAACATGATTCACACACACACACACACACACACACACACACACACACACACACACACACACACACACACACACACACACACACACACACACACACACACACACACACACACACCATCACCACCATCGCGTGAAACGTCATATTCAAACAGATATTAACTTCTCCGACCCCGATCACATGCGGCTCATTGCCGCTTTCCCAAAACCGGCAATTTACTTTATTACAATTTAATGGTATAGAAAGGCTATGACATATTAATGCCATTCTATACTATAAATCAGAGATATTCGCCTGTGTACGCATGCGCGTTGATTGAATATGGACCAAGAGAATAAAGTTATGGGCTTGGAAATAAAAGAGTGAGATAACAAGGGAGTTCCTCATCATGAGCTCTTCCACAGACAAATAAAGAGTTCAATCGTTTGTGTTGAGGGCTATGAGGAGAGAAACTGACCAATAAAGTCACAAGAACCTGAGATATAATTTTATTGACAAGGTGCACAGATTCGTGACTGATGCGAGACGGGCTAATTACAGTATCGGCTGAGTATTTCTGATCCCCGAGATTCAAAGTGTTTTAAATATGCAATAAAGAAACTTTGGGCATCCCCATTGTTAATATCTAAATAGTAACGAGTGTAACTTTAACTAAAAAGGTAAAATACGTTGTCATAGGAGGATATATAACCAAATAGATTGTTCACAACTTTTTTAAACAAACAATGACCTCACGAATGAATTATTAGAGCACTACAAAGAAATGATACATTTGACCTAATAATAACTATTTAAACGTTATCAGTCACAACCCCTCTACGAGTCCGCTGAGAGGTAGAGGCAGTACCAGGGACCTCCACACGGGGGAAGCATTGAGCTTCCCACTGGAAAAGTTCTACACGTTTGAGGTGATAAGAGACAATTATTATTATTATTATTATTATTATTATTATTATTATTATTATTATTATTATTATTATTATTATTATTATTATTTACTGCTCACACAAATAAGAGCTGATATTTCAAGGACATTTCACGGTCACCTCAAGTAAATTCTCTTTTTGACCTGCAAGACATGAAGATCTCTCTCTGACTTAGAGATGTGCTGCGTTTACCGAAGGCCAGCTTCAAAGCGTCAGGATGCTTATTGTCTAAGATTCATTTTTAGTAAGCGCCATAGAACCTGCTGCAGCATAAAAGGAGAAGATCCACTGAGCAGGATTCATGTTGCATGAAATCATGAGCACCAAATCCCTCCTCCTTACACAACGGCAGGTTACAGCTCTGACAGTGATGTAAGTGATACTCTGCTAAAACCGTCAGTCATAACCCATCCTTACATCTCTCTCTCTCTCCCTCTCCCCCCCCCCCCCCCTCTCTCTCTCTCTCTCTGCAAACTGCCGGTGGCTCTGCCTCAGGAACAGCTAGGCGTTTCCGAATGTGGGTGGTCCAGCCGGGGTGGGAGAGAGAGAGAGAGAGAGAGGCTGAATTAGCCCAGCTCTCATGTTTCCCAAAAAGAGAGAGGGGAGGGAGGGTGAGACGCGAGAAAGAGAGAGTGAGTGAGAAGTAGCGAATGTGAGAGAGAGAGAGAAGGCAAAGAACAAGCTTTGGGTCTAGGCCTACATCTGGAGGACAGATGTGTGTAGGCCTCCACAGTTGTCTGAACAGGGGGGGGGGGGGGGGGGGGGGATTAAAAGTAAAGGAAAATTGGTGCTAAACAGTTTTTTATTGTCAGGGATTACACATACAGTGTATACTACAGGATGTGCTGCTTTCTTCTTCTCTTTCTTTCTCTCTCTCTCTTCAAGAAAGTGCAATGAAAGAGAATCCGAGTGGCCTTGGAGTGAATGTGTGCGGACGAACACCTGTCCAAATATCAGCCCGTCATCGTGGATGTATACACGGTGGAGTCGGCATCGCAGAGGAAAACTTAACGAGAATTGTTTTGGACGAGGATTTGTTTCTTTGGGAAGATACGAGACACAAAAGTATAAAAAAACAAAGGAAAGGCCAGTTGGGTGTCAGAGTGTCGGCCAATCAGACAGATGGAAAAACAAAACTATTGAATGAAATATGTGTAATAACCCAACACTACCTCATACACTTAAATGTGCAACATGTGACATATTAGTATCAAAAACTGTTCATATTAGCACCTTTCTGTACACACTAGCACCTTCTGTAGAGTGTTCTGTTATATTTTGTATTTTTCTTTCTTATTTTAGTGATATTTCTAAACTGTTGACTCAGAGCGCTGCACTAGAGCTCCAACGTGTCTGGACTGATGCTCGATTGGCACGAATGGCGAATAAAACCTTGAAACCTTGAAACATGAAACTTGAAACCTCTGTTCCTGAAGAGATGAGACTTCCTCAGGAGAGAGAGAGAGAGGAATGGAGAGAGATGGAGAGTTTGATGTGTGCCTGTATGTATAAGCACAAAGCCAACAGTCTGAGCCAGCAGTGAGCCGTCATCAACCGGCTGCAGCTCCTGCTCTTCCTGGAGCGGCCATGTTGCTCCAGAGGCCTCGCGCTGCGAGACGTGGACGCTGTGATGTTGTTGTGTTCTCTGGAAGAGAAGCAAAGGAAAACAAACAGGACGACACACTTTCCCCGAGCAGCTCGAGGCCGTTTCCTCCCGCCGGCTGCTGCTTGAATCAGACTGCACTTTAAGCTTTCAAAGATAATAACAGCATTGCAGTTTTTTATTCTCTGACCCGGGTTTTTTTCTTCTTCTAGTTAATCTAGATTGTGTAAACTGATAACTTTCATTTTAAAATGCAGAGCTGCTCCGGATGAGCTCGGAGATTATTATCATCTGACATCATGAATTACACAAAATAACACCTCAAAATATACTGACAAGGAACAGAAATATCTGTTTATTTTTATTTGTATAATAAAAGTGTAATAATTGAATTAAATAATAATTACATAATAATTACATAATAGTTAAATAATTATTACATAATAATTACATAATAATACAAATATAATAATAATAATAATAATAATAATAATAATATAATAAGTGCAAATGACTTATTAATCAAAAAATGAAATGGACATTATTGAATACCAAAACGATCTCACAGTCTCATTTAAAAAAAGTTTTAATGTTGCTGAAAATACAGCAGTGATACAGAAATAAAGCAACAGACAGAATACAAGTAACAAGATAGAACCGGGAGGAAGCATGAGAGAAACATTAAGGACAAATGCCACAAATCAAATGTCTAATGTGCTGTTGGAGACAAATCTTTGTGTCTCCAGACAGCAGGCTGAGGAGGTGGTGTCCTCCTCCTCCTCCTCCTCCTCCTCCTCCTCCTCCTCCTCCTCCTCCTCCTCCTCTCATCTTTTTCCCATTAGAGGCGTTTTCATGTTCCTTCCTAGAGCGAGCGTGTGTGGCTGCAATTGTTTATGAAGCAATGCTTTCCCCATTCAACTGTTTGTGTAGATCTGTGAGTGTGTGAGTGTGTGTGTGTGTGTCCAAAACAGGGATTTATGCAACTAATTGCCCAGAATATAATAGAAATATTGTGACGATGGGGATAATGCTAAATTTTATTTATGGGTTCATTACATTTAAATATTTATGTGACAATAGATGTAATTTAAAAAGTAGAAACATATTTTTTTTAGTACCACAGTTGATGAACTCATGCAAGTAGCTTCATGCAGTCATGATCCAAATGTGCTCTGATTTATTTAAATTAATTTAACACTATAACATATTTAAAATTACATATTGTCAAAGTATTTCATACAGTTTGGGTTAAGTTTGCATGATACATGCATTATAAGTGGCATAAGCGTATACCCTTAACTCAAACAAGCTATAGTTCAACTACACACACAGACACAGACACAGACACAGACACACACACACACACACACACACACACACACACACACACACACACACACACACACACACACACACATCTGTGTTGTTTACTGAATTTGTTGTTTTTTCAATCAAATCATCTTCTATAATGTTTTGGTCATATTAGTTGAGCTAATCCTTGTGGATTTTTCCACATCCCATATTAAAGTACTTTATAACACTCATAATTAACCGCAAGAAATGTTGAATGACTTAAAAACAACAATGCAGTCTCCTCTTTCTCAAACAGGAAGCAAAAAGAGTTTGTTTATTTGTTTGTTTGTTGTCACCAAATGTTCACATATGAAGCGACACGAAGAGGCAAAGATCCATAAAGTGAGAGGAACCCCAGAACATGAATACACAATCACACACAGCTGCTGAGGTTAGACGACACACGCACACACACACACACACACACACACACACACACACACACACACACACATACACATACACACATGCACATACACACACACAGATACATACAAACACCCCCCACACACTGACACAGACACACATACACGTACACATACATACACGTACACACACACACATATACATATATACATTTACACACACATACATATACATATACACACTTACTGACACAAACACACAGCTAACCCGACCCGTGTGGACCAGCAAATGAACCCTTTTTTATTTGGAGATGAGGCGACTCCAGTGGACCGGTCAGACTCACCTTCATGGTCTGAACCCCCATGTGAGGGAGGAATTTCTCTCATGGACACAGACTGGAGCAGCAGGAGCAGGAGGAGCAGGAGCAGGAGCAGGAGAAGTAGGAGGAGCAGCAGTAGGAGGAGAAGAAGGAGAATAATACCGAGGCTTGGATACAGTGTGGTCTGGTTCAGGTTTGCACGCTGTTTAAAAGCCTTTTCTAAATATGGGCGCCACATTTGTGTCTTTTATTTCTCTACAACCTGAACACACGTCCTGTCACTCGGACCCGACGACGCTTTGGGGTTTAACTGCTGCCCCATGGCGACGCGTCAGAACCAGACATTAACGAGATCCAGTGTGACTCAGTTCACTTGCCAAAAGGGCCCGAAGAACAGCGGTGTGGGGGTGTGGGGGGGGGGGGGGGTGTGGACTCACACATGTGTGTGTCTGTGTCTGTGTATGTGTGTTTATGTGTATGAGTGTATGTGTACGCGTATGTCTATGTGTGTGTACATCTATACATGTGTGTCTGTGCATGTGTAAGTCTGTGTGTATGTATATATGTGTGTGTGTGTCTGCGTGTGGAGTGTAAAGTGTGTGTCTGTGTGTGCGTGTGTGTATGTGAGTGTATGTAAGTGTATGTGTGTGTGCGTGTATCAGTGAGTGTATGTCTGTGAGTGTATGTGTGTTTGTGAGTGTGTGTGTGTGTGTGTGTATCTGTGTGTATGTGTGTGTGTGTCTAACAGGCCAGTGCATTAGCCTACCTTGTCTCAAAGCAAGTGAACGGGACGAGTCTGAGCCGTGCGGACGGACGAGGGGGAAGAAGAGCTCTGATGATGATGATGATGATGATGATGATGATGATGATGATGATGATGATGATGATGATGATGATGATGATGATGAGGCCTCGAGCCGGCGGCAGGACATTGAACTCACAGGAGGACGAGGAGGATGTCCCGGCGAGAGGACATGAGAGAGGAGGCCGGACTGTGTCTGAGGAGTCAGCGGTCTCACGCCGCACCTCCCGCAACAGATGGGCTTTGAGGACCCTTTGGGGTGGGGGGGAGTTGTCTTCAGTCAGAACAGAAGACAACTCACTACTTGTGTTGCTGTGGTGCGGGTGTTGGATGGCCCCCTGAGCTCCTCGCCATAATTGATGAATAGTGTGGTCCACATTAAGTGACATGCGCCGTTGGTTGTAAGTGGGTGCGATGATTGGGGGGCCTTTTGAAGCTGGGGGAGGGGGGGGGGGGTGTTTGAACCGTCAACCGAGACCCCCTCTTCCTCTGTAAAGGACACCGGCCTGCGGTTTTGGGCACAGGACACACACACACACACAAACAAATATGCACGCACACACACACACACACACACACACACACACACACACACACACACACACACACACACACACACACACACACACACACACACACAGACCCTTCAGTAGTATTACAGGGTTTGTGTTGGGGGGGTGGGAGGTGATTGTATTATTCCTGCTGCAACACGGACTTAACTCGAGGCAGATCTGACCCGGGCTCGCTTCTCGATTGGATCAGGTCTTAATCCCGCCCCCCGCCACATGAAGGGGCCGCTCGCAGAGGAGCTGCCACCGCAGACATCCAGCGTCACTCAGGCCCATGTGCGCCGCGCAGCTCCCGACGGGGATCGGCGTGTCATGTGAAAGCCGAGGGAGCTTAATGGGGGCGAGAGAGAGAGAGAGAGAGAGAGAGAGACAGACAGACAGACAGACAGACAAGCGGGGAGATTGGAGCCACGTCTCGCAACAAAAAAAACACACAACAAGTGAGCTCCGCCAACCTGGAACTGATCTCGCGCTCGCCCCCGTTGTTTTTCCACCGATCCTCAAGGGCCCACAAGGGCCCACACATCCTCCGCCAGGAAAAAGCCAGAGCGCCGCTGACCCGTGAGACCACTTCAGAGCAACAATCTTTTAAATAGGAGCGTCCCGGGAGACACTTTGCAGGATGACGAACACACCCGGAGCACCTCAAAACAACAGCGTGCCACTTCCATCGCGGCCGCACGAGCTCGCGCGCGCTCTCAAGCCAAACACATAATAACTCTCCGGCTCATGGGGCCACTTATTGTCATATCTTTTTCAAAGGACGCCAAAAAAAAAAATCCACAAAACACACACGTGACCTCGAAAGCCGACGACAGCGGATCTCGCTGGGGCCAGAGAGGCACTTTGCGGGTGGGGAGGAGGAGGAGAAGTAGAGGGGGGGATCCATGTTTGGTGCGTGTCATGGTCCAGCTCCCACGCAGTGGAAACACGGATTGGGGGGGGGGGGTATATATGGACTCGTCCTTCAATCTCCGTCTAAAATGAGAGACAGGCCATCTGCGCACGTGGGGATGGGCCTCTGATTGGCTCTCTGGGCCTCTGATTGGCTCTGTGGTCCCTTTGAAACATCCCGTGCGTCCTGCAGGAGAGAAACGGGGGAAGAAATATCAAGTAAACATACGAAGGGCAGGATGGAGGAGAAATAAGATGAAGATGTGCAGCTGCAGCGGCTTTGAGAGGGCAGCGGAATCAATGTGGGAACGATGAGGTCGCGTCACGTTGCAATCTCGTCGTCTTCTGAAGCTCGGATCATATTCTCAGTCGGAGGGGAAAACAAATGTGTGTGATAAGTGTGTTAAAAAGCCCGAGACGCTTCAACGTCAAGAGGCAAATCTGTGAGTGTTCCTGAACACACCACGGCGGAGAGGATTGGCTGTGATCAAAGGACTACACGTCCAATCCCTCCCACACACACTCTCACACAAATGTGTTTTAGTTTGTGCACGGAAGAGAGAGAAAGAGGGAGAGATAGAGTGTGTGTGTGTGTGTGTGTGTGTGTGTGTGAGAGAGTATGAGTGTGTGAGAGACACATCGTGAGAGAAACAGACAGACTGTGGTGGTTTTGATGTTCTCGGGCCTCAGAATAGTTATAGGTGGGGAGAGAGAAAGTCAATATCACGGGACAAATGTCACCAAAAACCACTACAGTAGAAGTGTGTGTGCAGAACACACACACACACTCACACACACACACACGCACGCACACAAAGATTATGGAGATGTCAATCAGTGGGAGTGAAGAAGTAGAAAGAAGCTTTTTGTTCTCTCCTTCTTTTCCTCCAGTAGAGACAACTGACACGCCTTTAAAGGGAAACAACCCCCCCAACACACACACTCACACACATGCACACACACACACACACACACACACACACACACACACACACACACACACACACACACACACCACCACCACTTCTAAATCCTGTTGTATTCTCCTCTCGGAGGAAAGAGGAAACTTGTGTGATCACATCTCTGCCACCAATGTGCTCCCCACATGTCCACTCTTTGGGATTTTTCTTTTTTTTGGAGGAATCTTTAAGCTTTCTGGCACGTTTCATAAATGTATCTCTCCGCTGTAATCGTGCATCTGAAGGGACAGCTTTATGTATCAATAGCTCACAAGACGGTATTAATAAAATAACGCCTAAATCACTGGTTCCCACCTCATTCAGTCCGACGTAGAGGAGCACTAGGACCCTTCATCAACACACCGTGTCCTGAAGGTGGATGTTATAGGCGTCATACATGATCTTTCTCCACGCACTTCCACTGGGCTATCACCTCTTAAAGCTGAGCATGTCCACCATGCACTGCTCCTCCAGTGTTCTTGACTTGATATTATACAACATACTTCAGCCATTTACTGAGTTAGAGCTCCTATTATATACGTTCAGCTTCAGCCATTTATCTGTTATTTTTGTCATCTTTATTTCAATAATGTATCTATTTGTCATTTTTTACTATAACTTCTTCAACTGTTTATCCCCTTTAGTTGTTGAAACATTAGTTCACCAGTTGGAGCTTTTTTCCACTATACTGTCATCACGTTTCATCCATTAAAAAATATATATTTTCATCAGTTATTCACATTTTTAACGACTACTTTCTTCAACCTTTAGTTTTCATTAGCTCCTTTTAGCCTTTTCATTATTTTCTAAACCGTTAGCTGCTACTTTCACTGTTCATCCATTGCTTTGAGCTTTTGTGCCATTCATAGAATACTTTAACTGACTGAATTAGAACTGTTTATCCATTTTTTCATTTGTTTCCCCCTCAGTGATACAAGTGTTCTACCTTTTTAATTTTTTTTTTAATCCAGGACCTAAAAGGGCCCAAACACCTCAGACACAAACAACCAAATCGCTGCAGATATGAACGTTGAATGTTGTTTGAGTCTAAATGCTGAGATGACATCACCTCTCAGAGCCTCAGCATCTGAAGACATCATCGCTCACTGGAACATCACCGACATCAGATCACTCTCAAGCAGCGGGGATTTGTTGTGGGGGAAGAAAAAAACACACCGAAGCAACGGATTCACGCAGCGGCGTCTTAATAATTATCGGATGCTCGTGACTCAACGTGGCTGCGGCGTGCCAGCTCCCATCGGAGGAGGCGGTCAAATTTATTCAAGGAAGCAAAGACTGCTGAAGTCCCGCCATGTCGTATGTTAGATCGTGTCAGATTGAAACCATGCCACATTACGCTGATCCCTCCCTCCTCCCCCTCTCTGCTTCGAGGCAGGGTGGTCTTTGCACCAGTGTGCGTGTGTGTGTATGTGTGTGTGAGACTGTCACAACACACAACATGACCCCCAGAAAATCTGTAACATACACACTAATTCCACTGAGACACGCACATCTAAGCCTCACATTCATACACACACACACACACGCACACACACACCCACGTGCCAAAAACGCTGTCCCGTCTGCAGGGATAGGGGCAACAATGCTGCCATTGACACTGACCCTCACCTCCAGCCCATCTCTCCGCCCCTCATCACCCTCCCACGTTGCTGGCGTCCGGACTCGGCCACGCGGGCCCAGAATGCGGTTCAGGTGCAGGACTCTGCTGTTTCCAATTAGCGAGGTATAAATTAGCAACGCTCTCTCTCCTCTCTCCAAACATTGCTGTCTCCTCATCCTTGTCGACCCTCCACACTTCACTCTGCCTCTGACCTCTCCCGCCTTCATCGCTCCGACATAAATTCACCTCCTTTATGGCTCTTGTCGGCAACCTCTGCACCTCCCCTAACTCACCTCGGCGCTGTTAATGTGGTATGAAAAACCTCCATGTCCAGGCAACAGGAGGATAAAACTATTGCCAAATATCTGACTTTGAAAGGAATATAACTTTAGTTTTTTACTGTACAGTCTGGTTACTGTAACTGAGATATGTATATATACATATATATACATACATATATATATAAACATATATATGGATATATACATATATATGTATATACATATATATACATACATATATATGTATATATACATATATATGTATATATACATAAATGTATGTATATATATGTATATCTATATATATATATTTATATATTTGATATATACATATATATATACATAAATACATATATATATACATACAAAGATATACATATATATGTATATGTATATATATATATATATATATATATATATATATATATATATATATATATATATATATATATATATATATATGTATATGTGCACATTGCAGCGAGGCTGATGATAAGGTTACACAGAGATTGAATTAATTTCCGAGAGGAAGTGTAGCCTTATTCCTGGACTTGTCCCGCGGTGCGTTCATGGGCTCTGTGGTCCACAGGTCACTCCGTTAAACTGAGTGTTATTTTTCCAGGGCGGAGAGATCAGCTGCAGTGTAGCCAAGTAGGACCTGAGGTCAGCCTGGCAGGGAGAGTTCACATCTGTTCAAATAAATCCTCCACTGTGGCATCAGCAGTGAAAACACACACGCATGCACACACACACACGCACACATGCACACACACATACCCCCCCCACACACACACACACACTAGCACACACACCCACACAAAACTTATAATATTGTAAATTTTACTCCACAGCATTTGTTTAACAGATTTCTATTTATCAAAATAAAATTACAAAAATTTAAGTTGAGATGGTCATATTGTCTAAGTAAATAAACCAGTGAGGTCTATATAGTTTTAAAAGTGGAAGGGATAGAGGGTTGAACTGTGTAGAGCTTCTGTCACATTTCGGCAAACACTGATAGTTATTGTATGACACACAATAATTATAACAATATCCACTTTTATGTCTTTTATAGTATCAAATAGATCCGGCAACCCAGTGTTTTTTATGGATGTTGATGTCCAGAAAAATAGTAAAATAACTAATAAAAGCGCAGCCAGAGACCCGGGGGTCATACAGACACGTGTAGTGGGTCAGAAGTGATGTGAACACATAGTTGTTTTTCTCAAAGAGAACGAGGCTTCAGTAACTCCTCCCCCGGTGATTGACGTGGAGATGAACACACTCAAACACTCAGACTCACATTCCCTCGTGACGCCCCACACGCTACAAAAATAAAGGAAATAGAAGAAAACAAACTCGAAAAGTACCACGCTCCATAACAATAATTCATCACTCTTTTTCTCTCTCTCGCTCCCTCTTGCTTTTTTTCTGCTTTTCACATTCCTGACTCTGGCACCTGTCATGTGTGTGTTTTTCTTTTTCTTTTTTACAAGCTCAGGCTGCTGCTGTAGAGAACACAGCACACGGGAGGGAAATTTACAGAGCGTGTCGCTCTCGGGCCGCGCAGGGATCAAATACTCCCAAGATGTCGTTCACGTGTGTGTGTGTGTGTGTGTATAACTTTATATTCCTCTCCGCCGCTGCTGCCACAGTCAGGACCTCAGCGTGCCCTCTGAGCTTCCTCTTATATGAGCTGCAGCTCATCCCACGACTTGCAGAGAAAACAAGAGCTGAACAGACTTTACGGGACTCCAGGGGGAGAACACAAAGGAGGAGGCCAGAAAAATAAATAAATGAGGGAAAGTGAGTTTGAGAGAGAGTGAGAGAGAGAGAGAGAGAATGAGTGAGAGAGAGGGAGAGGGAGGGAGAGGGAGGGAGAGGGAGGGAGAGAGAGGAGTGCAAAGTGTTGCACAGAATGTGGCTCCATTTACCAAAGCCTCGGCTTTCAGGCTGCCTGGAAGAGAGAAGGGCATAAATAAAAAAGGGGGGTTGAAGCAGATAAAGGTGAAGAGAAATGGAGGAGGGTGTGAACTTTCACCCAGAGACAACCACGGCTGTCCGTTTAACATCTCTCGCCTCTTCTCCTGACCGCGTTACATCCATCCTCACGCCCACCCTTCCCTGTCACTCTCTCTCTTTTGGACTATCTGTCCAGATGTTTCGGCCCAGCAGATGCAGCAGATGCAGAGAGGGAGAGAGAGAGAGAGAGAGAGAGAGAGAGAGAGAGGACCTGTGGTTAAGTGGTGGAGGTCTCCGGCGTGGACTGGAATGCATGACCCTCCATCCATCTCCATGAGCGGGCGATGCATTTGTTTGACTTGAGTTGTGATTGTGTTTTCTCTTCCCCACACCTGCAGCTTCCTCTGAATCATCCCCCCCCCGCCCTCCTCCCCTCCTCCCCTCCTCCCCTCCTCTCCTCCTCCCGCGTCCTTTGGCCAACTCTCTGGACTCTCGGCCCATCAATTGCATTTAACTTTTTTCTAAATGCGATGAGGTCCTGACACAAAGCAGGCCACCGGCGGCTCCCGTCTCTTTCGGGCTGTTTGTCGTCACTTCTGCTTTGATTGACAGCTGAGAGAGACCCCCCCCCTCCCTCCCCCCATGGGAGACTTGCGTGGGATCTACATAAAAATAATAATAAGCCTCCTCTGTGTTATGATCGTCTGAGGCATTTTTGACTCTCAACAATCTGTAGTGTTGTAGCAGATCAAACGCTCCTCTCTTTGTGTGTGTGTGTGTGTGTGTGTGTGTGTGTGCATGTGTGTGTGTGTTGGGGGGGGATTCATCATGCAGCTAACGCGCCCTCATTAGTCAATGGCACTCAGCAAGTTGTAGGGTCTAATTCTACAGGGCCGCCCAAACTTATCACCCTTCATTTCAACACGGTGGGCTGCCCCTCCGCCCAGAGCCCTGTGAAGCCGTTCCAGACATCTGACAACAGGCACATTTATTTATTGACTTCATTTCGCTCACGGGGCGGCCTTCACAGCTCCCTTGAGTGATGCGGAGTTAATGTAGAACCGCTCAGTGTTTTTTTCACTCCTCCTCCTACACCTCCTCCTCGTCTCCCTCCGTTTAAACTGCCCTCCTAAGTGTTTAAACACTCGGGTAATGACGTGCTGTTGTGGAAGCGAAAAACCATGTGGGATACAAAAAGGAAAAGAAAAAACAGAAAAGAAAGGAAAAACATCCATGCGGGCTTCCCGAGGAGAGCGAACCACCGAGGACGGGACCAGAGCGAGGAGGGCCCTGTTAATCAAAATAAATGAGCGCCTCTCAGGGCCCTCGTGTCGACGGGGACCCCTCGGCCCCCCACACCGTGAACACGACACTCTGGGTGTAAAGAAAGATCCAGACGCTCGGTGAACCCGACTGCCACGCTGCAGATATATCTCATGGGCCACTTCCTTTTTGCAGCACTGTGTACGCGGCAGGTCAGGATACCTGACACCGTATGTAGATGAATTCATCTTCTATGTCCCAAGCTTGTATTTCACACACACACGGCTCTCCAACATGAACCCCGATAACCCTTCATCAAAGGGAACATCCGTCCTGTTACAAGTGTGTTCAAATTACATTATTATTTCATACTTTCATTAGAGGTGATATAAGAGATTGCGAGCAATAGCTGTTTATGTATATCTGTGTATATATGTGTATGTGGTCTAAGTTTACAGACTTATCATGAGAATACCGTTGAAGAGACCGAGGTGGAGTAGTGCCAGTGAAATGTTTGTGGCTGCAGAGTCAATACTTTCAAAGATGTTTTAATAAATCTTATGTATACATTTATCTGCCGGGTTTATGACTCAGAAAATGAAATAATGATGGTTTAATCGAACATAAAGTTTATACCAGTTCCAGTTGGTAGGCCTACAGCTGTCTATTTATAAAGCATTTAGTTTGATGTATTTTACTTGTCATTTTATAGGTGTTTTATTCTATTTTAATATTTTGTACCATATTTACCTTGAGTCTGACATGAGTCTGAAAAGTTTGTTTGATTGATTGATTGATTGAATGAAGCATCTTTTATCCACTCTTATTAATTGGAGTGTAGACAATTCAACTTCTTGTTCAGGGTTTACATTTTTTATTTTTTATTTTGTTATTGTAGCTCATTTTAACTTTAAACTATTTCAATTCAATTCAGTTTATTTGTATAGCCCAGTTTCACAAATTACAAATTTGTCTCAGAGTGCTTTACAATCTGTACACATAGACATCCCTGACCCAAAACCTCACATCGGACCAGGAAAAACTCCCAAATAACCCTTCAGGGGGAAAAAAAGGGAAGAAACCTTCAGGAGAGCAACAGAGGAGGATCCCTCTCCAGGATGGACAGATGCAATAAATGTAATGTGTACAGAAGGACATATTTAGAGTTAAAATACATTCAAGGAATCTGACAGAGTTTATCAATAGTTCATATTTAGGCATATTCCACGATGGAGAGTTTGGAGACCTCCCAAGTGGAGGAGGGGGCGGAGTCCCAGCAGGGCAGTGGCACAGCTGGCGACAGGAACTCACGATCCAACCATCGAAGGTCCATCAGCAGATGGAATCTATGCCGTCTCATAGGGTCCGATGACCCCATGAGACGTGAAGTCAGAAGGACTCCGGGGAGAAAGCAGAGTTAGTCATGTGTGATGGAGAGATGAAGATTCATCCATAGGAGAAAGAAAAGAGGAGCGAGGTGCTCAGTGCATCCTAAACATCCCCAGCAGCTATAAGCCTATACCAGCATATCCAGGGGCTGGACCAGGGCAAACCTGATTCAGCCCTGACTATACGCTCTGTCAAAGAGGAAAGTCTTAAGTCTACTCTTGAATGTGGTGACTGTGTCTGCCTCCCGGACTGAAGGTGGAAGCTGGTTCCATAAAAGAGGAGCTTGATAACTAAAGGCTCTGGCTCCCATTTTACATTTTAAGACTCTCGGAACTACAAGTAGCCCGCATTTAGTGAGCGCAGCTCTCTGGTGGGGCGATACGGTACTACAAGCTCTTTAAGATATGATGGTGCATCACCAATTAAGGCTTTGTAAGTTAAGAGAAGAATTTTAAAAGTGATTCTTGATTTTACAGGAGCCAGTGCAGAGCAGCTAGTGCAGGAGTAATGTGATCTCTTTTCTTAGTTTTAGTGAGAATACGAGCTGCAGCATTCTGGATCAACTGGAGGGACCTAAGAGATTTATTAGTGCAGCCTGATAATAAGGAGTTGCAGTAATCCAGTCTCGGAAGTAACGCAGCGTGAACCAATTTCTCTGCATCTTTTTGAGACAAGATGTGCCTGATTTTGAAATATTACGTAGATGGAAGAATGCAGTCCTTGAGATTTGCTTTTTATGGGAGTTAAAGGACAAGTCCCGATCAAAGATAACGCCGAGATTCTTTACAGTGGTGTTGGATGCTAGAGTAATGCCTATCTACAGAAATCACATCACCAGATAATTGATCTCTGAGGTGCTCAGGGCCGAGTAGAATTACTTCGGTTTTGTCTGAGTTTAACATCAAGAAGTTGCCGGTCATCCATGTTTTTATGTCACTATGACATGCTTGAATTTTAGTGAGTTGGTTAGTCTCCTCTGGTTTTATCGATAGATATAGTTGAGTATCATCTGCATAACAATGAAAGTTTATAGAGCGTTTCCTGATAATATTGCCCAAAGGAAGCATGTATAAGGTAAATAGAATTGGTCCAAGCACAGAACCTTGTGGAACTCCGTGACTAACGTTGGTGGTCATTGAGGCTTCATCGTTTCCAAATACAAACTGAGATCGATCTGATAAATAGGATTTAAACCAACTTAGGGCGGTGCCTGAAATACCAATCGACTGCTCCAGTCTCTGTAATAGGATGTTATGGTCAATGGTGTCGAATGCAGCACTAAGGTCTAACAAGACCAGTACAGAGAGAAGTCCTTTATCTGCTGCCATTAAGAGGTCATTCGTAATCTTCACCAGTGCTGTCTCTGTGCTGTGGTGTTTTCTAAATCCTGACTGAAACTCTTCAAATAAACTATTCTGATGTAGAAAGTCACACAACTGATTTGCGACCACTTTCTCAAGGATCTTAGAGAGGAAGGCGAGGTTAGAGATCGGTCTGTAGTTAGCCAAAACCTCTGGATCCAGAGTGGGCTTCTTCAGGAGAGGTTTAATTACAGCTACTTTGAAGGAATGTGGTACGTGGCCTGTTAACAAAGACACATTAATAATATCCAAAAGAGAGCTGCCAATTAAAGGCAAAACGTCTTTAAGCAGCCTAGTCGGGATAGGGTCCAAGAGACAGGTAGACGTGTTAGAAGTAGAAACCATTAAAGATAATTGGTCACGGTTGATGGGAGAAAAGCCATCTAAATATATACCAGGACATACAGGGCTTCCCAAAGCCATTCCACTTGAGGACAGATTGGCACTGGTTAAGGGCAAGAGATTATTAATCTTGTCCCTAATAGTTAAAATCTTCTCATTGAAGAAGTTCATAAAGTCATTACTACTGAGGTCTATAGGAATACTGGGCTCCACAGAGCTGTGACTCTCTGTCAGCCTGGCTACAGTGCTAAAGAGAAACCTAGGGTTGTTCTTATTCTTCTCTATTACTGATGAGTAATATTCTGCTCTGGCATTGCGGAGGGCCTTCTTATAAGTTTTAAGACTATCTCGCCAAACTAAGCGGGATTCTTCCGATTAGTTGAACGCCAAATGCTTTCAAGCTTTAGTTTGGACGCTTTGCTTTAATGTGCGGGTCTGAGGGTTATACCAGGAGCAAACCTTCTCTTCCTCACTGTCTTCTTCTTCAGAGGGGCTATCGAGTCCAGTGTCATTCTCAGTGAGCCTGTGGCACTATCAACAAGATGATCAATCTGGGACGGACTAAAGTTAGACCAGGAGTCCTCTGTTATATTGAGACATGGTATTGAATCAAGTGCAGAATGAATCGCTTCTTTAAATTTAGCTACAGCACTGTCAGTTAGACATCTGGTGTAGAAACTTTTGACTAGCGGTGTACACTCCGTAGTATAAACTCAAAAGTTATAAGGCTGTGGTCTGACAGAAGAGGATTCTGTGGGAAGACCTTCAAATGCTCAATGTCAACGCCATATGTAAGAACAAGATCAAGCATGTGGCCAAAGCTGTGAGTGGGTTTCTGTACTCTCTGACGAAAGCCGATCGAGTCCAACAATGAGATGAATGCAGTACCTAGGCAATCATTATCAACATCCACATGAATATTAAAATCTCCTACAATAATAACTTTATCAGTTTTAAGAACCAAACTTGATATAAATTCTGAAAATTCAGATATAAACTCTGAATATGGACCGGTGGCGGTACAGAATCACAAATAGAATCGGCTGTAATGTTTTCCAGGTTGGATGTGAAAGACTAAGAACAAGGCTTTCAAATGAGTCGTAATTTAATTTAGGTTTAGGATTTATTAAAAGGCTCGAGTCAAAGATGGCTGCTACTCCACCTCCTCGACCGGTGTCTCGAGGAATGTGAGTATTAACATGACTTGGAGGAGTCGACTCATTTAGGCAGACATATGCTTCATGGCGCAGCCAGGTTTCAGTTAGACAACATAAATCAAAGTGATTATCTGTTATTACATCATTTAGTAACACAGCTTTAGATGACAGAGATCTAATATTTAGGAGACCACATTTAATAGTCCTGTTTTGTTGCACTGCTGAAATAATGGTGTTAACTTGTATAAGGTTATTGTGTACGACTCCTCTTGTGTTTACTTTAGATTTATTTAATTTAAGTGGCCGTGGGACAGACACAGTCTTCACAGTCTCTATTCTAGAGTAATGGATGGGTAACTGCTTGACAAGAAGAGCAGAGAAGGGTGTTAAACTACAACTCTGCTCCGGCATCTGATCTGAACCCCGGATTGTCATGGATTAGGTCCGGTGATCAACGTGGTCATATTCGCAGAAATGAGACGCGCTCCTTCCAACGTGGGATGGACGCCGTCCCTCCTCATCAGATCAGGTTTTCCCCAGAAAGTCTTCCAGTTATCTACGTAGCCCACCTTATTCGCTGGGCACCACTTCGACAGCCAGCGGTTGAAAGACGACATACGGCTATATAATTCGTCAGTTTTCAAATTTGGGAGAGGGCCAGAGAAAATTACGGTGTCCGACAACGTCTTGGCATAAGCACACACCGATTCCACATTCATTTTACTGACTTCCGACCTACGGGCTCGGCGTCGTTACCACCGGCATGTATTACAATCTGACTGTACCTACGCTCATCCTTAGCCAGCAGCTTCAAACAAGACTCACGTCGCCCGCTCTGGCCCCCGGAGGCACTACCCTGGTCCGGCCGCTATCTTCACGTTCCTGACTATAGAGCTCCCGATAACCAGGGTGTTCTCCTCAGCGGGTGTGTCGCTGAGCAGGGAAAAGCGGTTTGAAACGTGAAGTGGTTGGTGCACAGCAGGCTTCTGTATAGACTTACCACTCTTGCGAACAGTTACCCATCCTCCTGGCTGGCCAGGCGCTGCCGGGAAGAGCTAGTAGCTACCTGTGGCTGCACCGCCACGGGAGAGGGCGGGCTAACTAGCATAGCTGGCTGAGTTTCGATGGCGCGGAGCCGTGCATCTAACCCACTTAGACCTGCCTCCAACCTAGCAAATAAACTGCACTTGTTGCATGTACCGTTATCATTAAGGGAGGCAGGGAGATAACTATACATGAGACACACTGAGCAAGACGGAAAGAGAGGGAGAGAAGGAAGAGACATGCTGTAGTTGCGGAGCTTATCGGCGCGTTGAGACGATGCGTTCAGGAGCAGCTGGGAAAATCAGTGATCAGGATCAAGGGGAAAAACTGTTAGTTATTCACTCTGGTGACACCGAAGGGGAAAACTGTTAATCTATTGATTTTAGCTGTTTAGCCTTCTACTTAACTGACAAAGCTACAATTGCAGAGTTATGATTGCCACGCATGGCTTAATGAATAAAATATACCAAAATGTCTCGGTAACCCAATTCTGGAAAACAAAGCACACAAGTGGTTCTCATCTGGTTACAAATGTCAGCGCTCTGCGATAAAGTCCAACACGTGGAGACACTGTGCTGATCACGTACAACAAATAACCATAACAAGCTTTTGTCCGGAGCTTCAAAAAGAAAACGGCGCCGCAGATTCCCTCAGATGTTTCTCAACATGTTGCTTAAAGAAAATACTTTATTTTTTGAGAAATAACCCGTATTGCCTTTCTGGCCAAAAGTTAGAGGAAAGCAATCAACCCAACTCTCGTGTCTGTGTGGTAAATGTGAAGCTAACACCCGTAGCTAACTTAGCTTAGCATGCCGACTGATCGAGGGGAAACAGCTGGCTCTGTCCAGAGGTCACGACATCCTCTAAAGCGCACTAATTATAATATTAAATATGTTATTGCTTTGATCCATATCAAAACAATGCCTCTGTTTGCAGATATTGTGCTAAGCTAAGTTAGCTAGCGGGATGCGGTAGCTTCACATATAGCCTACAGACACAAGCGTGGTATTAATGTTGTCAGCTATAACTGAGGGACTAATAAAGGAATATCTTATCTTATCTTATCTTATAACACTTCATAATAAGTAAATGAGCTCATTTCCTCTCTCTATCATTTACTTTAAAAGAAAGACCAAAACCCCGTAACTACAACTTCTGTCTTCACTATTCCCCTGAGCGTGTTAGAGTCCACAAGGATCACAGTAGAAGTACTTAAATCACACTTACTTATTGTATTACTTATGGTGTTACTTATGGTGTTACTTATGGTGTTACTTATGGTATTACTTATGGTATTACTTATTGTATAACTTATGGTATTACTTCTGGTATTACTTATGCTGTTACTTCTGGTATTACTTCTGGTATTACTTATTGTATTACTCATGGTATTACTTATGGTGTTACTTATGTTATTTTTGTAGTTCGGCTTTCATGAAGAAATATTACTTTCTTGAATCTTGTTGTTCTGACTTTGTCCTCGTGGTTGATTCACTTATTGAAAGTCACTTTGGATAAAAGTGTCTGCTAACTGACATGTGACGTAATATAATGTAAAAAGAGATCCACACCAATAACTACAGCTAAAACGAATGCGTCATTTGCATTACAATGATTAGTGTACATTATTTGTGTAGAGAGAAGTAGAAGTGGGCCAAGTGCAGCACCTTGAGGTGCTCCTTTAGAGCGTCAGTAGGTGGCTGTTGACTTCCTTTGACTTCCTTTCCTCAGTCACACCGCTGCCTGTTACTCAACGGTCTTACGGACCGTTTTGCTGTTTATTCCTTTTCACAGATGGCCAAATCTTTTGCAGCTGACGCTCAGCTGGAGCGAGTTTTCATCTCTCTTTAAAACAAAAGGAAATATGAGCTATTTTGGCCAAGAAAGTCAAAGTCTTTCCGTTGGCCAAAACAGAAAACGTGTTGACTTGAAATAGAAGAGGAGGAGTAATCGTCGTGATTTGCTTAAGAGAAATACCGGTGGCTCCGGCTTACGTAACCCAACAGTTATTATTTCATTGCTGTCTTCTGCCGTTTTCTTTTTTTTAAGGCTCATCACGCTTTTGCTGTTTTTTCCTCTTCAACTGATCTTGAATTTCCTCCCCGTGTCTCCTCTCCGTCGCTCCTATGCAGCGTTTCACAGAACGCCTTCAAACTCGGAGCAGCTTTTTCAAATTTGGGGCTTGCGACACTCAGCCAAAAGCCGCAAATTACCCCCCTCCAGCAGCAGCGAATTAGGAACAATTCTGTGTTAGCTATAAAAGAGAGAGAGAGAGAGGGAGAAGTGAGGGGAAAATATAGCTTACACCAGGGACCACCAACAGAGGCACCGCGGGATGAACGGCTTGTTGGCCGGCAGTTTGGGTGGCAGGGCGGCGCTAAGAAAAGCAGCCTCGGTGATCTCCAGAGCAATCAATCCCATCATATCACATCTGCATCGCAACAACAGCCATTACCAAACACAAAGGCCCGAATTAGTGGATTTATGTTGCTGTTACAGGATGTTTGCAGGCCCATGAATTGGCTTTACAGTCCCCCCCCCCACCCCCCCACCCCCCTCCCTCCAGCACAGAGAGACCTGCAGCGGTGATTACACAAAAAATAGTTATTCACTCTGGTGACACCGAAGGGGAAAAGGATTCGTATGAGGTGACAATCCGCCACCTGGAATGTTCATTCTCTCCTTCGATGAGGGTGGGATTTTATTATCCCCACCCCACCCCCCCGACTATGCGGTTGGTCCCTTAACTGAGAGCTTTAATGTAAAAAGGGGTCTTTTTCTTGTTTCTTACAAAGCGTGAGGTTTGGCAAGCCGACTTAATCTGCCCCAACCATTGAGCCAATCCATGTTTTTCCCATTCTGGCACCCGCCTCTAACTCCCTTTTAAAATCCATTTCCAAGTTGTAATATGCCACTGCAGACGTTATTGAGGGGAGAAAACCCCAAAATGTAATTGGGAAGAGAGGCGGAGAGAGAAAGTGCAGACAGAAGAGTGAGGTGGGGAGTGAATGGAGAGAAAGTGTGTCTGTGTGTCTGTGTGTGTGTGTGTGTGTGTGTGTGTGTGTGGAGTTTCCAGCTCCTAACCGGCTACGTTCAAAGCTCTCCATGGCGATGCTGAGTGCGGGAGGCAGACCACTTTGTCTTCCTCAGAGATCAGTCGGGTTCAGGTTGAGGTTTTGCCGAACTCTCATTAGGCCGCACGCCGGCCGTCTGGCCGCGGACCGCATACGTCTAGCGGCCTGACCCCGCTCTGACACGTCTGGGCCCAAAAGTTAATTGTGCTTCCTGCTCCCCTTCTGATTAACAGAGTGCTCTTAACTCGTTGTTTGTATGGCTAATGGCTATCATTTGGTGCAATAAGTGGTTCTGGGGCTGCCGTGGGTGACATCCGCCTTTGATCTCGGGGCCCGTAGAGGGGCGGGCAGCGGTCGGACGCCTTCGGACCTGCGAACGGATTTACGCCGTGCACGCCGACGGCCCGAGGCGCCGCCCCCGTGGTGAGACACGGGACACCTGGAGATGCCGAGCTCCAAGGGCACCCCCGGCGGGGTTTAGGGTGCAGCCGGGACACCCCGAAGATAGAAGATGAAGAGCAACAAGAGGGCGAAATGCAGATTCTGGAGAAAGAGGTAGCGTGAAGAGGAGGATCCATCTGAGGATGTTTTCTGGAGAGGCCAAATGGAGCAGTGCATTTTATATTTCTGGGGAGTCTCTCCTGATCCGAGGTGAGGTCAAAGGTCAGCGATGTCATATGTGTACGGATTGTAAAATCCGTGATTTGTGATTTTGGGCTGTATAAAATAAACTGAATTTAATAGAATTTCCTCCAGAACCAGGTCTGAGCGTCAGGATGGAACATAAGAGGTTTAACACCGTTTGGTTTATTCAGATATTACTAAGACATAATGTTAAAAGTTTATTTTCAGATCATTGACTTGCTTTTTACGGTGGGCTCTCAGTCATCCGGTGTTTGTTTTCTCCCTTCCACTGTTACCACTCTCCATCCTTTGCCTCTTTTCATCTTGCTTTTATCGTCCCCTCCCACCCCCCGGCTGCAGCTCTCTCCTCTTTCTCTCTCTCTCTTTATTTTTTCTCCCACTCCCCTCGGAGCGCGTGGCTGAGGTGTGAGATCATTCTCCTTCTGGGTGGCTTTTCCTGTTATATGTCACTGTCATCCGTTGGCACAGAGGCTTGAGGGGGGGTCCCCTTTTTTTACTTCCAAAAAAACACACAAACACACAGCGCACTTCGCTCCACCACCCGGAGCACAATAATAAATTCTTGGGCACGAGACTGGAGAGCGGTGCACCGACGGAACGGAGTGTTTTACTGGGCCTGGCAGGCTGACGCATCGGCCGGTGAGAGAGGGAAAGCAGAGGGAGAGAGGTAAGGAGGAGGAGGGGGGGGGGGGTAAGATTTATAATTGAATAACTCCCCGAAGCAGCGGGGATCGGCCCTGCCAGGAAAAGCAAATGCCAAAGGGTGGGCGAGCGAGGCCTGTGGAAATCAGGCATTAAAGTGAGAGGATCACTGGGAAACCTTGTAGCGCCCTCCCGGTCAACAAGCTGGAGTTCCACGGACGCACAAATCAACCCCTCGAAAGACGAAAGGCCGAATCAGCCTCTCAGGTGTTCAGTGGCACACACACTCAACACCACAGTGTCAGGTCACCTGATCCAGCGTCAACAGCTCAGCGCCTTTTATAACACGCTTGAGTTATTTATTGTTAGTCTTATCTTAAAACGGTACAAAGTGAACTGCACGACACTCACAAATGATATTTTTTTATTAACAATTAATAGAAAATATAGTGACTCTTATACAAAGAGAGGAGTCTGTAACAGTTTTGGTGGTTTGGGTAAATAATAATTGAAAAGTAACTTTAAGTCGGTTCTTTATTGCTTTTATCATTTAATTGTATACTTAATTTAATTCTTCAGTCCTTCCCTCCCTCCTCATTGAACCCTCCTACTGGAGTGTGTGCGTGTGTGTGTGTAAAAGTATATACATGTGGTAAGGGGGGGGATGCTATGTGTGTGTGGATATGGATGGTTGTGTGTGTGTGAGTGTGTGTGTGTGGGCATTTGTTGCTGTAGATGTTCACGTTTGTGGAGCTGGACGATGGATACTGATACTACTGTTTTGATTGTACGCGGTTTGTTTTGTTTTGTTGTGTTTATTTATTTAAATGTGAAAGATTTCTCTGTTTGGTTGAAAATGCAAAAAAGAAAAGTTCGAAAAAAAAGAAAAGAAAAAGAAAGTCTGGTTCTTTATTGAGAATCCATGAGTCACACATGAGGTTGTGTCTGATCCTTTAAACGAACAGTAACACAAAAACAACAACAACACTGGGTCAACACATTGGTTTGGGGTTTTTTCTGCCAGTGAGTAAAAAGTTCAACTTTGCAGACAAAAAATATGCTTTGAAAAAAAGAAAAGCGTCTCTAAGTCAGGGAAAACTTTTAAAGGGAATTCAGCATCATGCAGACACATTGCAGAACGTATCCCAGAATGCATTGCTCTCCCCACTGGGCCTCCAGGTCTGCGCTCCACCGATCAGTTTATCTTGTTGGCGAGGGAGAGGCAGGGCGCGACGGCATGAATGGAGTCGATGGAAGCTCCACCGTCTGAGGCCGCCACGTGTGTCCAGTCATCGTGGTCACCCGTGGTTACGGCACGACCCCACCCCCTTCTTGGTTCAAACATTACATAAAATGTAATTTGGAGACGACTCACAAAAGATAAACTGGAAAAAAAGTGTGGTTTGCAAACAGGAACATTTTGCTGGTAATAAAGTTATTGAATAAATTCACACTCAATGACACACAAAGGGAGAAGGAAAGAGAGTTGGCAACCTTCAACTCCTTTAGGATGGAAAACTGATGTAGTCACGCAACAGACACACATGCACACACACACACACACACAGATACACACCTACACACACACATACACATACATACACAGATACACGTTTGCACACATATAGACACACACGTGCACACACACCCGCAAACACACACACACAAAGGCACACACACATGCACACACACACGGACACATACACACACACACCCACACACATATGCACAGACACACACGGACACACACAGGTTGGTTTACTTCGTCAGGTGCACAGCTGCTTGTCCCAGAGACCAAGATGTCTTCTCCCTTGATGAAGGACAACAACAACAACAACGACATGTCTCTCACTCTCGTCAAAGGGCCACTTCCTGTTTATGTGACTGTGCACGAGGCGCTTCGTGGATCACATGCAGGAGTTTCCACTTATTGCCGTCCCAGAGTCACACACACCTCTATTCAGTGTGTCTCCATTTTTAGTTTTGACATCTTCAGATCACAACAAGCGAAGCTCTGGAACTGAGAGGAGAAAGAAAACAAACAATAACAATTGGTTTTCCCAATCAGATAAGTTTTAATAGCAGTGGTGCATCGGCGTATGACACGACTCTCATGTGGGACCAGTTCCACCACAGCTCTTGCCGCACTGGTTAAGATTAGCAGTGCAAATATTAAACATTCGGTTGTGACAAAGAAAGAAAGCAACAAAAAAAACTCTAAACAATTGAATTAGATTATAAATGTTGCCCGGCTGTAAAGATCTCCCCAACGGAGCAAAGAGCATGAAGGAGAACGTGTCCAGGTAACCCTCTCTGTATCGGTGTCAGGCCCTCGTCTGTGAAGGACTGAGCGTGTGATGCGTCAGCCTCGTCTTCGTCCTAATTAAATACGTCCACACTCTGAAATACAGAATTATTGAACTTCATATCATTGTTTTGTCTGTGTGTGTGTGTGTGTGTGTGTGTTTTCACCTTGACAGACACACACAAAAAAATATAGTTTATTTGTTTTGGTGAGATGATGGATTATGGTTTGATTTCATTAAGCTGCATTTCATTTAGCTTTCTAAACTGCTCGACCTTCATAAGTAAATGGAAACATAAACAGCTGCAGTGAGTCCAACTGCTTTCTGCACAACGTCAGCTGACCATAAGAGACACATGTGAATCTTTGTAATTATGGATTAACTGAATTGTTGGATTATCTCCTTTTTTTTAATTAACTGAATGTATACATGTTGCATTAGTGCCTAATATCAATTATACTATAGGAAAGTTACCTTTTTAAAATGCATGATGTTCTGCTCCAATAGGACTTGAGGACAACACACTTTCTCCACATAAAATACACAATGAGTGATGTACTAAAAAAGGGCTTCGGAGGTTTTATGATCTCTATGAACAGATGAGAACGTCTGCATGAAAATGTGCTGTACAGATTTTCTTGCGGGAGCAGGATTGTGTGTGTGTGTGTGTGTGTGTCCGTTTGTGTGTGTGTGTGTGTGTGCGTATGTGTGTCTGTCCGTGTTTGTGTGGCCCTGCACAATAAGTTCATTATGGCCACTTTCAGCGTTATGTCCATGAACACTGCTCGCGCGTGCGTATAGACGCACATTTAACTTCCGATATCATGGTGAGGGTTTTTGATCGTGGAGCCTTATTATTATTATAAAGCTTACTAAGCTTATTAAGCTTATTATTATTATTATTATTATTATTATGGTTACATCACATTTATGTTACTTTGACCTTGACGCATGTCCAACAGGCTGCGCGCGGTTTTTCTCACATACAATATAATATTTTAAAATCTTCTATTTTTTAAATCAACCCAGTCGTTGATAATTATGCGAATCAATAGCTATAACCTAAAATGATCGACCAATACATGTGTGTATTTTATTTAAAGCGATTATTTGAAAATAATAAATTAAGCATGTTCAGACTGGTAGGCCTCAGCTTATATGATGCTCCACAGTTTAATTATGAATTATTTGGCTGCCTCCCCCCTTGTTTGTCAGGTAGTCTGTAATTATAAATTAATAATAATAATAATAATAATGATAATAATAATAATAATAATAATAATAATAATAATATAATAATAATAATAATAATGATAATAATATCAAATAAAGGCAATTTCCACCATTGGTACGAATTGTGGAATTATTATGAAAATAGTCAAAACCCAGAAACTGATATTAAAAACAGTAAAAACGTGGCAACTTAAAGAAAGTCTGGAGTTTGATACTCCATGAGATAAATAAACAGCTTTCATATCTACACGTGGACTGAATAAAAAAAATACAACTGAACGCAAGGTTTAAATATTCACTTTTATTTCTTCCCAGAAAAAAATAAAGCAAACTCGTCATTTAAATATATATATACATATACATATTTTTAAATGAAGATAAGTCGAGACATTTAAAAAAAGAAGATTTTTTTGGGACATAAAAGTGAGAAGAAGGAGATTGTTTCTCTCCAAACATATATCTACAACATTCTTTGAAAGCAGGTCCATCACACCTCCCACCTGGAGCTGATCCCGCTGACACCGTCTCTGTTACCTGAGAAAACGAGTTCATAGTCCGGATCGTGACTAATGATGAGCGGCGTGGATGTGTTTGGTGTGCAGCTCCGCGGCGCCGCGCTGAGTCTGTACTTTCTGGTACTCCCGGTGTAAACTGAGGAAGTGCGGAGCCGCCGCCGGGTGGAAGAGCGCTGGGGACGCGAAGGCAGCGCCCGAGGTCAGCGAGGAGTACGCCGAGCACTGCGCCGGGGAGAAGGCTTCGAGGCCCGGCTGCGCCTGGAGGAAAGCCTTGGCGGTGAGCGCGCTGCGCGAGAAGAAGCTGGAGAGCGCCGGCAGGATGCTGCTGACAGGTGGGATGGCGGCGGCGGCGGGCCCGCACGGCGAGTGCACGTGGTGATGCAGGTACGGGTAGATCTCCAGACCAGGCAGCTGCAGAGCCGCGGTGCCGAACCCGTAGCCGCCGTGCGCGAAGCCGTGCAGCCCGCTGGGCTCCAGGTGCTGCTCCTTCAGCGGGTCGAAGCGGAAATGCTGTCGCTTGAAGCGCTTCCTCCGCCGCAGGAAGCTCCCGTTTTCGAACATGTCCGAGGAGTTGGGGTCCAGGGTCCAGTAGTTGCCCTTGCCGGGGTTACCGGGCTCCCGGGGCATCTTTATGAAGCAGTCGTTCAGCGACAGATTGTGCCTGATGGAGTTCTGCCACGCGGGGAACTTCTCCCGGTAGTACACGAAGCGCTGGCTGATGAAGTCGCAGATCTCGCTGAGGGTGAGCCGCTTCTTGGGATTCTGCAGGATGGCCATGGTTATTAGCGCGATGTAGGAGTACGGGGGCTTCACGGACGCGGGACCTTTGCTCTTGGCGGCGGAAGGACTCTCCGGGTCCGGGCTGTAGGTGTCCCGCTCCGCGCTCCCCGCGCTGCGCTCCTGCTCGCTGCGCGACTCATCCAAAGGTAGGAGCTGCTCCTCGCCGCTGTCTTTGAGTCCTTCCCCTACTACGTCGATAACAATATCCTCCATGATGTCCAAACCCAATGTCATAGTAGATGTCCGCGGGTTGAAAGCCAAACACCACCTGCCAACAGGTGGGAGAGTGACGGATTTTCTCTTCAACGGATGCCTTTCTTCTTCTTTTTTTATTTTTACGCACGACTCATCTCCATTCAGAAAAACAAGAAGAAGGGGAAATCCGAGCGCAACCCTCCTCCTACTTTTTTCTGCTAACCCGCACGCGCTGCTTCTCCTTTATATTTCGGTGCGCGTGTAGGCGCCAAAAGAGAGAGCGCGAGTGATTTGTGCGTGAAGCGTAAAACAGAAGAAGTGTTGCGCGTCCTCCGAGATGTCCAGCATCATCTGTAATCTCGGTTGCTTTCCTGCGTGTCGGGTGGATGTGATGTCATGTTGAGGCTCGAGGAAAAAGGACCCCCGACCAATGAAAACGATGCGACGGGTACCAAAGGAGGCCTGGACTAGCCTCCCGTGCGTGGCGCACTCTCATCATCCGCGCGTCAGTGCCAAATCCACCCGACGCCGGAGATCAACTTAGTGAAAACATCCTTATGGGCAGAGAAGTCTATTCCTGGAAGAGTTGATCATGCTGCTGCCGAACAATAGGCCAATGAAAAGGAAGAAGTCACACATTTATTATTTTACTTCTAAATTAAGTTATTATCTCCTCAAAATTATGAAATGCATTATTATTCTTATAGTTATTTTTATAATAATAATAATAATAATAGTAATTAATATTATTATCATTATAATAATAATACTTATTATTATCATTATTCAATATTTTAATACAATTTGAATTCTGCGTTCACATTTTTATATTTGTTTGAAAATGTGCCTTGTTGAATTCACCCTAAAAACAAAAGGGGAGAATTTAAGGAAATGGTAATAAAAGACCATCTTTTTAAATTTCAGTTACACATTGTTGACATTAGATCAACAACCTGAATTAAAAGACTGGGGGAGGGGGGCTCTAAGTGAGTCAGAGATTTAGGCCTTAATCCTCCTCCGAGGCTTCAGCAGCCGCTCTTTACGCACCAACACTTTACGCACAATTACATGTTTTCAGACGTTGGGGGGTAAAACAAAAGAAGAAATTCCTGATTATGTGCATGCGCGCGAAAGCAACCATTTGGTCTCCAGGCGCGCGCTTGGGGACTCCTTTGAACGAAACGGATAGTGTGCCTCCTTTCGTTTTTCCTGAAAGAACTTTACACACAAACACACACACGTGTGTGTGTATATATATATATATATATATATATATATATATATATATATATATATATATATATGGATAAACATCCCCATGTGTGAACACGGGTAAGAATTCATATTTGATGTGCAGCCTGCAGAACCGGAGACCACGCCGGGTCAGATACTCGACACCCTCTGCTCCCCACTATCAAACACCTATCAAAGTCCGCCATAACCCGTCGGATTATCCTCTTTAATAATGGGCAGAGTGGTGATATTGGGATGAAAGTAACAGATTTTCTCTCTCGCGGACTTGAAAGAGAAGCGAGGAGCGGAGCGCGCGCTCGGTATTGTTGGGAGGCCTCTGGTTGTTTGTGTTTAATGATGGAGCCCTTTGTTGGGGATTCCCACATTTCCTGCCTCTAATCGTATTGATACCCCGGGGCAGGGGGGGGATTGGGTCCGGGCTGGGTGGGCTCTCTATGTACGGTACCAGCAAAGCTGCAGATGATTTGCCAAATTCATCACGCATGTCTTCAGATTGGAAACAGGCCCGCGTGCGCGTTGTGTGGCTTCAATGGAGACGAGAGCGCGCGCGGGAGCGTCACAAGCTCAAGGTACATAAACTGTGTGTGTATCTATATCTATATGGCGCTATAAGGCTTTACATATGGCGCTATAAGTGCAACCATGTTAAGTGTCCTGCGCGCGCGCCAATCGGTTCCCGATGTCCAACGTAAAGATACACGCGGGTCTCCATGCAGCTATACGGGCCATTACATTTGGGCTCCGGAGTCGCAGGTGTTTTTCTTTTCTTTCTTTTCTGAAATGAAAAGACGAAATATGGAAACGCTCAAATCAATAAGGCCTTGTTTATATTTTGAGATTTTTTTTAGCCCAGAAGCCACATGACGTATACAGATGTATAACAGTAACACAACTATCTCACTAAAAGAAGCCTTGTTGGAGATCTATTTGTTCTGGCGTTGGAACACTATTTGGCAGGAACTGAGCCGGGACTGTGGGGATCCGACCGGATCACTGTGGATTAATGGAGCTACATCCGCGTGGGTCACAGAACCGGGTCACGTGGAGCTGTCGGGCTCCTTCAGTTAAGCGTGTTTTCTTATCTCAATGAAAACCTCTCGCGTGATTTACAGAGTGATACAATATTGGAGAGAAGGAAAAAAACAACAAAAGAGCGTGTTTTTCATTGGGAGGAGAGGTGGAAACGGCTTCAAAGAGACCGAGGTTGTTTTCACACAACCCCCCCCCCCCCACACACACACACACACACACACTCATCTTGATTCCCTTACAGTCTTGGCAGCGCGGTGGACAATAATATAACGTGTAATTTAAGGTATCATGAATCAAAACGGCATGAAACGCACGGAGAGGTGCTGAGCCAAACACATCTGCAACACACACACACGGAGAGAGGGAGAGAGAGAGAAATAGAGAGAGAGAGAGGGTGAGAGGGAGGATATAGGCTGCATGTGTAAATTTCATGAGCAGAGCTGCTCATTAACACATTATTTATGGGATGACAAACGGCTCCATAACACAATAAAGCGATGCAACCTGTTCTCTCTCTCTCTCTTCTCTCTCTCATCGTCTCGTGTCTCCTGTCTGTAGTCACTCTTCTCAATAATCGTTGCAGTCAGTTGACGAGGGACTGACACGTGTGTGTGTGCGTGTGCGTGCGTGTGTGTGTGCGTGTGTGCGTGTGCGCGCGCGTGTGTGGAGCTCTGCACGGCGGCGGCGCCCCGCTGGCTGTGTGGCACCATCTTGTGGCGGGAAAGAGAAACGCACTCTGGTAAATAGAGCCTCGCGACCGGAGGACGTACACAGGCCTCCATATAACATTCTAGGAGAAAAGTAGTAAAACAACCACCATTGATTTATTTTTGATGAAATAATGGAGCTAACCATATATATAATAAGATGCTAGGTTTTATATATACATATATATATATATATATATATATATATATATATATATATATATATATATATATATATATATATATATATATATATATAAAACTGTCTGGTTACTGTAACTGAGTATATATATAGATACATTTTTGGTCACTAAAAATGTAGCAAAGCTTGAAGTCACTTTCATGCTGTTTGTACATTGACTGAAACAGCACTTCACACATGTTATATTTATTATGCTGGCTATGTTTTATATTATAAGTTATTGTTTATATTGTATGCTTCAATGATTTGTACATTTGTTTGTTGATAGTCTTAGGAGCAGTCTGGGCGGTTCACATTAATTCAACGCATACTGTATGCCAACAACGCTTCTCCACAAACTTCATTTGATTAGTTTACTGGATATAATTAGTTAATCATTCTAATTACTTAATATATAATTAGAGCTGAGGTGAGCCTAAAAAGTAATGAATTTGGCCTACACATACATTTACTGTGCCGGTGTCATTCGCACATGGATCATGGCGGTTTCCAGGTCCTGGTGTTGCTCACTCACTGGGGCACCTGAAGGGAACAGAGCCCTCGTTAATGTTACGTACTTAACGCCTGTGAGTTACCTGCTTTTACAAGCCAAAATGTATGTTAAAACAGTTCAATTAGAAACTGTTTCGAAACTGTTTCCCTTTTATATTGAGGGAATACTAAACAAACTGATAGATGCATTGAAGGGAATTAAACGTTGTTGTTTTTATAAGAACACATGTAGTCGGTGTTAATGTCATACAATTTACACTTTATGGTTTGTTAGTATTTTAGCCTAAACAGGAAAACACAAACCCATCAGATGGGTTTCGATACAATGGTTCAACCTAAAAGGCGTTAACGATATGTGCTGATCATTCTTTGGCTAAAGTATCGGAGAGGACCACACAGGAGGAGAAATAATGTCTGGAATTAATTATAAAATTATTATACAATCATTATGTATTTATAATAATCATTTCCAATCGTGAGGCCAAGTGTTGAGTCCTCAGACAGGAAGTAAATCCCCTTCTACGTCTGCTGAATGTGGAATTTGACTCATTTAGAGCAATTTAAAGAGTTATCTGATTCCGCCAGCAGAGGGCGCCCGTACACCAATAACAACAACCGATTTTCATCCGACCAAATACACTTTTTATTACATCTATTTCCAAGCTCATAGAGACTGGGCCGAGGCCTTTTATATCCCCATTAAGTCCAGCTGCAATCCAGTTTGAGTTCACCTCGGACACATTCAATTATATTAATTAGATTAGAAAACTTTATTCATCCCCAGTTTGCCATAAACAATTCATACAGACACCAATAGACACACAGACAACAGGCAGGAAACACAACAATGAATGTAGACGAGTGAGCCGAATGCCGTGAATGACACATAAACACATAATGCATCAGACTTCAGTGAGAATAACATTTTTCAATCTGTGTGCCCCAACCCTGAAAATAACCCTAATGTCAAAAACTATTTTTTTCACAGGAGTTGACGACTGGCTTTTACAGCCAGAGCGAGATAGAGAGAGATGAGACGACACAACGGCATCGCAGACTTTTGGGCTCTCTTTAAAACCCTGTCTACAGGCAGCGATCCTCCACAATCCAGTGTGTGTACACACACACACACACACACACACACACACACACACACACACACACACACACACACACACACACACACACACACACACACACACACACACACACACACTTTCATGAGGCTTTCAAGAGGCTTTCCGACGTTGGGCTGTGAGAACTCAGAGGAACGGACCACCTGGTCGCAGTAATCCTCTGAAAAACAAAATCGTAAGGTTGGCATGCTTCGTCTGATACTCCTCCACTTACTCTCCGCGGACACACACTCCAACAGCAGCGAAGAGGAGAGAAAAAGAAACACACACACACACACATGCACGTGCACACATGCACACGCACGCGCACACACTGTTGACGTAGAGGTGTATTTTTACCATACATCTGAAGCAAGTGGTTGGTCCACGAAGCAACTGGTTCCAGGGCACTCCGGGGGGGCATGACCCCGGAGGGGCATGACCTGGATGGGGTGTGGGTGTGTGTGTGTGGGGGGGGGGGGGGGGCATGACCCTCGGGTGCCCTGGTGTGTATTTAGAGGTCAGACGGCTACATCTGAAGAGCCTGGTGTTCTCCAGGCCGCTTCGTGGTCCACATCGCTCCTCTGACCGAACCGCACAAGAGCATTTTATTTAATTAGATTAAATAAGTTCTGGTTTAATCTGTTTATATGAATAATAATAGATTATTTAGTTAAATGTTTTATGTGCACTCATTTAATTATACTTAAAAAAAAATAATCAAAACAAACTCTCCTTGTTTCAAAATTCTGCATTTAGACCCAGACAGATAATTCAGGTTAGACAGGTTTATATTGCAGGTTGTGTCTATACTCTAGATAACACACACACACACACACACACATGCACATGCGGACACACGCTCGCACACACACACACAAACATACACATGCTCACACACACACACACACACACACACCAATCCTGCTCTGATCCCGACACTTTCAGCTGTGACGCCGACACACAACAGATACCCAGCGTACAAGTTCACTGCTGACACGCACACACACATTCCTCCGTTGCCATCAGGAAACCCACCAGGTCCCTCCCTCACATGTTCCACACGTTTCGGAGACCCCTCCCCCTGCTGTCCCAAACACGGCTGCCTGACCCCGTGACCTCGCTGACACCTGTGGCCCGTGAACACACAGGTGGAATGCGGACAGAGTTTTTATTTACTTCCTAACGGGGTTGGGATTGTGTCCCGCGTTGTGTTTATCCACAACTAATGCATGGGGCATGTATTTGTGTTGGACTGTGACTGTTTGCTCTGGAAAGGCAACGGCAGGATGACGGATGGCCCTGCGTTTTTTTTCTTCTTCACGCTGCTTTCGGGTGAATTTGTGCAAACCCATATGGTGCCGGCCGGAGTACGTTCCATGGCAGCAGGCGCACATGACACGCACAATGTGAGCCGTAAGTCATGCAGACGGGCCCGCGTCGCCCGGGTCTCACGTGGAGCCTCGTGGCATCTCGTTGAAAGAGCAATGTTTTGTTAGTGTCGCTACTCCTTTCTCCTTTCCAGCCGCTCCATTGACTTCTCCAGCTGAATTGATAACAGTTGCTACAGCTGTAGCTAGTTTACGTTAGCTAATTAAGCCAACTATGTCTGACTTTTTTATGTTTCCAGCTGACAAGCAGCCTGTAAAAAGGGTCTTAAATATACACGTGATGGCTACATGTCAAGTTTAAGCTACATGTCAAAGTGAGCTGTAACGTTAGTGATTGATGACCCAAGTAAAAAAACATCTCGTACCGCAGTTTAGAGAAAGTTAGCTCTGGAAAATGTAAATTTAAACGGACAATTTGTTCTAACCCTGTTTTGCTGCTTAGCTGACCTCCAAGAGGTCAGAGGTCATTCATTGTGAGCGTAGCGTTTGGGGTCTACATTACGAGCTCGATGTGGGTTGTGTAAACCTCCCTGAATCCAACTGAGCAAGACTGAACTGCTAATTAGCCGCTACGCTCTGCTAGCATCCACAGCGGGGAAATACTACACGGGTGTGCTGTAGTGAAAGGAACTTTTATTTTTTATTTTTATGATGTAATGTAAAATGTAATCCCCTTAAATTAATGTAGTATGAGTCATCGATAATCCCAGTGCTGCTTTGCTACTGTAGGTCGTAAGCTAGTTAGCCCGACATGCTAACGCTCGCGGCTCACGGTAGAGCGGTTACTCCACACAGGCAGCAGCGTCATTAGGTCTATTTTAGGGGGGCTTCAGCTTGTAAATCCAGGTAGTTACAGAATGTGGCTCTATGTCCAATATAATATAATATAATATATCGGTAGTTGTTAACAATTGTTAAGCTTTACTTGAGGCAATTGAAAGGGAAACTTAGAAACTGTCTCCAGTGAGCGAGAGTGTGAACGAGAGAATTCGAAATACAATAAATATCCCTCGACATCTCTTTTTTCTTTGCATAATTACTATTGTATTTTTTTCCATTGAATGGTATATTTGACATGGAACTAGTTCATCTTTATCTAAGTGATAGAGCATAAAATATCACTATGAGCCTGAAACTCTGTCTCTTGTGTTTTCATATAGGGAATTCAAGAACAAGAACCAATCTATTAACTGAAACAATAGATATCCCCCCCCCCCCCAAAAAAAAAAAAAAAAAATTGTATTCCCCTTTAGGCTTAGCCCCCCTTTCTTTGAGACAAACGCCCCAGCACACAGTGAATACATTTCTGACACTTTTGCTTATGTAGCCGGTATCTTCGACTACAATCGGACAATTACTGTTGGTTATGCTGACAGGACACTATCATTGTTTTCTGTGTGTGTTTTTTTATCTGTGTGACTAATCTGTGTGAATTTGTTGACATTTATATCTGACAGAGGAAAAAACCGAGCATCTGCAAATAGCTCGTGAACTTTCTCCGCAGGTGGCCCGCAGGGTGCGTTTGGGGGTGATTACAGATTGTCAGCGCAGCTTCCCTTTCTCTTTCCTGGGGATGAGCGACCTGTGGTGGGAAATCCAGGTCACCTGCCCACTCATCCCCCTGCGCACACTGAACATGAGCATGTATTCACTCACGTAGCCGCACATAAACACACACACATGCACTCGGACAAACGGTTGACGGCTGTAACCGCTGGACATATGAACTTGGCCGTGAATAGCTGAAAAGCAGTCGGCGTATCCACCCTTCATTCTGACACATTGCAATATGTTACGGTGACAAAGGGCATGCGGGTTGTGACAGGCCCCGCTGGGTTGCGTAACGAGCCGCTCTTCTTTACAGGATGCCGCAGGAACTTTTCCAACTGTCTTCAGCCGGAGAGAATGATTTAAGACGCGCTTTGAAGGATTATTGACTGAGGCTTTCGAGGTTGGTAAGCCACTCATTCGTCTGTGTGGGAAAAATAGCAAACTTGGCTATGAACGTGACCAAAGATATGCCAATTATTAAAAGTCAATTTCCGAAAGGCTCCAGTGTCCAACGTTCTTGTTGTCGGTCCAACTGACGGACGAGCCAAGAAAAACAGGAATGAAAAGGGAACTCATCTTTTGTGTCTGCTTCCAACCATTTGGCCGTTAAACGGATTTATATCTTTTTAACGACGCAGTCTTTGTTGCTTTACGGTTTTACACGTTTTACACAAGAAGATCAGGAAGACTATTCATGCGTATGTTGGGTTAGGGATAATGCTTGCTGTTGCAAAAGCTTCTGGTAAAGGTCGATTTAAATTTTTTTATTGTTTGTCAATCTAGTTAGCCGCCCAGCATATCAATGGCTAAGCTAATGCTAGCTAAACCATGGTAACTTCAACTTTAAAATATTGAATAAAGCAATATTTCAAGACCAATAGGAGCCGACAGTGACGCTGGTTGAGGCTAAATGCAGCTGGACTTGGAGTGAAATGCTAACATCCAATGGCTAACATGACGGTATAGCAGATTAGCATGTTCACCATCTCAGTTTACGTTAAACTCAAATTTTCACTGAGATGTAAAACAACAACAACTTCTATTTAATGCTGTTTTACACAAAGTGAACCAGCATGAAAATAGAAGACATAAAACTATCTATGTCACAGTAAACACACAGGTCATTATTATTCATAAACCAAACTATTGGACTCATTATTCTTGTGTGAAAATGTGTGATGCCATTTTCTTGCCTGCACATTTGTCTCCCAACTAAAAATGCACAGGTGCAATAGTTATAATAATGTGAGCCACATAGAAAAATGAAAATGTTCTTTAAAAAAATGCAGAATTTAATCTTTAATGTGTAGAACATTTGGCCCTTAATCATTTCACTCTATTTCGAACTCCGAGCCTCATATGGTACAACTGTCCAGGAAGCAGAGAGACGCTTTTAACTCTGACGTGTGAAGGTATGCCATTGTGTGTGTGTGTGTGTGTGTGTGTGTCGGTGTCGGTGTGTGTGTCGTACATGCTCTCCAGTCTTACGTGTGCATGTGTCTGGTTTTGCCCTTTTAATCCCCCCTCAGAAAGGGGATTGAGTGTCGCCCCCCCGTGCACCTTGTCTCACCCGGTGCCACACATGTTCTCGGCACAATGAAGACATTGAGCGGAGCGATCATCCCCCGGCTCCCCTGGTGCACATAAATCTTCCCCGTGGTTCAGAGGAGAATTCCTGCAGACAGCTTGGACCTCACTCTGGTCTCATCTGATCACATTATGAGCTTAAACACTGACAAACAGACACACACTCACACACACGCACGCACACAACAGTACCAACGCACACTTAAGTGATTTCCCCGCTGACTCTTAGGAAGTTTGAGTCCTAAGAAGAAGGAAAAAAAGAATATGGTCATGTTAACAATCGGACCAAATGTTGACAATAAAGACGTCAGACAGGACCAGAGCTGAGATAAATCATCTCAAAGGGGCCGATGATGCACACAATGTGTGAAGCTGTCCGGCCCGCTCAAGTGGTCACGGACTATAATGGATTTTATCAAGCAGCTCCCAGCGAGGGGAAAGTCACAAATCAATCCAAGCCCCGGCCGCTCAAACAAAACCAACTCTTTTTCATCCGTCTTCAAGATACACACTCTTTTAAAGCGCAGCACGCGCAGACACACATGCACACACACACACACACACACACACACACACACACACACACACACACACACACACACACAAACTTAATCAAAGGAAAACTGTGCTTTTAGCTTCCTGCCCCCTTCGGTGCTTGGCAGCAAAGCCTCAATCACACAATACCAAAATCCCTCACACGCTGCATCAGCTATATGGGATCTACATCTTTTTCTGCTGGATTCTTTCTTTTGTGCAACTCGAGCTTTGTGAAAAGCCAGAATGTCTTTTATCCCCCCCCCCCCCCCCCCCCCCGTGTCTTTTTAAACCCTTGACTTTATGAGAAGAGTCATGTGAGATGGAAGTAAAACAGACTACAAGTTCAAATAAACCAAATCCATTTGAAGTGTGAGTGGCCATATATCAGCTCTGTCAATGCAAAACATATTTTTCTCTGACCACAGTGACATGTGAGTGATGGTTCAATCCCAGTGGTCTATTTAAAGGGCCGCGCTCGGTTTGGAAGGACGTGTCGTTAAAGTGGGACAACGCCAACCGTGAGGTTTGCAGGAATGTGTGTGGATGGACACATGTTAAAGACGGGTCAAACCAGAAAGTGGCACATTTAATTCACCATTGGCATATTTGGTTCCTAGAGGCTTGGCTCCACTCCTGTAGCTGGAGAGCTACCGGCTAATACGCTAGCTAGATGAGTCTGGTAGTATTTTTACTAGAAAATTTACTTTTTATGTTACATTATACTTGTACTCGACTACATTTCCTACATTGTTTGTCAACTTTTCAAATGATCCAGTATTTTTTTGTAGGTTTTTCGTAGCTTCTCAGATTGAAGATCTCAGATCTCACACCAGTGAGACTTGTAATGGTCGTAAGAAAATGGAGGAACCACAAAGTAGTGCCACATTTGAAGAAGATACACCAGGAGAAAAAGAACAAATCTGAGATCACCAGCTTCAAACAGCCGAGAGTGATATGAGAAGTTTCCCGCTTGGCTTGCAGGGAAACTGACTCAGGCCCCCGCAAGTGAGCCCACTTGTAGAATTAGCTGCTTAATGGTTTTAAGTGCAGGCAGGAGCCGGCCTTGTGTTTTTACAGTACTGGAAACACTCTCTCCTGCAGTCCATTTCCATTAGTCTGCATCTTGATCTTGGATAATGCGCAAAAAAATTAGCCTCTTGATGTACACTATACCGTTCAAAGGTTTGGGATTAGATTTTGTGTTTTCCATGAAAACTCACAGTTGTATTTATCAAATTAATTGCAAAATGAATAAAAACATATAGTAGACATTGACAAGGTTAGAAATAATGATAATTGTATTTGAAATATTTATTAAGTTTTATTAATATTTATAAGTTTAAAGGAAGGCCAGTTTTACAGCTTCTCTCACCAGCATAACTGTTTTCAGCTGCACTAACATAAAACGGATTTTCAAGGGTTTTCTAACCCTCCGTTAGTCTTCTAAAGCGATAACACAATGCAAAACACTGGAGATTGGCCTCTAGACACAAGAGAATAGTCATTTACCACATTAACTATGTATTTATGATTAATTTAATGTTATCTTCATTAAAAAGAAACAGAGCTTTACTTTGAAAAATAATGACATTTCTAAGTGACCCCAAACTTTTGAACGGCCGTGTATGGTTCAGGCATAAGAGTGATCCATCACTAATTCCCTCTTTTAAAGATACCAGCATGCACACTATGGAATGACGGGGGGGGGGGGGGGGGTCAACATGAGCTCCCCCCCAAAGCCACAGTATAGTTCCCACAGTGCGTTTATATCATCTCTAATGTGTCTCTCCTATACGAGCGTGTGTGGTCAGGGTGTGCACAGCAGTCTGTGTTTCATGGTATGGCCGGCGTGTTCTTGTTGGTTCGTATGCGAGCGAGGCGGCTGTGATTAGAGGGTGGCACCGCGCGGTTCCCACCCGTGAGGCCTGGAGCGCCCTGTTATTTTCCCCCTCGTCAGCCCTGTGCCCTCGATAGGGAGGGTGGGTCCGTGACCTCCCTCCCACGTACGACCGCGGGGAGAGGGAGGCACCCGCTTTCACACAGCCCCTCTTTAAGTGTGTGGCTGAGTGCCTCCCCCCCAGGCCTCCACAGCCCACAGCCGACTCCACAGAGAGAATCGGGCTGAATCCTCCGCTCTCTCCATGCTTGTCATCAAAAGGATTGAGGCAAACTTTTTAGGGCTCATGTTTCCATTAACTGGATGACATTAAAGGGTTAAAGAGAGGCCAAGTGGACATTCCTTTTGGAGCTTTCCTTGGCGTCCCCTTCTCGCTCTCTTGCTGTTCTTAAATCCGCTTTTTCTTTTCTTCATCTGTCCCCTCCCTCCCTGTTTCCCACCCACAGCAAAGCCTTGAGCGGATGGCAACCACCACAAGAAATGCTCCCCGGGCCCTGAAGCCCTGAAGCCCTGTCGCCGGCTCGGGAAGCCCCGCGAAGTCTGGGAACCATCCGATGGAGGGAGAAGGGGACAAAACAACAATACTTTAACTCATTATTTAATAGGCTGGTTTACATATTATTATATATTATTGTTTCTTGAATATTGATTCTGTTTGTATTTACATCCAATAGGAACTAATTTTACGTTGGGTTTAGTTGCGACCATCTCCTGAAGACGTGTGCAGCGGAATCCGTTTTGTACTGAAGTCGGAGAAGTTTAAGTTACAACAAAGTGTTGGTTTGTCAAAGATTATTATTTTCTAAGTCAACCCATCTCCCTCTCGGTTGTGTGCAGCCGGCTGGGTGCTTGTACGTTCTTCATGTTCAGGTGTCGTCGCTCATATTTTCGTGCAAACTGTTTTTTATGTAATGTCAACGTCAACGTGTGTTGAGAAGTGTGTCTACAGATCAACGGGGGATTGATGATGTAATCCATCAGGAAGAACTCAGGTGTGGTGTATTTCCTGGAGGGAGTGATACACACTGGGGGTGCACACAGTGGTCTGTGTTGTTGCTGAATGAGGTTTGGATTCACTGAGCTTTAAAAAGAGAGTTAAAAGAACAATACCGGACACACAATGACTGGAAGCCAGCGCTGTGGTCCTGCTGTCTGATGCTCCCGGAGAAAAACAAAAGGTTCAGTTTCAGTGACTTTGCTCCGTGGGGGGGGGGACCAGAAACCATGGAGTCAGGGACTGGCAGAGCACCAGAAAGGCTTTGGGCAAGAACAAAACGACGCCCGGGGCCGAGCCGACAATGCTGATCGGGACATTTCTGTGCTTTACAAAGTTTACATGAAGATAAAAAGTAAACTATTAGGGATTCAAAACCGGCTCAGCGAAGCAGTTTCTCTCCACGGGAGCCGAGCTGCACTTTAAATCTCAGACCAGAGTCGCTGGGTTTCAATTTAGTAGATTACATTAGCAAATGTAGGGTGGTGTGTGTGTGTGTGTGTGTGTGTGTGTGTGTGTGTGTGTGGGGGGGGGGCATACTTACAGCCCGATCAATGTCACAGTTAAAGAATATCCGGTAAATGTGTTGAGCCATTTAAAGACCATTAAAGCTGCAATCCTTCACATTGAGAGCTTTGTTACCAACTCAGCAGTTCTCCCCGCGCTACTGAGTGGTTTAGCATCTTTCAACTAATTGTTTTGGTTTTCTGGCACATGACTGCTTTACGCTTTGCTCTCGTCAAACTTGTTTTCTCGTCCGGGGTGAAAAAAGCTCTCGTGAACGGACCCTGCGCACAACAAAAACTGCTACGGATAAGAGTTAGCGACCAGCTAGCTAACACTTAGCGCTTAGCTGCTAAAGCTAAAGAGTTAGCGGAGCCCAAAACAGAGAGTGAACACTGCAGGGCTCTCAACTTTTGAAGACAGGCAAGCGTGAGATTACCAGCGATAGGAAAGTGACCCACGGTGTTTGGGGGGCGTTTGATTTCTCCACCGTGAGGGGCATTGCGGCTCATGTATGCACGCTGCGCCGGCACATTAAAACATTAAATAGCCAAGATTCTTTTTCAGCGTGAGAAATTGGATGTGTGGCGGGAGAGCGTGAATTAAGACCGAAATGCGTAAGCCTCACGCTCAATGCGTGAGGGTTGAGAGCCCTGACACTGTGACTTCCATTTGTGTGCTGACGAGTCAGCTGGATGAGTAAAGACAAAGTAAATGGTAGCTCCTTTTTTAAAGTTTATTCATAACAATGTTATAAAAAAACAAGACAAGAGACAGCTGACGATTTTTGGAATGAACGAGGGCTCAAGTCACGAGTCTGTGTGGTTTGCTGCATCGTTTAGTAGAGGGAAGAGGGTTTGTGATGCTTTACACAAAAACATTTAAACACTGATTAATGGAAACAATTTGCCACTTCACTCCGGTTACATCATGTACTCAAACATCGCGGCCACGCATTCCTGCCGCGGCGGTTCCCAGACTCCCGCTGCTCCACGGCACAGTAAAACATCTTAGGAGACACTAAAATATACTCTCCAGATACAAACCCCCTTTTTTATTTAAACACGCCTCCCACGCCGCCGTCCGGGAGAGACACTAAACAAGCCGACAGCGTTAGTGAGGATTACACACAGCGTCATGACTGCTGGCAGATTTGGGGGAGATGGACGAAACCGAGCTCGCGTTTGAACGTCTGTGGTTCATGTTGTGCAGACACGTGTACTGCACTTCTTAATATGGCCACACACACACACACACACACACACTAAGCAGGTGCCCATGCGATCAAAAAGAAAGCAGCAGAGAGCCGTGCATGAGGACGAGCTCACAGCCTCCAAACAAACCACAGACCGAACGCCGCGCTGCACGCCTTCTCACGAGGGCTCCTGTGGCTGAAAGTCTCGACTGAAGCCGAGACGATAATCTGGGTCAGACATCTCGCGCCCCAGACTCCCTTGTGCAAGCTCATACACAAGGGAGCTCCGAGCTATTTCTTCTCTACTTATTTTTATTAATCATGTTGTTGTAGTTAAAGGAGGAAATAAGAGGCCTATGGAGACAAATACGGAGAGAGAGAGAGCAAGTCGGATAAAATAACATCTCACCCAGAGTTTGTCTGAGAATGAGGAATAGTTCATTAATGAGCAGTTTATTTAACTTCATTTAAGTTAATTTAAGAAAGTGTGTGAGCGGTTTCTCCTGCCGTGTCGTACGACTTGATTAACTGTGACACAAGACAGAAGAAGTGATAGTAACCCCTCCCCCTTCCCGTCACCCGTCCCTGAGGAGAAACATGACTTGTTTGCAGTTGGCTGAGTTATCTTATCAGGAATCACAAGCTCTGGTTAGCATCTCCAGGAAGAAATGCAGAGAACAGGTTTACACGGCGACCCTGAAGCCCGGTGCTCACACCTGCCGGCTCCGATGCGGAGTGTCTATCGACCAGGGAGATTTGGTCCGGAGGGACTACTGAAGTTGCCAATATCACAAATTACTAATTCACAGAAGGTTTTACAATCTGTACACATACGGCATCCTTGACCTTTGACCTCATATCGGATCAGGAGAAACTCCCAATAAATAAATAAAAAACTTTCAGCGGCGGAAAAAGGTGAAGAACCCTTCAGGAGAGAACAGAGGAGGATCCGTCTCCAGGATGGACAGATGCAATAGATGTCATGTGACCAGATGAACAATAGATGTCATGTGACCAGATGAACAATAGATGTCATGTGACCAGAAGGAATCATTAGAGAGTAACAACACATGACTCAATGAGTCTGACAGAGTATATGAATAGATAGTAGTGAGTTGTAAATACGTGGATTGTTGAAAGCTCAGCCCATTTGAAGAATACAAACTTCTTTGCGTTGCGTTTATTCACATTGTGTGTGTATGTGAGTGTGTGTGTATGTGTGTGTGTGTGTGTCACGTCTTCAAGCCGTGTCATTAAACACATTGTGGTTGTAGGCTATACGGAATTGTGCATAACCCCTAGAAAATGTCAAATTGATTCTAAAAATGCAAACAAAACCGCTTTTTTTTATAGATCTCGGCATCAGACTTCCTTCTCCTTTGAGCTTGCGTCATCTCTCCAAAGCCTCTCGGGAGTAGAGCGAGCAACACGGAGGGCCTGTAATCTTTAACAGACATCATTATATATGTGAAACCCCCAAACTGCGTTGTTTTGGTGTTATTCGCACGAAACCGGCGGTTTCCTCTGTGCCAAGAAACGCCGGCAGTTTGACAACAAATGAGCCCGACACTTCCCCGCTAACGTCGGTCGCCGGCTGACCCGACGCCCACAGCTCACCGCCGGCCTCAGGGACATCCTCCGTACGGCGGGAACACAATAACAGCCCCTGCAGAACAGCGTTTACATGGGATCATTAAAAGGTTAATTTCTGGATTGATAAACAAAAGATTGCTGACTGATAGTTTTCTTTGGCGCAGGGCCTGCATGAGGCTCAATAAGAGCCGCGATGAGAGAGTCCAGGCTCTCCAGAGGGCGATAAGGACACTTTACTCCTGGTTAAAAAGAGAGCGGACCGATGGGGCAACAGAAGGACAGACAGGAAGATGGAGTGAAAGCAAACAGTAAGTGAAAGACAGAAAAAGAGTGTGTTGTTTCATCTCCAGGGTGCTGGAGAGTGTTCTCCCTCAGACCTGGCCCCATGCCTATCCAAACCCCCCCCAGTCTGAGGCGTCCATTGACCCCCACAGCCCTCCTACGTCACACGAGGCTTACAGCTGCATCCCGAAGCTGAGAAGAAGAAGAAGATACCAAAAAAAGAGCGAGATAAAAATAAAAGACACTGGCGAGGATCTCGAGGTCCTCTTGTTACGGCGCTGAGGAATGAGTTTCACCACGTCACACACACGGACATTTCTTTTTCTTCTCAGAGGGAGGCGGGGAACATTAGGGCTGGATCGAGTTTACATCGACAGCAGGGAGGTCAGCGCTCCTCCGGGACAATGTGAGGATATGAGGATATGAGCGCTTGATGACAAGTTGCGATAAGGGACTGTGTGTGTGTGTGTGTGTGTGTGTGTGTGTGTGTGTGTGTGAGTGGTAAAAGGAGCCAGGGCAGCCAACCCTTTTCTTCACTCGCCTTTTCTGTTTCACTTCATCCGTGGATCAGATCGTTCTGTTCTGCTAATCACAACTCATGTTCTGATCAGTTATCAGAGGTGAACAAGTTACTGTTCCTCTCGTTATGTTTTTGTGATTGCGTACAATCCTCGCCGCCAGTCCGCTGACCGAGAGCATGACGTTTCTTTTTTGCATTGCGCTCAAGAGAAACCGAGACGGCCCATTAATGTAACTGATGAACCAGATCTGAGTTCATTTTGATAACTGAAAGTCTTTGCACATGAAAACCATGAATATGCACAAATACCTCTAGAACCCCGGATGATACTGGGGGTCAAAGTTGAACCGGGGGGTCAGTATGTATGATGGACTCACCTGGGCGGCTACCACAATGGATCTTTTTTAACTGCATTGTGCGTCAGTGAGCTGGAGTCTGGATGTCTAGGTGGTACACAGGGAGCAGCTCAGGGGTTTATAAGTGTATATATATGTGTGTGTGTGTGTGTGTATGTGTGTGTGTGTGTTGTCGGACGCATTAACTGTTCTGGGGCCCAGACAACGAGCCGCGTGACAGAAATAGTGAAGGACACACGGCTGAAAGGTGAAGCAGCAACAACCCGTTTCCTCCGCTCCTGAGGACACATTCCTCATGCCCTCCGAGGGCGATGGCGAGGGTCAAAGCGACTTCAGAGGTGACTCGTTGGAGCCGCACGGCGCCGTGCGAGTGACCAATCAGAAACCAGCCACACAAACTGAAAGCTCCTGGTCGACCTCAGTTCACGCTCACCTGCTCTGGTGGCTTCTGTACACACTTTCACCCAAAAACAAACACAAAATCTAAATGACAGGATAATTCAGACGAATGTGAAACTACAACCTCAGACCTCGAGGGGGCGCCTCAGTTTACGGTAAAGTACCTGCCCCTGTTTCCTGTGCTGATGAGAGGAAACGAAGGGGGCTCATCGGCGGTCGGCCATGTGTTTCCTGGACGGCTTTCTAAATGATGAGCAAACACACTTCCTCCTGTTGGCTTTTTATCTGCTCCCAGGGTCCACATCAAGGCCTCGGACCCCCCCACCCCAAACAATGGGCTCAGGAATCCCTCTCTGGGCTCCACGAGAGAGCAGGCCGCAATTTAGATAGCCGTATCTCTCTCGTCTAGACGCGCGAGGCCCGTCGGTGTGCTATCACCTGGCGGAACAATGCAGCGTTAATTGCTAATCGAGTGACCGCGGGGCGAAACAACAGTCCCCCGAGTGGGGATGGGAGTTTAACTTTGTTTAAACGGGATTAAAACCTCTGATTGCCGGTGTTTGCTCTCCACTGTGTCTGAGATCTCAAACCAGGTGATACATTTACAACTCGTCTTCTAAGGAAAAGACCCGGGGCCGAGAGACAGAGACAGAGACAGAGAGAGAGAGAGAGAGAAAACCAAACTATTCTGGCTTGTGTCATGAGGGGGATTTCTTTATTTTTTGGGTGGGGATCAAATGTATCAGCACTAAATAATCTAGTAGGTCAAGAGACACCCACGCCATTCCAGCCCCCCTCACAGGCACGTAGTAAATAACGACTTCCTGTGAAAACACAGCGTTACACCACTTCCTTTCCATTTTTTTCTTTTGCATCTTTCATCTCGATTTGGAAAGAATTCCCAAGTGGACATTTTTTTTCTTTCCGACAAAATTCCCAGAGCCGAAAACCGCGTTTTTCGGGTCGTAATTAGTCGAAGGAGAAGCAGAGAGAAGGGGAGGAGGTGTGTGGTGGGCTGGGGGAGGTCAAAGCGTGGCATGGTGGGTAATTCTATGGTTCTCCGGCTGTAATCTGTTGAGAACCTCTCGCGGTTAACCTCCCTTCACCGACACTAACCAGTCCACGGAGAGAAAGTCTGATCTTCAGGTTTAACTTTATACATCACAAAGATAAATTGGTACCTTCCTATAATAAGCAGGAAAGCGGGGGAGGAAAAGAAAGAGAACTGAAATGATTGTGGCGGTCGAAAAAAAAAAGACAAATGGAGAGTAAAGGGAACCATGAGGGTCCAGGAATAGACCGGCGCTCCCAGGCCTCGGTTCAGGCCTGCGTCGTAAATCTTTGACGCGTAAACAATCGCGCCGGGTCTCCGGTGATCGCCCGCATGCTGCATGAAGCCTGGGAGGACGGACAGTTATTCCTGCAGCGATGAAACTTGATGTCCAGATGCGGGCGGCCTTTTCAGATCAGAGAGCAGTGGAGTCATGGGAGGAAAAGCAAAGAGACACGCCCACCTCCATGATGCTATTATCAGGCTCCTTCAGGAGTAAGACATGCTGGGCCACGGGGATCCGCCCACACAAAGAAAACAGCTGTTTGATTTATTTATACAGTATTTATGCTTTGTTAGGAAATGGAGGGAAAGTTGTGCAGGGAAAGGGAGATGTGGTGTAAAAAGAAACGGTCGCTCCCGGTGCCCCTCTGGCTGTTATGTAAGTTTATGGAATGTGTTGTTGCGCAACGGGGCAACGACATGGAAAGGGTGACATATGCCCCATTTACCGCCACAATGGAGACCGGTTGGACCGCAGTGTCACGACCTATGCCAGTCCTTTAGGGAGGGATGGGATGGGGGGGGGGGGGGGGGGGAGGAGGCCAAAGACAGAGTGTTTCTATAATGACTGAGATGGTTTATGAATGAATGAGTTTATTTATTTCAATGAGCAAAATAGGAATAAAAAAAAGAAGTAGAAAGATACACGTGGCCGAAAGCTGAAGCTATCTAGCTTATAAGTGCCCTGAATTATGATTGCTTTAAAAACTGTTTCCAAAGAACCTTATAGATATAAAACAAAACAAACAAAAACAAAACAAACAAATCAGAAATTCAAGCATTTGTCCCCATGATCCGTGACTTCTTCTGCTTTATCGATACCCTCAAGTACTTCTCCAGTCTTGTTTTTTAACTTTTTTTTTAACTGCACCAGATTTGTCATCAGTTAATTATTCCACTGATTCACCCCACAGACATGCACATGCTTTTTCAGTTGTATGAGCAATTGGTTGTTTTAACTCCACTGAGATGTTTTAGAATTGATATATTTCACAGTTTAGAGGTAAATTAAACATGTACATTTAAAAAAAAAAAATTATATAAAAGATCACAACTGATTATTTATATGTTGTTCTGGAGTCACCCCAATGCAACCCGGGGAGACTGCAGGAAGTAACGGGTCAGGCCAATACATAGAGCCGTGATGCATTCAGGGGATCTGGACGTTCAACGGACAGCGTCCCGTTCATTTCTATCAAAGTTGCTAACAAAGTCTCCCTGGATTTCCTCACAATTTCAAAATGTGGATTATAAGGGTACAAATATTTTTTGGGGAAGTTCGTGACAATATCACAGTCGCTCCAAAGATCATATTTTTAGAAATATTGAATTATTAAACAAAGTTACGCTTCAGAGGTGCTGGAAGGTGGATTATGTTGTGACGTTTCCCCGTTTCTTTTTATGCTAAGCTAAACTAGCCGACTACTGGCTGCATCTCCATATTTACTGGTTGTAACTCTAATCATCAAACTTTCTCAAGAGAAAGTGAAATGAACACATTCCCCAAAATGTCAAACATTTAAAAATTCATTTTACGTGAGCATTTTCCTGTTGATCATTATGAATTAAGACTCAACGGTAATTACCCGCTCCCACAATTATTTCCTCACTGTCACAACAAAACAGAGAGCAAACTCCAGCAGTGTTTGTGGTTATAGATCCAGATGTGTGAGGTTTGCGCCACGAGAGCAGTTCACTCACATTTTAGTCGTTAGCTGCCGATCTGCCAGCTCAGCGTCTTTCTTTATTACCTTCTTTGAAACTATTTTCCTTATTTATAATCCTCTCTTCTTCTTTTCAGTTGTCTGCTGTTGCCTTTTCTTTTTCTTCTGTCATTTGCTTAGTAATTACATTTTAATTAATTTTAAGAATGTCTCATGAATTTCCATCTCTTTTTGTGTGAATTATCTCTATGCACATTTTTTAGACAATGTATGTCGCATTTTCCGGTAAAAACAACATTGGGGAAGGAATCCTTGTTTTCAAGACGGCTCAGTGAAAACATGCATTGTCTGCAGGAAGTGGTTCTCGTGGGAAAAGTCTGCCACATGATGCACATGGAGGAAATGCATCAAATGGGTGAAAACAGGAAACTTTGACTTGATAAAGCTGAGTGTATGGTGACCCCCTATATGGTGAGTATATATATATATATATATATATATATATATATATATATATATATATTATTTATTTATTACATTCTGGTGGTACAAGCTACTCATATTGGCTTTGTCACGTGTCCGAGGGCAGAAAGGAACGAAAAGTGAAAAAGTGAAAAACTCTTCAACTTACAAAAAGTCTAATAAGACACAGGTGGAAACAATGAGGGCGGGGCTTGCAATCAGTGGGAGGCAGAGGAGTAACTGAGGGCAGGTGAAGGGAATGACCAATCAGGGACAGGGCAGACGTCACAGGGACAGGAAGTAGAGGGAAACAGAGGTCACAGGAGACAAGGACTTCAAAATAAAACAGGAAATAAGACACCACCAGAGTCGTACGTTGCTTGAGGGCTATTCACACGTTTTTTTTTTCACAAGCGTAGGGTGAGGACACGATTGCAGGCTGCGGTGTGATGTGTGATGTGTGATGTGTGTGTTGCGTTGTGCAAACACCTGTTCCACCCAGAGGAACTCAGAAGAGCTCCGGCAAGTTTCATCCTCATCAGCATTGAGCCGTGTGGCCTCAATGGACGTGCAGAACGCACTAATAAAGATCAGTTCTGACACGCAGTAAAAATACACGCCCGTTGTTTTAAAGGTTGGCTTTAAAGCCTGTGAAGATAATCCACAGCACTCTGTTAACACTCATGTGTTTCTGCATCTGTGATTCTGCTGACTCGTGGCTTTCCCCCCCGCTCAGTGTTACGGTCTACACCTGCACCGTGATCCTACACTTGGATGTCCAGGAGTCCAGGAATCTGCTGGGGAAACCCGGAGCGTGAAGCCAGCAGCTGCTGCAAATATCTCACCCATCATCCAAATGCTCTTTCTTTTTGTTTTTACTGGCACAAAAACAAGTCGAAAGGCTGAAAAGAAAATCCTCTCTTTGTTTATTTAGCGCCAGAGGCCCGGTCGGCGCTTTTCAGGTCCCAGGTGTGTCTGCCATCAGACATGGCAGCCGCAATGTGTGTCACTGAGCTTTTGTCTGTGCTCGGTGACACCAGTGTGTGACTCAGTGGCAATTAATGGAGTCTGGGACAACAAAGTCCAGCATGCATTTGTGTGTGTGTGTGTGTGTGTGTATGTGTGTGTGTGTGTGTGTGTGTGCACGCGCGCAGACACTTTGGTTTTCTTACCCCCCACCCCGCCTCGCTTATGCAGCCGACCGATGGACGTCCGGTGGTGAAGGAGTAGATGATAAAGGGAGGAATGTGTTAATAGTTAGTCGTATAGACCTTAGGGATGTGTGAACACCTATATTTTGGGTATTTTCTAGGAAAGTTTAAAAAAAAATTCGCAAGTCTATTATAAATGTGAGAAAGTGAACAATATGCAACACCAGAAAGAGTCACCTTTTTTATTCTTTCTTTTTTTGGCAAAGTCTTTCCATTTACAGAAACACACAGAGGAGGGTGAAGACGTGTGAACCCAAAGAGAAGAGAAGATGGCAACCCCTCCTTCCTGAGGAAACGCCCACGTCACGGCCTGCAAACTTCCAGAAATGTTTTCTTCCCGTCTGACTCAGGCTCCATGCTTCCCTCACAGCGGCCCTCAGCTGCAGGGGAGAGTCCTCCTCCGGCCGAGGCCTAACACGGATCCGACCGGTGCATCAGAACTCAATTCATTCCTAAAACTATGTCACATATTAATGTTAGTTAGACACTTCCTCTTCAGTGGGAGAGAAAAAAGAAGTAATGTGAGCCCAACAAGAGGCTCTAAATGTCCCCAGATCTCATTTCATATCTTTGCACATTGCCAGCAAATATTTCACTTACATGACCTGTCAAAAAATAAATGAGAGTTCATGTGCAACATTTACGGACATGATAAGTAAACAATGGAGGGTTTATGAGGGTCAACTTTGATAACGTGAAACATCATCAACAAGAGGGCGTCGTCATCGTGACGCCACCTATCGGTTTTGCAGGACTCTTTTGGAGGCTCGAGTTCGGCCTTCCGTCCGTCGCCATCTAGTTTTTTTGCAACCAGAACTGACACCAGAGGGCGGAGCTTAAGTCAAACAGGTAGCTGAAAGAAATTCATTTTTAAGGCAACAAAAAGAACTGAAAACCCACTTTCTCTGTGTATACTGCTTGTTTTTCCAGCCTCGAATGGCCCGGCTCCATATCTGTGATCTGTTAACTCCCCATGAGCCGGAGCGCTGCTGCAGCAAGGCCCCTCTAATGTTACCAAATCCCGACTCGTCCACAAAGTTGATCGGGCTTTTGTTGTCCGAGCCCCTAATCTGTGAACTCGCTGCCTGAGGAGCTTAGGGACGGCTGACTCTTTATCTTACTGCTTTTCCTTCACTGTTGTTTCTTTTTTCATTTGTTTGTGTTGATGCATGCTTATCTTGTTTGTTTTTGTATTATTGTAAAGCCCTTTTGTAACTGTGTTTGAACGGTTCCCTATAAATGAAGTTAATATCTGACTATGAAACACCCCCCTACAGTATCCCCCTCACACTGATTTAGGGATAGAGTGACGACATTAATCATCCAGCTGCTCGTTTCCTCCCACAGATACCGAGTGGCAGGAGGAGCGAACGGAGCGAGCGCCGATACCGGAAGAGGAAGAGCTCGCTGGGGACCGTCCGTTCAGGAGGACCAATCCTAACAACACACACATGGCAGCGGGGGCTCTGACTGCCTGAGCCGGCTGAAGGACCGGATCATCTCACGAAAGCCCCCCCCCCTCCCCCTCCCTTCCCGCTCCGCTCAATCATCTCCCTCGTGGGCTTTCCAAACCAAAATCTTGCATTTAAACAATAAACAAACAAATAAATAACCCCTACTCAATCCGATCGTTGAACTTCATTCGACTTGAACGCAGCTCAACTTGTGACGCGCGGCGAGCACGGCGGGCCGAGGACGGCGGGCCAAGGGCCGAGGGCTCGGGGGGTGACGGGATTAAATTGATACAAGACGAGGACGCCGGAGCCGTTTCCAGAGGATCAGACTATAAAGGACGTGGAATCTCGAAAAGGATTATCAGGACGATAGTAACAGCAACCATGTGTTCAAATAAATTACCTCCTCACAGCTCATCATGATAAACAACGAGGACGGATGAGACTGTCTCCCCAAGAGTATCACAACAACAACAACAACAACAACAACAACAAAGGAAGAGAAGTGTTACGCAATCCGACTGCTCTGAGCTGCGACTCTTTTCCGGTAGAAGACAGGCGATGAGGAGGGCTTTGGGAGAGTGTCGGTGGAGCTGCGAGCGTTCTCATGAGTTTACAGTCACTCGGCCCCCGAGGGCCCCAACAACCGGCTGGAAATGATATACTCCTGGTGTCTTGGTGAAGGTTTTACAGTGGAATACCTCACATAACTCCCCAGCCAACAGCAACACAGGCTGGGCTCCAGCCAGCGGGGTGCTGGGGTCCCCCTAGCCGCCATGTGCCTGGGGGGTGGGGGGGAGGGGCTCACCCCCCTCACACACACCCGTCACAATTATACGGCCTGGAGTCACACAACAACTGGGGTCCCACAACTGTTACTTACCTGCTGCGATACATCATGGGACGGCGACAGGCCAGCAGCCACCGTGCCCTCGCTGCATTCTTCAATTTAAAAAAAGATCTCATAAAACGACGACCTTTGACCTCTCGGTGTCGACCTTTGAGTCCAGCGTTAAGGCAGCGATCTCGCTACCTGAGAGTTAGGGAGCTCGTTTTGGTCGGACGGCTTTTGACCTTTGCAATTTCTCTTTATTAAATGAAATGATGCGTCCCATGGAAGAACTGCCGGGAGGAAGTAAACAGGAGAATGAGAGAAAGAGGGAGAGAGAGAGCGAGAGAGAGAGGCTAGCCGGGCGAGTTAGCTCGTCCAAAGCAGTAATTCACTCATGAGTCGGCGTTCGGTTCCCACGTCTCAAAGTCAATGTTTTTCTATTTTATGGGTCTTTGGTTAGATGCTTGAAATAAGAGTCTGTTAGTGACGCTTCGGATATTTTTGTTTTGTTTTGTTTCACAAACAGAAATATGTCCGTAAGATATAACAAGTGGGCGTTTGGTGCATTTTAAAACGCGCATTAACTTTTGCCGAGACACTTTTTGGTGTTGGTCGGCTTCAAGGACGCCGTCTTTCTGTTGCTGTTTTATTGTAAGCACTTTAAAGTTTATGACAATTATGAGTTAGACTTATTGCTTAATGCTTAATGCATTAAGTGTAGTGGTCTTAATGCGCTCAGCACGGAGCCCTCTATACTTAGTGCATTACTTTTTAGTATCACTGGTTCCTGTTCTCTGAATGACTTTCACCAACAGTTACACAACAAATAAAAGAATAGGCTCATTAGTTTCCTATAACATTCAGTTATTTTTGCTTCCTGCAGAAGCGTCAGTGTGAGGCTGTGTGTTTGTGTGTTTGTGTGTTTGTGTGTTTGCGTGTTTGTGTGGTTGTCTACACGTATACAGTAAGTGTGACGCTGTGAGCATTCACACTTTATGATTATCTGTGTGTGTGTGAGTGAGTGTGTGTGCATGTGCGAAAGAGTGTGTAAGTGTGTGTTTGTGTCTCTGTGAGTAAGTGTGTGAGAGTGTGTATGCGTTTGTGTATGCCTCTGTCTGTGTGTGCCTGTGTGTGTGTCTGTGTGTGTGCCTGTGTGTGTGTACCTCTGTCTCTATGTGTGTGTGTGTGTGTGTGTGTGTGTGTGGGTTTGTGAATGTGTGTATGTGAGCGAGTGTGTGTGCGCCAGGCTAAGCTGGTTTTAATAGGTTCCAGAGTTCGGCCGCGTGTGTCAGCCAATAAAAACACGAGAACCTACAAGATGAGAAGCGTTTCACTTCCTGTAGCAATGGGTTTGTTTATCAGCTCTGTGGGTGCCAGAGGACTGTGTGTGTGTGTGTGTGTGTGTGTGTGTGTGTGTATGTGTGCGTGTGCACCACGTTATTGTCTTTGCCCTCACCCTCGTCCTCATTTCTTAGCCCCGGGAAATGACAGGCGGAAAAGGGAGAGTCGGTGCGACGCAGACGGATGAAAGCGGTCTGACCGCAGAGCGAGAGGCCGACTGCTCCCCCGTAATTACGCCGACGTCCTTATCTCCTCCTTATTACGGTGATTGCACCAACCGAAAACACTTCACGTGCTTCAAAGTGGAGCGTCGAAGCCCAGAGACATTTGAAATGCATCCAATAAGCCTCAACCATCCCCCCCCCCCCGTCCCCACACACACACACAGACCCCCACACCTCTTTCTCTTTCTCTTCTTTTTTTATTGATGACGGACGTGAAACCAGAGCGGGACTAACAATACTTTTGGTTTCAGTTAAGTACAGGACGAGTGGAACATACCCAGAGGCCTCAGCGGCGGTCCGGGTTAGCCAAACCCGTCACATGACATAACGTCTTCTCGTCTTTCGGAAAAGTCGCAACAACAACTATGTGCTTTTTTCTTTCTTTCTTTCTTTTTTAAATGTATTTATTTGAACAGGTCCCATACACGTCGATCATTCAGGGGTAAAGGTGTCAGTCTCAGGCTACATTTCAACCGTCGTCCCTGTGGCCAGATATTACAAGGAGAATCGTAAAAAGCAATAAACACAGAGGTTACAATCAAATACAGGCCTCGTCATAAAATCATTAAAAAAAACATCATAAAAAGCAATAAATACACAATCGCTGAGGAGGGAGTCACGATTCATGCTCACACATCACAAGCCAGCTTCAATCCACCAAAGTTTAATCAAATAGTAATACAAGTGTTCCTCTGTCTGCACTGCTATAGAGAAGATGTGTACAGATGGTTTATAGCATTCCCATCATGTGCAATAAATCATGTTCACGACAGAGTCAGGCAAGCGGCACCAAGTAAATGTCATAATGTACCAAGAATAACCTCTAATAGACTCTTGAAGAGCTCTGTGGCACTGCGCATCATCTGTGTTTGTTTATGCGCTGCAGAGCGGGGGATTGATCCCGAAAATGATCCCGAAAATACACCATAAATAGACAAAGGAAATGATTTCATCGTGGTATCAGGAAAATGGAGCCTGGGTTTAATCGGGAAAATAAATAACTGAATGAATGAATCATTTAAAATCCTCTCATGCAGACAGGCCCGTGCGGCGTGAGCCAGGAGCCTCACGAGCCTCGCTACACCTGTCAAGCGTTGTGTTCACGACGAGGGCGTGACGGATTTAACCCTCAAAGAGGAATTTTTTCAAACAGTGGGTCCTTGATTTCAGACAAAAGAAGCTTCTTTTTTCTAACTGCCGACCATAAATGGACTCTCTGAAACAGACTGTCACTGTCGGGTCTGATCGGCTGTATAGAGCTAACGTTGGCTCTATGGGTCGGGTTTATTGGGTCTAACGTATGAAGAACAAATGTTTTTTGTTTCCCCCCCCCCACACACACACACACACACACACAAACACAGACAATTTGGCTTCTTAACTTACACACTTAAATCTCATATTTTTCTGTTTCAATGCCACAAGAGAAAGAGGCTTAAAGTTTGTAACACTATCTTGTGTATTGTTGCCGATGGTTTGCTGGAGGTTAAACTTACACACATTCAAAATGTGCACAGCGGATGCTCAGCAGCGTGCCAGCAGGCGGCAACAAATCAAATCAATGCTGAAGTGTCTTAAATAATTGCATTCTTCCTAATGGCCAGTAGGGGGCGACTCCTTCGGTTGCAAACACAAGTCAGATCGCATAGAAGTCGATATAAAATGACTTCTCTCTTGATGTATTCCCTTAGAAAACATTGTAAACTTGAGTTTATGTCTCAATCTCTAGTTTCAAGTCTTCTTCAATACAGCGTGATGTTCATGTGATAGATTATGGTCCGTTTAGAGTCAAATAAGCCATAACGCAGAGTATGATTTGGGGCGGGGTCACCTAGTGATTGACAGGTGCTTATTAACAAGGCGTTGACCGTGTTTTCATCAGACAACTTTAAGCCGTTTATATGAATTGCTTTTAGCTTGACAGACCTACTGTGTAGTTGCTAAGCTACGCTATGGTTTTGTGAACACTACATTTTTATGCTACAACCATCTAAATAAGGCAAAAAAATGCTTAATTTTAAGGGGTCACAAAACAAAAAGGTGGCGAACAAGAGTGAGATGAAGTGTAATCTCCCCTATGTGCCCCCTGAAGGTGTTTTTCCCTTTTCTTCCCTGAAAGGGTTTTTTCTATTTCCTGGGAGTTTTTCCTGATCCGATGTGAGATCGAAGGTCAGGGATGTCTATGTGTACAGATTGTAAAGCACTTTCAGGCAAATTTGTAATTGGTGATATCGGTCAAAATAAACTGAATTGAATTGAATTGTTATCAGCCATCTTGTTTTTGCTGCATTTGTCAGAGTAAAGACTTCCCAGTATTTTTATTGGAGGTGAAAATGCTTATACAGTCGTCCAAGTGAATAGAAATGTGTGTGAGGCGACTGGCCCGTGTGTGTTGGAAGGTAGAAGCTATTGCACTGAGACAATGGAGGCTTGTCATCGGGTATTTTTAACCACCACGCTAAGTGCCCTTAAAATCACGTTTACCTCATTCGCTATACGGCAGTGACGTAAACTCCATTTGTAATCCTTCTGTGGGCCTGATATCTGAGACAGTTCCTGAATACGTATCAGATCGGCTATTGTGTTACTAATCTGCCCGGCGACGCAGCCGTTCATTTACGGAGTAACACTCCGGTGAAAGTCATCCATCACTTCATGCTCGGGGAAATAAAACTAGACGATTAAGTACCACGTGTGAAACGTCCCATGTTTAATCTCCTGTAATCCCGAGGTACCTGAAGCTCACACAGCGACCACGGATTAGTCCAAGAAAGAGATGTGGAATCCCCCCCCCCCCCAATATGCCGAATGCCCACGCTCCAGCTGCGTGGAAGTGGAGAGAGCTCTTCCGAGAATCTGCTGACCCCGACTGAGAGAGAGAGAGAGAGAGAGATAGAGAGAGAGAGAGAGAGAGGGTTGTGTCCGTTATTGAAGCAGTTTGAATAAATCTCTCAGAGGCCGGTTACTAATTCTCATGACTCACCCCCACCCGTCACACATCCCCCCCCTCCTCTCTCTCTTCTTCCCCCTCTTTTTGTGGGAAAGTTTTTTCCACTTCTTCCATTCTATCCTCCAAGATGAACTCATCCCCAAAACCGCTGCTTATACGAACAAAACAAGCCTTCATGAAAACTGCCCATTCACATCCCCCCCTCCCCTCTCCTTCATGGCAAATGCGGGAAGAAAAAAAACATAGGTATGAAAGCATGGGCTATACAGTCCGTCATGGCAGCCGATGAATTGTAAATGAGCGTCTCTGTGGAGGATGCTGTCACCGTGGAAACCCCTCGCATGCCAACCTTTGAGGAAGCGGCACACGCCCTCAGAGCGGCCATCGTACATGTTCAACGTTACACACTTTTTGGTTCTGTAACACAGGGTCGCGATGACGAGGCCCTTTGATGGGGGTCAAGGCATGAAAGCCCCCCACAGAGGTACCGCATTAGGAAAGAATGCCTCTCTATCGAAGGGTGACCCGCCGCCTTTTTGGGGTTTTATCAGTGAATGTCTGGGCCGGGCCGAGGGTAAAGGGTGGAGGGTTAAATGTTAACAATGTGGGAATGTGGAGACGGAGTGAACAACACGTCTGAGAAACGGAGCGAGACAAAGCCTCCATGGTTTACGGACGATAAGAGGAGCGCAGTTGTCACCAGTGTGATCGGCTAAAACATTGGTTCAAAAAAATAATCTTATCGAGCTTAGTTATGTGCAACAGTTTGACGTTTTGAGAAATAATTACTCTTTGCTTTTCTTGCAGAGAGGTGAGGAGATCGATACCACACACATGACTATACAGCGACAGCCGGGAGATGATATGTTTAGCGTAGCTTAGCTTAGCTTAGCATAAAGACCGAAAACGGGATGGAACAGCAAGCAAGAAACACGTCATTCATCATCTGCTGCTTGCTGGAGCTTTGTGTTTATCGTGCAGATATGATAAGGGTATCAATTTACTCTCTCTGCCAGAAAGAAACATTAAAGCGTTCCAGATGCAGTGGATCTGCTCACATGTTCCACATTGTTGAGGTACAAAACTTTCCCAAAGGTTACACAAAGAATCACCACGAAACTAAACATAAATGCAAAAACAAAGTCAGCGCTGTCACGCCAGTTAATGTGAGCGGAGTGAGAACAGAGGTTTCCAGAGGAAAGGAGGATGTTTGTCTTTGCTTATAGACACAACTGACCTCCACATATGTGCTCCGGCTTAAGTCTAATAGCAGCATCTTCCTGTGTGTATTAGACAAGAACATCTCTATACTCACTTCAACCAACCACTTGGAAGTAGATGTATTTATTTTAAACATCTTTGTTTAAAAAGGGGGATAAATGAGTGTGTTCTCTGAGCAGAGACTCTCTATGAAGGCCTCTTTGGCTTCGACACAAACAAAAAGAACTTTGAGTATGTTTTCCTTGTAAAAGCATGAAGCCCACAGCACACGCGATGTGAACGTCACTCTTTAGAGCCTTGGAAAAAGAACAAGGAAAAAAAAACAAAAATGTCATGGAAGAGAAAACACAATTACAAGAGAAGCAGCCGCAAACGGATCTGGATTGAGAGGCTCTCCAGTGCTGTCGGAGAAGGAAAAGAGAGCGGGGCTGCTGGAGACCCGAGGGGCGCGGGGCGCGGGGCGCAGGGCGAGGGGTGCGGGTACGGTAAACTGGACCTAATGCCGGAAATGCATGAAAGCAAAAGGGGGAAAGAAACATGTCCGACGTTAACATATACATTCTTCCCATTTCCCCTCATTAGGAGCTCTGGAGGTGAGCTCGCTGCCCGGCACAGCTGCACATGAAACAGGGACAACAGGCGTCTATTCCTGGGGCCATAAAAACTCCTGTACTGGACACGACATCACAGCCCCTGAGTCTCTCTCTCTCTCTCTCTCTCTCTTTCTCTCTCTCATTTTTTTGTTTAACCATGGGGCTATGGTGTAGAATATTTTTCCATCTCTCTCTCTCTCTCTCTTTCTCTCTCTCATTTTTTTGTTTAACCATGGGGCTATGGTGTAGAATATTTTTCCATCTCTCTCTCTCTCTCTCGCACACAAACACAAGTCATGACCTCTGTGTGACCTTCGCAGACTTCAAACATTTGAGCCGACTCTGTGTGACTGCTGATTGACGCTCACCGCCTCGTCCTCAACGTTCCCCGAGGGATGCTCCCGGCACAAGGAAAGGTTCCAGGACTCCCTGAGTCGCTCACATCACGTCACAAGTCTATCTTCCAAAGTCTAAAAAGCTTTAACACGTGATGAGTGAATTAGAGACGTGTGAAGTCCTTCCATTGTCCTCGTGGAGCAACGTTAAAGAAGAAAGGCCTTGAAGCTACCGAGAGGCCACAATCTCTTTCTCAGGTGTGATTTTGCACAACTCAGATCGGTTGTGCTTTTTGGGCGCCAATTGAACCTAAAAGTTCTCTGGGAGAGCCACGACTCACCGGCCGGGTCCCAAGAGGAGGGAGACGCTCCGTCACCCCGGGAGACCGAAGCCTCTTCATCAGTCACTGACGGAGCGGCGGGTGGAGGACGAGACAGGAGCGGCGGTGAGTCTCCACAGCGAGGTTATCGGGACCGGAGTCGGAGGGGCTCGACTTCCTGTCTGCACAAGCATTAAAGTCACGGGGGGGGGGGGAATAAACGCCACAGATAGAACACACTAAACACTAGAACCCATCCCCCTCACGCCCCCATCCCCCTCCCACCATGGTAGAGAGGCGACTGGGTGGGTCCCAACTGGTCACTCAGAATGTGGCCTGTGGCCCGAGGGGGGCAGAGGCAGTGACGGAGGAGACCCCCCCTCCCCCCCCCCCCCCCCAGACAGAAAAGACAGTGCAGGGAGCCCTGCTGTCACGTCTTTGTGTGCTAACTAACCAGAGGCGGCACGCTGGGGAACATGTCGTGGTGTCACTGCAGGGGGGGGGGAACTGTCGAGATAGAGTAGCAGTCCAACCGGGGTTATCACTCTTGGGTGGGCCTTTTTTGGGGTGGGGGGGTGCAAGAACAAGACGAGTCAGGGAGCAGCAGCACTTGTCCTTGATGGCGCCTAAAAAAGGGCGACAGACCGTGACGGAGCAGGTGAGGGGGGGGGGGGGGGGGGGGGCTAAAATAAGAACTATCAGGTTGAAGGAAACTCACAGAAGGACCACCAGGGGAGAGCAAGGGGCAATAAAGTGACGTGGACACATCTAGTAAAATCCCCATTAATTACTGCGGAAATGAGTAAGTTGTTCATTATGTGAGTGTGTGTGTGTGCGTGTGCATGTGATTTTAGCTGCACGTCACCCTGTAGTCACAGCTCCGCCCCAGTGTGTGTCAATTCCTACCAGTGACCTCATCTGTGTGTGAAGGATATCCCTCTCCTCTCCAGGCACAATGAGGCAGCTTCCTGTTTAGAGAAAGGCTTGGCCGGCCTCCGCTCGCCCAGCCCGACATCATTTCCTCCCTCCGTCCCTTCTGCTGGCGTGCCATCAGCCAAATGTGCCTGTTGTGGTTGTTGTTGTTGTTGTTTTTTTGCTAATTATCTAAAAACTTAGAGCGAGAGAATTGGATTTTCACTGTGAGGTGGATCTCTCCTCCAGCTGAGGAGATGGAGGGAGATATGAAGTGTTTTTAAACTTCAGTCTTTTGACCTTTTGTTGAAGTCAGATAATGACAATCCAAAGAAACCACACACACACACACACACACCTCCACTCAACAGTGTCACTGTGCACCATTTACATGCATGATATTGTTTATTATCGTGGTCGTGTGTACTAAACTTCTCTTCAGGGCAGCAGGAGACGTCTCGAGTCCGTCTGAGAGTTTATTTTGTAATAAAAAAATATTTGATTCTTAGTTTTTCGTGTACGTTTTTATTTCTAACGAGGCTATTTCAATTTTGTGTACACAATTTATTATTCAAAACAGAGAAAATATTTTTTTGAGTGGGGAAAAGATCTATACGTGTAGTTTATAAAGATACACAATACAAAGTGAACTGAGAAATAATTAACAGATGATTTGTTTATGCTCTGAAATCTGGGTTATGGATCCAGCTGCAGAGAGAGAGAGAGAGAAAGAGAGAGAGAGAGAGATGTACACATAATCTGTCAAACCTGAAGAGCAACCTATAATTACACAAGCATATTAAACACACACAGCAACACAAAGACAAGAAGAACCACCCGAACGCAACCTGAGGGCAAACTGAACGACGAGGAGATAAGCCACTGTCTTCATCTCCTAACACACACACACACACACACACACACACACACACACACACATATCGATCTATCAGTGACCTCTAATCCTTCGTGAGGACGAATCAGCTGGAGGAAGAAGAAAAAAAACACAAACAAACTTAAGGGGTCATGCGAAGGAGGAAGGACAGAGGAAAAAGGGCACCAACTCCATGGACCAACCCACTGCGTGTTGAGTCCTGCCCCGCGCTCCGCTGTGCACATCGCACTCACAGCGCAGTGATCCACTGAGCACCGCGTCCTCCTCCTCTTCCTCCTCCTCCTCCTCTCCGGCGGTGGGATCGCTACTGCTGCAGCCCCTGCTGAGGGTTTCACTGGATATTGGCACGAATGTGTTCAGGTGCGTGGGAATGTTTCTTAAAAGTTACGCGTCGGTTGGTTACGATGCGTAAAGGTCGTGAAACGAGTCCACGCTACTCCACGGTGCCATGGTGTGGACTCGTCTGTGGACTATAACTTATATATATATATATATATATATATATATATATATATATATATATATATATATATATATATATATATATATATATATATATATAACCCCAGATTGTGTGCATATTGTGTGCATATTATGTTTGATTGTGTGCATATCAATTAAAAACAGGACGTAGGTGTTAAGAAATGATCCAGCAGTAAACTAAATCTGATTGTTGCGAGTTAAATGTGCCGATTTGAACACTATACGCACGCGTATTTACGCATTTGGACACATAAAAAGCTGAGAATGTGATGTGTACCTCGTTTAATATTGTAAAAGAGGAAACGAGAATTTAAAAAAAAGTTTAACTGTCAAAAAGGTTTAAGGCGAAATAATAATTACAACTTTGCGTTTGACTTTTAAAGTGTTTTCCTTATTTTACTCCCAGTGTCGAACTCAAGCTATTACTGCAAGCTATGACGTCATGTTGCGACCGTGGATGTATTGAGCATGTATTGAGCATTTGGAGATGGCTGCACATTGATCCATTACTCCACTTCCTGTCGATAAGTACAGTGTTTATTTGTTGTCTCACGCGCTCCTCTCCTCTCGTGTCTCGCGCAGGCTGCTGCCTCTCGACGCCTCCTAGCGCGCGGCCCGGGCACTACAAAAAAGAAGAAAAAAGAAGAAAAAAAGAAGGAATTTTTGGAGGAACATTTTCAAACCACATCCTCCGTTTTCCTTCATCGTCCAGCAGCTGACCGCTTCTGACCTAAAGCTCTTTTTAAATAAGGAAAGGAAGAATGCCCAGCCAGAGGACGTCATGACACCTTGGATCTAACCTTGACATATATATATATTTATTGTTACTTAAAGAAGAAAAATAAAGCATTTGCCTGTAATACCCCACAAAATAAAATGACCACAGAGTCCTTCCACGCTGCCTACGCTGCGGTGGCCCCGTCCACCGTCCCCATGGCGTCCTCCTCTGGGAACCTGCTCCGCATGTTCCGCGCGTACCAGAGCAACGCCGTCATCCTGGAGCACTACAACTTCACGGGCAAGCTGCAGGAGAACAAGTACAAGCAGGGCATCAAACCCGAGGCCATCGCCTTCCTGCTGGTCTGCCTGCTCATCGTCGTCGAGAACGCCGTGGTGCTGCTCGCCATCTGGAAGAACAAGAAGTTCCACGTGCCCATGTACTACCTGCTGGGCAACCTGACGCTCTCCGACCTGCTGGCCGGCTTCACCTACATGGTGAACATCATCACGTCCGGCTCCAACACCATGAACATGACCCCGGTGCTGTGGTTCCTGCGGGAGGGCGGCGTCTTCATCATGCTCGCCGCCTCCGTCATCAGCCTGCTGGCCATCGCCATCGAGCGCCACGTCACCATGGTGAGGATGAAGCCGTACCAGGGCGACAAGCAGGGCCGGATGTTCGCCCTGATCGGCGCCAGCTGGGTGCTGTCCGTGTTCCTGGGCGTCCTGCCCGTCCTGGGCTGGAACTGCATGGGCCGCCTGGACCAGTGCTCCACGGTGCTGCCGCTCTACGCCAAGAGCTACATCCTCTTCTGCATCACCGTGTTCAGCGCCGTGCTCATGGCCATCGTGGTGCTGTACGTGCGCATCTTCCGCATCGTCAAGTCCAACACCCAGCGGCAGGCGTCGGTGCCGCAGCGTAAGGGCCTCTACCGCAAGTCCCAGAAGTACATGGCGCTGCTGAAGACGGTCACCATCGTGCTGGGCGTCTTCATCGCGTGCTGGCTGCCCCTCTTCATCCTCCTGCTGCTGGACTTCTGCTGCCCGGCCAAAAGCTGCGGCGTGCTGTTCAAGGCCGACTACTTCCTGGGCATCGCCATGTTGAACTCGCTGCTCAACCCCATCATCTACACGCTAACCAGCAAGGACATGAGGAGGGCCATCCTGAGGCTGCTGTGCCGACGCTGCCTCATGACCAAAGACGGGCAGGTGAAGAAATTCGGGATGCCGTTCCTGGAGTGCAGCACCAGCAAGACGGACGCGCCCTCTCACCGGCTGGAGGGCATGGAGACGACGGTGTCCTCCGGGAACTGCACGCCATCGGCCATCAAAGCCGTGTACCCCAGGACCGCCACGACATGACCGAGAGAGGACGCAGTCGGACTTACTCCTCCATCCTGCCAGAGATGCGCTCCGACTTTTTTGGGGGATTGCATGCACTCCGCCGGGGTTCTAGTATTAGGCCGAATGAGCTCGATGTGACGGAAGTCCACGTTTTTGGTGAGAAAGAGGAACTTTTGAAGTTGATCTATAATCACGGAAAGGCACCTTTAGTAGCAGGCGGCAGATGGTTGTGGAAAAACTAGCATTGCTTTAATCTTTTTAAGACAACAAGGTCAGTATTTATCAGAGGCTTTTCATGTGTGTGTGTGTGTGTGTGTGTGTGTGTGTGTGTGTGCAGAGTACATTTACGCCATACATCTGGCAGACACGGGGCCAAAGCCACGGCAGCAGGAGGGCGACCCGCGTCTCCTCCTCCTGCGTCAGCGGGTAATAATACGGCGTTGACTAAACTACGGCGGCGTCCACACCCCGAAAAAAGCCGTCTGCCAAACCCACGTAATGTGTGCCATGTGAGTTTTGGTCAGCAGCAGCAGCGGTGGGTAGTGACCCCCCCCCCCCCCCCCCTTCATAGGGCCCCAGATCAGAGGCTTTTTCTTGCGGCCCTGGAGGCCCCGCTCATAGCGACGCACGATGAAGGACTAGACGGCATTAAAGCAGCGAACCGCTGACACGTGTGGACAAAACTAGTTTTTTCTTTTCTTTTCCACACGGGCGAAAACAAAACGTTCGACGTGAAATGATGATGATGAATGCGCTTCTCTCCGCGATGACATCATCCCGTCCCACAGCGCAGCGATCTGTCGAGGCCCCGACGACAGAGGAGGCTTCAAAGTGCTGCCTGGGGGACTTCATTGTGGTCACGTGACATTACAAAACAAACTAATATTGTACATAAATGTAAAAAAAAAAAAGAAAATAACGAAATTGTCTATTTACTGTTTTGTTTTGTATACTTTGTAAATATATATATATATATATAGAGCCTTCGCTGAGCTTATCAGAGATGCATTCTGTGTTGTTAAAACCTCACTTAAGTTATGATGTCTTCCTTTTTAATATGTGCACTGAATAAAACATGTGAATGAAGTTTATTATGCAGCCATGAGTGTTCTTCACCGGAGAGGCCTCATCTCAGAGGGTTATATATATATATATATATATATATATATATATATATATATATATATATATATATATGCTCACTGAAAAAAAAAAGGTTTTCTGGGATTTCTGCATGTGTGATATTACCTCATGAAAGCTTAATAACTGCTGTTATGACACTAAATGCTCCGCAAACATCAACACTATTTAAACTATTAGGAGATGTTTTATTTTTCTAAAGTAAAGAAATTAACTTATTTGCTCAAAACACACACTTTCAGGTTTATGAATGTGGATCCACACCGAGTGAGCACAACGGCCTGCAGTATAAATCATGTTCTTGAGACGATTACAAAGTGAAAGGTGTGTCGACCCAGAGGCTCTTCACTCGTCTTCAGGCCCACCAGGTATCACACACCTCACAGGTTAGCGGATGTTTAGGACTAGAGGTACACGAGTTACGACTAGATTCAAATGAGCTGAACTCGAATGGTGACATTTATCTTTTAACTGTATGGTCCCTTTAAAGATATAAGATAATCATAATGATAACGACCAGGTCGAGTCTCATTAGTGAATCAAATGAAGCCACGCGCCGCTTTAGGATGTGGAATATTGAGAAAAAACTAAAGTAAAAAGCTCATTCAAACACGAGGGACTTTGACAAGACAGTTAAATAAAGAGCGCTGTCATCATCTCCCCCGCGTGCCAACCACGTCGTTGGCGCCGTTTACCGTAAAGGAAACCTTGCGTGGGGGAGCGAGTCTCAACCCGCCCGCCTTGCGGCCGTGAGAACCACTGGAGGCAGTTTCGGTTCTCGGTGTTGCCGAATGGGCTTCTGGGTAAAAACACAAGGTCGCACGCCGTGTTTCACCAAAGCGGCGCTCTCGGTGGCGCCTGGGTACGAGTTGAGATTTGAGTGTTTGCTCTCACTCCGAGTGGCTTAATGCGCGACGATGATGCTGAGTCAGCATCAGTTTAGAAGCTGTAAAACCATGTTGGCGCTTATAAAACACAACACGGCAGCGACACCTAGTGGTCGACACCAAAACACCCCGACGAGTCAACGAGGCTAACAAACCAAACATCTGGAGAATAACTACTAAAGAGAGATTTTATTTTTTAAAACAGTATATGTGTATTGAACGGAAGAAAAAAAGAAAATGTACAGACAAACAAAAATAAACAACGCACAACAGAGACAGAGGGAGACGACGATCTCTCTCCAGAAACAGGAAGTGCCCAAGATCCATCTTGCGGTGGAGGAGTCGTTCCCGGTCAAATGACCGAAAATGTTGCTGTGGTTTGGGGGAAATAAACAACGTTTGGGGCCACAGAGACGATCCACCCCGGCGTAAACACCAACTCAAAGTCCTTCTTGAAGTCAAGTGAGCACACAAGTGCTGGGACGTTGAGTGGGTTACCACTCGGTGCTGACGAAGCCCCACAGCTGGTCGCTCACGTCGCTCCGAGACCGCGTGGAGGTGTCGGTGTTGATGGGGGTCGCCAGGTCGGCGCCGTAGTGCACTGCAAAGAGAGGAAAACAGACCGATGCCCTAAAGACGTCTACAACAGAAATGACGACAGGGGACAAAGCCCTACCTCCTTTCAGGATGTTGGGCTGCGTGTCGTATTCCCACTTGATCTTGGTGATGAGATAATACAACTGAGCCACAAATCTGTCGAGAGAAAAGTCAACATTTAAAAAATACATCAAACGAAATTGCAACTCCCAAATATAACTGCTGTCACACAGGAGCAGCGTAAACTATGTTTTCATTGGCGTACACACTAAGAATGTATGCGTTTCATTAGCTTATAATGAGCACTTCCTGTCTACACAGGAAGCTGGTTTCAGAGTCCTCCATGTTTCTACATGCAGCCCGGAGCGGAAAAGGCAAACTGTCTCTGGAGAGAGAGAGAGAGAGACAGAGAGCGAGAGAGAGACTCTTTAATGAAATATCTGAGACCCACATGGCTGACGGGATGACCTCGGTCGTGTCTTCCTCCACCTCCGTCTGAAGAGTCTCAAGCTCATGCTCGCCGTTTCTCAGACTCTCCAACTCTCTCTGCAGAAATCTTGAGGAGGATTAAGGAAGCTAACAAGGGAAAAAAAGAAGAAAAAAAAGACAGAAATCACCGTGAGACTGAAGAGATGTGGACCGCCCGTCGTTGCACTTTCCATGGAAACACGGGCGCATTAGAACAAAAGATACTGTAGTTCTGCGTCGGTCATCTGACTCTTGGCTGTGGCCTGCCTCAGCTGCTCCCCGAGGCTCTCCAGCTCCCTCTCCTGTCGCATCTTCTCCTCCTCCATGTCCATCAGTGTCTGGCCCGCCCTCTCTTCAATCTCAGCCACATCTGGGGGGATGGAGCAATAGATAAGACATTGCAGGTGGAAATCAAAAGGGACCTAATCCAAGTCTGACATTTTTTTTATGTGATATGGGATGATAAATGGATGCGTCCTGGATAGACTCCATCCAGGACCACATAGTCTCAGATATACTGTCACGCAACAGATCGTTAAATGTCTGAAGACTTGCCTTTCAGAATCTGTGTCACAATCTTTTTAGTTTCTATGCGATGGTCGAAGAGAGCGTGATGCTCGTCTTTCACCAGTCTCAGCTTCTCCAGCTGGCTGCTGTTGATGTAGCACACCAACCCCTCGCCCGTCTCCTCCAGGTACTGGAACTTATCACCTTGAGCCATAGTGGGCAGCTAGAGAGCACACGAGGGAACAGAGTCAACTTCACATCGTCAGCAGCAAAGATAACAACAACAACATCACATAAACAGAAGAGTCTCCACAGGAGGAGGAAATACTGGAGAACCTAACGGTCCACGGAAACAGTACGTAGCACGTAATAAGCATAGTTATATTTGTGTGTATCATATTTAGCTTAAGATCAATTCAAACAAGTATAACATTGTGTTGAAGGTCACAGCTGCCCTCGCGTAGGTTACTGTTTACAGCTGTGGTTCTACGTAAACCCACCGTTAGCTACGCAGCTAACTAGCTTAACGAGCTGCGGACACACAAGACTAGTTACCAACAATGTGGTCGAATCTGTGACCATCTAGTCGGTCGTGTTTATGAAGAAAAGATAAGCAGTTAGAACTTCAGTCACAGAAAACGTACCGTGCAGGTCTTTCCGGTGGATTCAAAATACGATGTTGAGCGCGCGCCTCTTCTTTTTCTTCTTCTTCCTTCTTCTTCTTCTTCGGCGGTCCTTGGCGGAGGCTCGCAGCGCCCCCTGCCGCACAGGAGGGCTCAGTCTCCACGCGTGGATTGACGTGTTTTGACAATTTGAGTCATTTTATCTGGCATTGTATATTTTATATTAAGAATACTGAAAAGCATTCCCCGTCCCCTGATATTTTAAAGAGCTACATTATTAAATAGTTCACTTTAATAAGATTCAGCTCCAAGTGGTAGACATTTCCACCTTGTGAGAAAATGTGAAACACTTGTTTTCTAAACTGAATCCTAAATAAAGCCACCTGTGCAATTTTGTTCCCATCTTTTCATGGAAATCTGCTCGGGCATACATTTTACAACATTGAATAAACCCTTTCTTTTTAATTTGGAAGCCTCCCACCAATGCCAATTTATGAAGCAGCTGGATTAAGACACAGGTACAACTTTTGAAGGTGTTGTGTTGAAGACATGAATGTATTTTTGGATAGGAATGAAACCGTAACCAGAGGCTCCAACTACTTATAGTCGATGCATTATATTAATGTTTAATTATCTACTTGAAACAGCTGTTTAGGATAAAACATATTTGTTGATGTGAATTACATTTAGAAATACTTGATAAGACTAAAAATGTCCTCTTAATAAGCATCTTCTGACTTTATAAACTTTTTCTTAACACCTTACAACAGTGCTTTTTTTATCAGTTTGGTAAATCTAAACACAAAATGAATGTAGCATGATAAATAAATTATGGGATTGATAGACAATTTATTGTTGTATATAAACAAGTATAAACAAAAAAAAGTTGAAACAAATTAGTCACGATTTCAACATTGTTTTTTTTAACTAAAACTTAAAGAACATAATTTATGAGTTTAATTCTTGGACCATAAAAATCTACGTATTGTGCCGTCGACAGTTAACTCTGAGACGGCGGCTCACTCCTTGCTTTTCCGCTTCTCCTCCTTCTCCCGTTCTTTCCGATTCTGTCTGCCGAGCTGTCTGAAGAACAGTCTCTTGGGGTTCAGCCCGTAGGCCTTCAGTCTCTGTCGGCTGAACTCACGGCCGCCGATCGTCACGCCCATGGAGCCGGACCCCTGGCGTCCCCCGGTAACATTTCGCCCGGTGGCATTGAGCTTCTTCTTGGGCCATTTTGGCCTCTCAGTCCTGGTTTTCACCTCAGCCTTGTCTGCTGCCTCCACAGCGGTGACCACCACCTGGGCCTCCTCTTCCAGTTCCATCTTCTTCTTCTTTGGTATGAGAATCTCCTCATCGTCCCCTGACTCTGCGAGAGCTTGGGCTAGCGTCCCTCTTGGTGAGTCCACGTGTCCGCCCTCTGCTGCTCCGTCTTGAGTCTCTCCATCCTTCAGACCATCGCTTCTCGTCTCTCCATCCTTCAGACTATCGCTTCTCGTCTCTCCATCCTTCATACCATTACCTCGCGTCTCTCCATCCTTCAGACGATCGCCTCGCTTCTTCCCCGCCTTGGTCTTAGCATCATCCAGTTCTTTACGCTCCCTGTTGATTTAAATCAAATTAAAAAGAAAGATTACACCTGGGTCCATTCGTCAACTCATCATCAGGGGTGCAGCGGATTGTGTTCTACTCACTCAAAGTACATAGAGCTCAGGATCTCTCTCTTCCTCTTATGATTCTGGGCCTTGATTTGATAGTTCTTCAAATCACTCTTCTCTTCCTTGTCAGACCTAAGAGGACAAATAAATAAGTGTTGAGAAATGACCGATACAACTGAACAGAAGAGCCACCCTAACATGAAGATCCCGTACCTGAACATGCAGGTCTTCTTCAGAGAGCACCAAGTGTTCAGCTCCTTATCGTTGGCGTGTAAAATCTGAGGGAAGAACCAGAGCACTTAAATTAGTTCAAAACAACTCGTGTATTTCAGACACACAAAAACACATTTTGTGAAACCAGCATGGGCTTCTTGAGCGTTGGCCCGGGTCACGTCAGCCGCTGTGTGGTCTGCTCAGAGAGAAGATTAAATCGAGGTCATTCCCTGGTCAGAGCGCTCCCCGAAGGGAAAAGCAATACCAGATCAGTCACTCAAGGCTCATCACTGCAGCCAACCAACATCCATTCGCCCACTGACCGTTCCCTGAGAGCCCGCACCCAAAAAAGCAATCGTTTAATCATCGCGGCTGTAACTCGGTACAAGGTTGGATTTCTCCACATCTTAAATTTGTGTATGAAGCTCTAAATCGCCAACAGAGTTTAAGCTCTGTCCCGCTCATCAGAGGGAAGTTTAAACTCCAGCAAACAAGAGAAATCTTTATCAAACATGCTCATCCTAAAATCCTTTGAGCGGTTTTGAGAATACGAGTCTATTGAGCCATTACAGGATCATGTTAGAGTGATGCGCTGCGTCATCTGACCGTCTGATATATATATATAAAGCTACGACTAACTACAAACTTCCAGTTCTACTTTTCCCAATTAGGCGACAAAATCTTGCAAACTGTAAATGAGAAGCTGCCGACATATTTTAATCATCATTGAACCCGGACTGTAAAGCCGCGGGTGACCTGCAGCAGTAAAGGGAGGCGGGACTTAATCACTCAGGAGGAAGTGCGGGTGCTCTCACCTCGTCGGTGCTGAGGCCGAAGTCGTTGGCCAGGACCTGCCTGTAGCGGAACCGGCACGGGAGGTCGTCTATGATGTCCTCGTAGTCCAGCTTGTAGTACTCGTCCAAGTACTGCTCGAAGCTCTTCTCCTCTGAAACACAAAGCGCCTGCAGTCACACACCCGGACGCAGGAGGAGCCCGGAGCGCTGGAGAGCTTCCGTGGCAGAAGGTGCAGCGAGACCTACGCGGGTCGAACACCGGCTTGCTCTTGGTGACGACTTCAGCGAAGTGAGACTTTTTTCTCTTTTTGCCCATTTGTGGCAAATCGTCTTTCTTCATCTTCTTCCTCTCCTTCTGCTTCTTCTTCTTGGTCTGGGAGGCGGTCTGCTGGTCGGGGTCGTAGTCGGCGTCCATCTGTTTCAACATGATGAAACGGTTGATTCTTTTACCAGAACAAAAACACTCCAAAAAACATTTTAGCAGACAGCATCTCGGGATGAAAGGACGCCGACGGTAAAAGTCAAAGTGCTCACGATGAAGTTGTCGTCGTCGCAGTGCGGCTCAGAGGCGCCGTACTCGTCTTCGCCCTCACTGGGGTGCTCCCCCCGATCCTCTCCTGTCCACGTGTCCCAGTTCCAGGGCTCTAATGGCCACACACACACACACACACACACACACACACACACACACACACACACGCACACACGCACACGCACACGCACACGCACACGCACACGCACACACGCACACGCACACACACACACACGCACGCCATGAGTGACACCCTCCATGATGCATTAAGGCAATGAACTCAACATTGTTGCTACATAACGGTTCAAGCCCCCGACTCGTCTCTGCCGACTGGTTTCAGAGTTCAAGAAAACCTTTTGAATTGTAACACGGTGGAGTAGAAGCACCTCTGCATTTACATTAACACATGCAGGTTACAACACATCTCGGCTAACAAGAAAACACAGGCTTACCCTCAAGCTCTTCGTCATCAAACTGAGGCTTCTCCTCTTCTTCTCCACCGTAGTATTCATTACCAAAAAATTTCTGCAAAAAAACAAACAGAAAATGTTGTGACAAATTGAGTTTGCGTTCTTAGTGAGAGACGGCGGCGGTGGTCGTCTTTGGCTTAAAAAGAATTAAGAGGAAGCTGAACACACCGACGTCCCCGAGGACACGCCCAATTAGCCCAACACACCGCGCTGGATGAGTGCACTCGCCATGTGAAAGCGGTGAACCATGAGGCTGCTGCTCCGGTACAAGTGTCTGGGTCACTCGACTGGAGCGACAGACCAGAGCTTTTTATTGGGAGGGAAAACGGACGCACAGCTTCCTGTGAAAGCTAATTAGCTACTAATCAGTAGCTCTCACTCAGACATTAATTGCCCAAAAATCTTGACTTTTGTATATATATTTGTTTACACTGAGATTAGCTGCAGCAGGATGAAGCGCATGTGATTCAAAAAAGTATGTGTGTGTGTGTACCCACCTGCATTAGCTGGTCGTGTTGCTGAGGATCAAACTCTCCCTCTAAGTCGGTCTGATCGAAGGCAAGCTTCTCGTTGCCCGTCAGCTCCTGGAGCTTTTTCAGCTTCTCCATGATCTCATTTCTCTTCAAGTTCTTCAGCTGCTTCAGGTTCTCCCGCTTCTGCTCTTTCTCCTGAAAAGGGAAAGGGAAGCGGCAGAGAGAGTGTTGGTTCGTATTAGCTAATGGATGAGAGAGGAGGGGGACGACGAGAGTTTTCTTTATAACCGTGATTCACACCTTATCCTTTCTCTCTTTCACTTCATCCCTTTTGACTTTCCTGCGCTCGTCTTTGGAGCGCACCGACGTGGCGATGCTGCGCGGGTAGGTCTTGATCTTCTGCGAGTCGGGCTCTTCGTAGCGGAAGTTGTATTTTCTCTCGAAATCCTCCTGCTGCTCCAAGAAAGTCTCCCCTTCCTCCTCCGAGTCCTCCACGTCATCTTGCAACACCTCCTCATAGGTCGGGATCCTGAATATACCGGGAGTTCACATATTAGGCTTCTTCCTCCACTTCTCGGCACACTGGAGCAACAAACGCTGACATCCCCGCATGCGGCAACGTACCGATCGTTGCCCCCCTCGGCATCCTCGTCTAGGTAGCCCTTGTTGAGGAAGTAGTCCCTCAGGAAACGCTCCCTCTCGTCCAACGCCGGGTCGTTCCAGTAGTCCCGTAAATATTTCTGTCCCAACACACACAAGCTGTATTACTAAGAAAGACTTTTATCCAAAGTTAGCCGTCTTGCATCCTCTCCGTTATATTTCACACTCACCATGTCCTTCACCTCCTCCGGACCCTCAAGGTCAGTCTGGCCTTTCAGCCAGTCCACATAGTCCTCCTCCTCTTTATCCTACAGACGGATGAGAGTTTTAAATCCCGATCTATGAAGCTTTGATTCTCAACTATATAAAACAGCGTCCGACCTTCTCGTCCTGCGTTTTGATCCTCCTGGTGAGAAACCCTGATTCTCCGGCTCCCTCGCTGGCCTCTTCTTCTCCCTCATCCTCGCTGTCCTGGATGAATTTACGAAAGCTGAGGAGAGGATTTAGTGTCCGTTAAAAGTCTGTTTTATTAATACCGCCAGTCACCTTTTAGATGGTTCGAGTCGTACCCGTCCTTCAGCTCCCGCTGCTCCTGAATGTAGCTCGGAGAGGCGGCTCTCTGCGGAAGACAAACAATAACGATTAATAACGAGAAGCATCTCCACATTCCTCGAAGAACTGAACTATCCTGTGAAGGGGTCTACCTCCAATCTCCTGGCTGCCTCCTCTTCTTCTTCATTGTCGTCCTCATCCTCAAATTTACTGAGACGCAAGAACAAAGAGATCAAAGATTTAGAACGATAAAACAATTGGAAAATAGCAATAGTCGGCTTGACACACAGAAACAATACTGATATCTCATATCTAACAATTAGACATGTTGAACGTAAACACCGAAAAGATGGACTGGTAAGTGGAATAAACACAAACTGATCTATACGCTCAATGTTACAGTAAACGACCAGCAGCCCACTCACCCCTCCTTCTCTAGGATGACTTTACGCTCATAGTCCCTGAGATACATCGGCTTCTCCACTTTCTTCGAAGTCGAAGGCTTCTCATCACTTGTGGACGCATCTGAAAGATTTAGATATTTTCTGTTTACACATATTTATTCCTCCGCAGACCGTGAAGGCAACACCAAGGAGCAGCACACACTCACTTTCCGAGTAGAACTTTGCGTCCGCCTGGTAGATCTTGGGGTCTTTCTTCTTCAGCAGCGACAGTGTCCGGTAGAAGTCCCTCTCGACTTCAGGGTCCAGTTCCTGTGAGGATAAAAGCAAAAGTCAGCCGGTGTTACGATTTAAGAAGCGACCGTGTTAACTGGCGACTTTAATCGAGCGCGTCCTTGTTGTCGTAGTTACAGACAGCTGGTGACAATAAGAGAACACGTAGCTGCCCTCGTGAATTACGCATTATTAATCGTTATAGTATATATTATTATGCATAGGGTTTGACACTGTATTACAAAATTAACCAAGCTGCATTCACGAGGACAGCTATACGTGTTCTCTATCGTATTTGTTTAACGGCCATCGTAACTACGGCAACAACAAACGCGGTCGGCTGTAAAGTCGCCAGTTAACACGGTCGCTTCTTCAACCGTAACACCGGTCAACACGCTGCCGAGCCGCCGTCAACTGTTGCTGGAGAGGGTGAAAAAAACCTCCATGCTCACCACTTCACTGTCCCCCGAGCTGGACTCGGATGACTCCTCGTCTCCGTATCGATCCTTCACTGTGGGACACACACACGGATGTTAGCTACATGCCCCACTCACAACGCCGTGTGGTAGACGACAACTCGCGGCTAGCTGACGCTACTTTCCCCCCACGCTGGGTCGTTAGCTCCATGGCTAGCCGCCGTTAGCTAACAGCGACACACTTACGTCTCTGTAATTCTTCTTTTTGACGATATCTATCATATTTCTCCGCGAATTTTGAGTTTACGTTAAACTCCGACATGTTTTTTTTAATTGAACAAGTTAGCGCTAAGCTACTGTTATAAAAAAACTACACGCTGGTCAAGGGAAGTCATTCCAGCCGCTGCATGCGCGTGTGGGAAGTGGAGTCACGTGGTTTCCGGTGCACGGATCGCAGATGACGTGCCTTGTCCAGCAGGGGGCGCTCTGACACAGGGGTCCACGAGTCACAGCTTGATTGTGTTGTTTCCCACGCACGCTTTTAGATATTATTTTCTACTGTGGAAGACAGAACGAGGTCTCTTCAGAATATGTTATTGATTTTCTTGTTTCATTTTGGAAATAACTTTTATTTATAACTTTCACACTATTCTGTCTTTTATACTTGTATTTTATTCACTCGTACTATTAGAAACAGTAAAAACAACAACTGCTTATTTAAAATGTTAATATCCCTCTATTTTGATCTTGTTTAAATCTTACCTTTACTGTCTGAAAATGTCTGTTTAAAAAAATATATATATTTTTTTATTTTATTTATTATATTACACTGTATATATATATATATTGTAATACTGTTGAATGAGAAGCCAAACAAAAGATTAGTATCTATTGTCAGAACAGAAATAGGCATTGATAAATTAATCTCTGAAAACACGAACGCACGTACAATACAGAGTTTACACGGACATACACACTAACTCCAAAAATGGACAATACTCACAAATTGTACAACTTCATAAAGTCAATTAAGAAATGCTACTTTTCGTTCAATTAACTAACATGCCAGACAACTTGTCGAACACCCTACAAAGGGTCAATAATATTACTGATTAGTAAAGTGAGCCTGCTTATGTAATCACTGATTGGATAAGGACGCTGTTTCTTCACCAGTTTATTGGGGAAGCTGTTCACCCGGAGAGTGAACTCCCCAATAAGCTTGTGAAGAAACGGCGTCCTTGTCCTATCAAATGCCCGTAGACGGGATGAGCAAGATCCCGGACAAACCCGACTTTACTTTGTTTGTGTCAATAGACTACAGACATCAAGGACGCCCCCAAAGCAGAATGGAGCTCATATGTAATCATGTTGACACAAACACACACTTTTGACCCAATTCGTCTACTGAATATTGGTCCATCGCAGTCAGCTCTGGTGAAACGACAGCAAAGTACAAAAACATCTGTCTGCACCTTGATGTCCCCGTTAACACACATCTAACCCCGAAAAAACAATATTGTGCCTCCGCCACCAAGCCAGCAGCTAGTATACTTTAAAAGTTGCAAATAAAGTAATTTAGCAACTGTAAAATTATCTTTTCACAAGTATTTCTTTTCAGTTACAGAATGCAGTTTGGCAAACTTTCACCTAATGTAGCAAATATAATGTAGGCTTTATAAAGAGGAGTAGATGGTGATTCATTCTCTTTGGGTGTGACTGTTGTCTAACAGGGGGCAGTGCATCCAGAGGCGTACCTCAAGGATCAGTGTTAGGCCCCCTGTTGTTTGGGCTGTATATTGATGATCTTCCACTACAGTGTCACATATGTAACATGTGTGTATATGATGCTGTTGTATACACTAGCAGCTGTGAAGAGGGAGGCTATTACATGGGGACTAAGCTTGATTACTGGAGAGAGAAAAATTCAGATTTATTTCTAGCACAAAAAGAGTGACGTAGTCAGAAAGGTTTCATATATTTGCGTAATCAGATCCAAACTCGAGTTTGTGTATTATATAACAATATTTACAAAATAATGGCAACACCATTAAAATGTTTGAGATAAATTTATGTAGTTCAGAAAAAAGACAATAAATCGTTAAATTCTATCATTTTGCAGAATTCTGTCATTTATTTCTTTGCAATTCATTGCACTCTTTTAATTCCCTATAAAATAAAAGCATACACTACATCCCACAAATGATCACATTTGATAAAACTGAAGGATTTTATGAGGGGGATGTGGTTAACTTCTCTTCAAAGTACAATGTAAGAATTCATTGAAGAATCTTTAAGCAAATATTATTGTGCCTCCTAAAGGAGGCGTTTCACAATAGTCTGAGCAAAGGTCAGCGTGACTCCAGCTGATTGGTTTTGTGAATCAGGTGAGCAGTAACGTCGTATCCTCACGCTCTGGGAACTCGCATGTCTTGAACATCAGGTGAAAGTCAATGAAACCGAAAAGTAAATATGCTTCAATCAGAAAGATGTGTTCAGGAAACTGGATGTGAAGCATTTCCTCTCTGAAACAAATAACAAGTCATTGAAGGAAACACTTCGTGACCTCTGCAGTATGTTTTCATTCCATCCGTCTGTGAAAGTAACCGGAATGATCCGGCCTGCTTGTGACCTTTGTGTTTAAATGAATGATTGATGACGTCTAGATAAAACATTTTCTTTGAAAAACAAGTATTTTCTGCAGTTCGTGCAAACAGGAACAAATTGTTCTGAAGCGGCCTCGATAACTGCTTAAAATCGGTGATGGCGCCATGCATATAGCTGTGTTAATAATCAGTATATGGGAAAAAGGGCTTTTGTGCACTCTGCACCGTCATAATCCTGGAATATGATGCAGAATAATTTAAAACTCAAAAAACTGATAGCACTTACTGCTTTTGAATATAAAATTAAAGAAATAGAGGCAAGTTCACAAAAATGTCAATGTTTCTTAAATTAACTCTCTTAAGTTTCTTTTAACTCGTCTTTAACTCGTGTTTTTTGTTTGTCTTGGCCAGGTCATCTTCGAAAAATAGATTTTTAATTCACCTGGTTAAATAAAGATTTAAATATATATTTTGAAAATCCTTTAAGAGAGAGATCTAAGATGTCAGCAGGAACTGCTGGTTTTCTTATCTGCATGTTTCCTCACGTGTCCACATGTGCATCTTCTACTCTTCAGCACTTCCTCTCTCCCTCAGCCTTGAACTTTGCACACATCATGCTGTCCGTCGGTGGTCTGACCTCAGATCTGTGTGTTATCCCTCTGCTCAGAGAGCTGTTGTTCCGGCTTACTTGATTACTTAGCTACTGCAAAACATGGATTTAAATGAGAAATGAAATATGTATATGTCCACAAGATGGCATGTTACGTTACACGTGATCATACACATGCCCACTAAGCTACCATCATCTTCTTCTTTCTTTCTAAGCTCTAACGACTCTGTTGGCTTAGTCACAAGCACATCTTTGTAAAATATTTCCCAGATGGGTTGAAAATATCTTTCACAAATGTTTGTGTGAGTATATTAAAAATATTCAGTGTTACTACTTTTCCTGGCTGTGGTCTCACAGGGTTTGAGGATTTCTAGGAAACTGTGGTTTCGCCTTTCACTGTGACGGCCTGACTTTCTAGGAAGAAGTTCTCCTTTTCCAGGCAGCCACAAAAACACATGTGCCTCCTCCCCCCTAGAAAAGAGTGGGAGAGGGGGAAAAAAACACAAACCCTCATTTCACGTTTTCTGTCATGTCTGCATTCCAAACCTCTTGGATGAAAACAGTGGAACACGCTGCTATACAAATGTTTTCATCTGCCACATAATTAGCATTTCTAGCCGCACATGGTTTTAAAAAAAGGAAGAGAGGAAAAAGGAGAAAGTGTTGCACCATCCTAAAAAACAAAAAAGGGTAAATAACATCCAAATAGTTCCAGAAAGGAACTGAATAAATCAAAATCATGTCTCTTCATTTCCAGATGAGATCCACTAAACTGAAATGGATAGAATAAAAATAGGTTAAATATATTTTTGTATCCGTTTCTTACCCTCTTACCAACAGTTTAAATAGTTAGGCATAAGTAATCAATATAAAGATATAATAGTTAGGTAAAAGTAATCAATAGAAAGTAATAGTTAGCTAAAAGTAATCAATATAAAGTAATAGCTAGCTAAAAGTAATCAATATAAAGCTATAATAGTTAGCTAAAAGTAGATAATGTAAAGTGGTATTTGTTAGCTAAAAGTAATTAAAATAAAGTAATAGTTAGCTAAAAGTAATTAATATAAAGTAACAGTTAGCTAAACGTAATCAATATAAAGCTGTAATAGTTAGCTAAAATAAATCAATACAAAGTTGTAATGGCTAAATAGGCTATAAAGCAATAGTTAGCTAAAAGTTATCAATAGAATATAAAGTAATAGTTAGCTAAAAGTAATTAATATAAAGTAATAATTAGCTTATAGTAAATATAGTAAATGTAATATAGTGAGAAGAGGAAACGAGAACATTTAGTTTTGTAACTATAGCAAACTCAACTGTTACGCATTTAAGTTCAACTTAAAAACTGAACCCAGACAGTGTTTCTAAAATAAATAGAAGCATTTATTTATATACAGAATTTAACAGTTTAAAACATTATCAAAAAAACAGTTAAGAACAAATATGTACATGTATGAACACTATATTTACACACTTAATCTGCACTGAGTCTGTTACTGTAAAAATGACATTATATAGAGCTTCACCTGTCAAAGCCTCACAACCTACACCCCCCTCCATTAATGCACTGTAAACAGATGATGAGCGTATACATATCCACTAAGTTCAATAGCACCAACATCAACATGTAAACATCATTTCCTAAAAAAAAAAAAAGGCACACATTTGTCAGGGATGCATTAAAAGGGTTAAAAACAGCTAGCGAGAACTGCGTTTTATAAAACCCACGACTTTATTTCATCAGGAATGCTGGAGGGGAGTTTAAGTGGTGGTCCTGAGGGAGGATGTACGTGTGCCAGGCATAGAGCGTTAGACATGACCCCGCTGTTCACATGTGTATCAAAGCTTTTCGGTCTTCGAGGAATGCACTGCCCCCCCCCCACACACACACACACATTTAAAGATAGCTCTCCAGTGCTCAGATATGATCATACAAAGCTCTCGAAGTAACTCCGCCACCGAGGAATATTGTTTTGTGGCCACATGGCGGTATGTGAAATCTGAAGTCCGCCACACAGAGTGTAAATCACGTCACTGACACACTGTGCATTCTTCACGGTTAACAAAAGAAGCATTGTATTGAGGTCACATTGGGTGATGTCTTTGCTCCCCTAAAGAGGCAAAGACACCATGGTGTTCAAGTCAAACTTATTGAGACGCATCAAGGTCACACCGACAGATTTGCCATTATTAGTAGCCAATATTCTCCTTCCTGTATGCCCCACTTTTTAATTTGAGTAAATATATATTTGCCTTCTCGCAGGCCATTGATTCCAAACTCTTAGATTAGTTGAGTTTGGTTTTGCTTCGCATAAGGACTGGAAAAAGAGGGAAACAGCTAGCCTGCCAGCTAGTTAGCGTAAGCATAATAACAGGAAAAAGTGGGAAACAGCTAGTCTGACAACTAGTTAGCATTAGCATAATAACTGGAAAAAGAAGGAAACAGCTAGTCTGACAACTAGTTAGCGTTAGCATAATAACTGGAAAAAGAAGGAAACAGCTAGCATAACAGCTAGTTAGCGTTAGCATAATAACTGGAAAAAGAAGGAAACAGCTAGCCTGACAACTAGTTAGCATTAGCATAATAACTGGAAGCCACGAGAGCCTGGCTACAATCTGCCAACCCGCAGCATCTCTAAAGCTTCTTAATAAAACACTTTATATCTCGTTTATTTATTCTGTACAAAACAAAACACCTCGTAAAAATGTTTATAAAACCACACATCCTCACATGGCTAGCCGTTTCCCCAGGCTGAGCTCATCTGAGCTGACCATCGGCCTGTGGTAGCTCTATATATCGACCATGCAGGCATTAGAGTGGACAAAACAGCAAACAAGCTTTGACCGTGTTCCATGAGAGGAAACAAAAAACTGTTTTTGTTCGCTCGGCCCCTTTTGTCTTTTGATGCATGAAAGACAAGACATTATATGGCAGTGACACATCAGTTGTATCATCAGAGTCACACTTGGGATAACGGGGAAGCATATTTAGATTGAGGTATCCATCATCTGCTGATTCAGTGAGGGACGGATTGTCAACCTTAATAATAGGAAAAACATGTTCAACCTGAAAAATAATGTTTCACCCGGTTTCCTTTCCACCGCAGAGCGCTTTGCTGCCTGTGAGGAAACAGAGGTTCTGATCCTGCTTCGACTTCTTTGACATCCCAGGTAGCTTCTCATCGAGGCTCATCTTTCCACTACGATATCTTTATTTTAGTTTTCTGTGAAGGCTGGATTCTCTGCCTCTTCATCCAAGCTCACAACTTGCCTCTGAAAGGACAGAAAATCAAAGATGTTAGATGTACACAACGCTGTAGTCTGTGTGCACTGATTACAACTAAATGTGTTAAATGCTAACAGTCTGAAGTGTAGACGGTGAGACTCACCTTTGGGTAGGAGTAACCGTCCGGGCTGTTGCTCCTAAAAATGTGCACTTGGTCCTCGGTGGTTTTCTGGTAGACGGGGTTGTCGAAGTGAATGGTGTTGGTGTTCTTCAGCCTGTAGTTCTTCCACAGCAGCGCGCCGCCAACAGCTACCAGGCAAACCATCGCTACAGGGAGGCAGATGGAGAGCGAGATGAGGGGTGAGACACGATGAGGGGTGAGACACGATGCTCGGGCGACGTTCCTATGCGACTGTGAGGAAGCAGCGGCTGCCAAAAAGCAACTCACCCAGAGGAAGTGCAATGTACAGGGCGATCAGGTTGGGGGAGGCGGCGTCGGGTAAAGCTGAGGCAAAAACATGTCGTACATCTGAGGGAAAAGTAAACACCAGAAGACAAGTTAATGATACACAGAGCTGAGGACAACACTCAACCAAACCAACTCTGTACAATGGTTACCATTCCACACAATTCAACCTGCAAGGCTTCATGGTACTTGCCTGAAGAGGTGACCGGAGCCCCTGTTGTGGTCTTAAGTATTTTAGGTTTCGCCGGCTGGGGTGACGGGGTCCGTGATTTAGGTGTGTTGGTCTTCGCAGGAGGCATGGTGCTGCGTGGCACCGACCTGGCCGCAGTGCTGGTGATCATGATGGGCACCGCGGTGGTGCGGACCTGGGGCTTAATGGTGGTGCGGACCTGGGGCTTAATGGTGGTGCGGACCTGGGGCTTAGTGGTGGTGCGGACCTGTGGCTTAGTGGTGGTGCGGATCGGGGTCTGAGGTGTGGTGTTGGGTGGCCTTAGTGGCTGAGGGGGGGCAGTATCTGGCTCTTGTGGCTGCACGGGAGCTGCAGGTGTTGGAACAGCTGGGGAACAGAAGCAGAAGAGGAAGAAGAGTGACAGTCAGAAATCACTTGAACTAATGAAATTTTTTTATTTAAATGACAGATATTAATATTTTTCTGTTACTTACCAGGTACACATGTCCTCATGTCCCTGGCCAGCATCATGCCATCTGGACACACACAGGTGAACTTCGGGGGATGTGTGCCCACTTGAGGGGCTGCCAGGCACAAGAATTCACACCCGGATAGCTGGCACCAATCCCTCCCTGCAATGGACAAGAAAACGACATTTTACTATAATTGAAGTGCTTAAACAACAATAGGTAGACTTTTTTTGAGAATAAGCCTATTTCAAAAAACGTTTCAACTATTCCTTTAAAAGCCATTGATTTGTTCTCTGATGTTTATTCTGACAGTCTCTCGTGAGCGTGATGGGTTCGGACGCATTGAGGTCTTGCCACTGTAATCCAGATCAGTGCCAATAAGTAGGAGTAAGACCACAGGCTCCCAAACCACCCACTGCAATAATAGCACGATAATATTTTATCATATGTCATAATGATAATAATAAAATGTTGTTCTTTTTCTTTTCCAAATAATAATGTTTCCCTGTAAATGGTCCTGTTCTTATAAAGCACTTCTCTTGTCTTACGACCATTCAAAGCGCATGACATCATTCACCCATACACACCCTGGTGGGAGGGGCTTAAGTTGCACCTGCACACCAGCAGTAACTAACATTCACACACATTCACACACAATCACACTCATTCCCACACCGTAGGCACACAGGAGCAATGAGGCCTGAGGGTTGGGTACTTGTAGGTTAAAGGGGCCGAAGCATGTAATACTTGAGTGTGTTCTTGTCTTAGTGATATACATTTTAAAGAAATCTGATGAATAAGATTAGGGAAATAACAATAAACATTACTGCAGGTGTTATACAATAAATGTTACTCTGCCAATATTCAACAATAAAAAAGTTTGATAATTATCAACAGTGTGTGGCAGTGGTGTCTCTTACCAGCGGGTTGTTTGAGATTATGGAAGATAATGATGTCATCGGGGGATGACAGGTGCTCTGCCACCGGTGTGATGTCATCACCCGTCAGCCTGTTTGCACTGAAGATGGCGTTGTTACCGACGTCGGTCCAGAACACTCTCTCCTAGAGGGAATGAAACAGAAACAGAGCTTGAGTATTTTAATAGATGGCGAGGTGGTGAGAAACCCCGGGCTCTGGTCTGTGTGACCCCACCTCAAACACTGTGAGGCTCAGCGGGTGAGCCAGCTTGTGCTCGTCGATGATGAGGGTGCGTCGACCACCGCCCTGCGAGTCGATACTGGAGAGAGTGTGCAGCTTAGAGTCCACCCAGTAGAGCCGCTGGTTCAACAGGTCTGGGGGGAAGGAAACAGGCACAGGTGTAGAGGGGGGGGGGGGACAACCAGTCAGACCACTGTGAACATGTGAATAGTTAAAAAAAAAAAACTTGCAACCAGAGGCTTTACCGAGGGTAATCCCATTCGGCCACTCGATGTTGTCAGTGACGAGAGGGGTGCGGTCTCCTCCGTTAAACCCCGCCTTCTCAATCTTAGCGGGACTCCCCCAGTCGGTCCAGTACATGAAGCTGGGAGGGCACAGACGTATGTTGCCATCAATACATACATTTAGTTTGTACACGGCATGGAAAAAAAGAGAGTCAAGGAAGGATTTCGGCATCACGGTACGATTCGAGTGCTATTGGAGACGTACTTGCTGTAGGGGTCGAGCACAATGGCGCGAGGTTTGGTTAAGTCTCGGCGGAAGAGCGTCTTGCGATGGCCGCCGTTGACAGCCGCCACGGAGATCGTCCTGCGAATGCTGTCGGTCCAGTACAGGTTCCCGTGGATCCAGTCGAAAGCGATGCCCTCGGGAGCCGCGAGGTCGCTGCCGATCACCACGCTGTGGTGAGTGGGGTCTTCGGCCGAGTCGGCCGGCGCTCTGGAATGACAGCGAAGAGCTGGAGTCAAGTCTTGGGGTCGTGACGAGGATACGGGGAGGGCCGCTTTCATTCAGGTGTCATTCTCGCTCACCTGTAGATCTTCTTCTGGGAGATGTCCGACCAGTAGATCTCGTTGGCAGCGATGTTCATGTCGAGGGCCACGACGTTCTTCAGTCGGGGGATCACTCGGGTGTACTCACTTTTGTCCAACGTCATCTTTCTGACTTCGTGGCGGTTGGTGAAGAAAAGGTAGGCTACCGTACCTAGAAAATCAGAGTGGGCAGGTGAACTCGTGGGAATGTCTTTAGCTACTAACAGTTGATAATCGACACGCTCAAGGGAACCATCTTGTTTCATCGTTGGGTTCTACAGATCTGAGACAGGCTTCAGTAGTAGTTGTATAATATGCTCATTGCGACGAGAGGATGTAGAGGGAAAATGCTTAATATAAAAAATATCAGCTTGATGCATGCATCAGGTCAGTGATCTGAGAAAGGACACCTGCTTGGTGAACTCCTTATTGACCGGATTTAAACAACAATCTGCAAAAGTTTTGCTTAAGCTGAATCTGCAATTGGGCGACTGCTACCATCATAACCATGGTTACTATACACCAGTGCTATTCACCGGAACATCTACATGCTGTTGAAGGAACTCTGAGAACTCATATTCACCGATGGCCTTGCAGGCTTTGGTTGCCGGGTCGACTTGGTAACCCTCCTGGCACTGGCATTTGTAACTGCCGATCTGGTTGACGCAGATCTGACTGCAGGTGTCCGGGTTGGCGCACTCGTCGATGTCTGGATTCCGAGAAGAAGGAGAAATAATAATGAAACCACCAACACATGGCAGTGCAACAGAACAGAACGGCGAGTCATCGTTTTCCGGAAGGATTACGGGATCCCTCTTGATCGCGGTTGCGTCAGAGTAACCGGATTGCAACATCCTTCGTTCATCTAACCAAAGTGTCTCAGATGAGAAGGAGAACATAAACCATGCAACAGCGACTACTTTTTATTAGTTTGGGCAGGGTGTTACCTTCACAGTGCTTTCCCTCCAGCAGAAGGTACCCAGAGGGACACAGGCACTCGTAGCCGATCTTCAGGTCATTGCAGATATGAGAGCATCCGCCGTTGTTGTACAGGCACTCGTTGGAGCCTGAGGGGGAGAAACAAGAACAATCATTCTTCTATGAAGCTGCAGACACCCTAATTAAATTCATATGAGTAGTAATTAACCAGACAGTTGTGGAGGAGAGGCCTCTGGACTCACCACAATCCCTAAGAGGCTCATCGGACCAATCCCTGCAATCACGCTGACTGTTGCACACCTTCTCCATGCTGATGCACTCCCCGCTGCGGCACTTGAACCTGCTCGGACCCTCGCAGTGGGTCTCTGTGGAGGAGAAGATTCAGTTATACGGACCATGCAGACCAGAGGTTTGACCTTTAGGCTTCTGGCAGGAAGGATCGGAAGGGGGCGAGGGAGGAGATCGGTACCGTTGACGCAGCCCGTTTCGTCGCTCATGTCTCGGCAGTCGTACTGATGGTTGCACTGGTGGCTGCCGTGGATGCAAGTGCCATCGCCGCATTCAAACTCATCGGGGCGGCAGGTGGAACGAGCTGGGGAGCGGGGAAAAAAGGTTGACGTGTGAGCACGAGAGGCGACCGCTCGGAAGAAGAAACGAGGAGGAGCGGACGAATCCGTCGCATACCGCAGGCAGCTTCGTCCGACTGGTCGAGGCAGTCGGCGGCCCCGTCGCACTTCCAGCTGCTGTGGATGCACTCCCCGTTGCCGCAGTGGAACTCCAGGGACGAGCACCGATGGGCGGAGGCGGGCGCCTTCGTGCCGCAGTTCTGGGGCCACTCGTCGGAGCCGTCGGAGCAGTCAAGGTCGCCGTCGCAGGCCCAGAGGCGGGGCACGCAGACGCCGTTGTTGCACCGGAAGGAGGCGCCGCTGCAGGTGACGGCCGGGCAGGACGCCTCATCGGTGCCGTCTTTGCAGTCCGCCTCGTCGTCGCACAAGAAGGCAGATGACACGCACTGGCCACTCCCGCACCTGAACTCCAGGTTTGTGCACTGCCTCTGCACTGAGGGGGGAAGACATGTTGGATCACGCTGGAGGGAAGGAAGCGGTGGAAGGAGATACATCACATGTAATTAAGGAAGCTTACCACAGCGCTCCTCGTCAGCGCCATTCTCACAGTCGGCTTTTCCATCACAGTGCCAGGTGCTCGGTATGCACTGGTTCAGGCGATCCGCGCAACTGAACTCTGTCGACCGACAGGTTTTGGCCACTGGAAGTGATATAACGAGGAAAGAAAACGTTAACTGAGGATGACGCCATCATCACAGTGAGGCGTCCACCATCGCGCCGCCGTACTTACTGCAGGTAGCGGGAAGTTCATCGGTGCCGTCTCCGCAGTCGTCGGTGCCGTCGCACACCCATCTGACTGTGAGGCACTTCCAATTGCCACACTGGAACTGGTCGGGTCCACATGTTGCCAATGCGTCTATGACAGAGACAAACACACAGCTCAGCTAAAAGGGCCATTGTTCTAGTGATCGGATATATCAGGGGCCAAGACAGGAAGACTCTCCAAATGAAATCTCATGGAATAATACTTCAGCAGAGCGCTATAGACCAAGACTAAAGAGTTGATTGTCATTTGTTTTTTGCAGGTTTTTGGGTAATTCCAGTTGGCGAACATCGATTTGCGATACTCCTGTGAGAGGTCTAGAGAGACGATGGTGCTAGGTCAGAGGATTCCCCCAGTTATTACAATGCATCCTAATTACGTACGAATGTCCGTACTAAGTTAAATTGGCAATGTATTAAAAGTTGTTGAGAAATTAGTTGGTGCTGGAGAAAAAGTCAGAGGATCACCACCAACGCCTGAACACAAATCTTAAGGCAATCCATCCAAAAGTCTTTCAGCGTGGACCAGTTGTGTTTCTGTTTCGGAGACGGTGATAAAGTTGGTGCCAGGCGAGGAGGTATATACCCCCCCCCCCCCCCCCCACACACACACACACACACACACAGGAGCCTGTTGGCACTTGTTCGATGAGGGCAGGTGAATGGTTGAACTGAGAGTCAAACCGGGACACTCTCGGTGCGTAAGCCTTTATCAGGGCGATGCCGATTTGGCAAGTCTCACGACACACATCGTAAATCTACTCTTCATGTCTGCTGGTAATAAAACACCTCCTTCTGGAGTGGGTTTGAAGACCCGAAGACCCCCCCCCCCCCACACACACCAATGGAATGAAGCCACTGAACCAGAAGGAGCAATTACACTTGTGTACATCGGAGAGACAGCGCTTCACGGGAAAAGCACTAGGGTCCTTTCCACCTCTCTGGCCCCCAGGGGTAGAGGGGTGGGGGCAAACTCCCATATGGCCAACTGTTTTTGAAATGGGGTCGAGGGTACAGTGTGTGGAATATTTGCTATTTTGATTTAATTCAAATTAAACATTCATGTATAAATATGTTCATAAGTTAGTGCCCTGTCAAATTGGATGGAGGTAAAAAGATAATCATAAATCATGAATGGCTGACAGCGTAGTAAATCATAACAGCTTCCTGTCTGGGGGCTTGAGTCCTGGTTGATGCTTCATTTAAACAAGGAGAGGTTTTAATACTTCACTTGCAGCTTCAGGAAATGTTGTAGTATTTCTTTTATGATGAATTTAGGGCGGTCATATTATAGTGGCTACTATAATAATACTAAATCTACTACTGTCTGTTGAGCCATTCATGTCATTATGGCTCCGTGTAAAAGAGATCGCCATAAAGATACCATCGGTTTCACGTTGATAACCCGCTCTCATCACAGAGAGATCATGAAACACTGGAAGGGTTTAATTGAGCTTTTTACTTTCTAGATCGACTCCCACATCCCCGAAAGTTAAGCCCAAGTTCAGGGAGGTTGTTTACTTAGTGGTCAGAGCCAAATGGCAGTTATTGATCGAGTGCTTTATTTTCCTCAAATAAAGTCCCTCTGTCCAAAAAGGAAAGTGTGAGAGGCCGTTTCCTAACATGGGGAACTGGACACGTTTCAGCTCTGCACATGGTGTGTTATGGCGGAGGGGTGACAACTAACCAGTTCCAACATGTCTCACCATTTTCTCAGAACCAACACAAACACACACACACACACACGCACACACACACACACACACACACACACACACACACACACACACACACAGAAAGAGGTCTGACGGTGACTTTGGTGTGTGTGTAACCACAAGTTGAGGAATGCTGTCTGAAGACAATGTTTGCAGTGGAGGATGAGTTGGAGGGCCTCCCATTCGGTTTGAACCAGGGCGTTTCAGGTGAAACACATGGGAGAGAGAGATCGAGAGAGAGCTATTGCATCATGTGGGAAAAATAATACTGGTCAAAAAAACTAAACAGTTTTTTTATAAAAACATTCAAACAGTGATTAAAATGCAAGTGGCGCCACTTCTCACATTATAAATAGTCAAAGCTTCTAAAAAAACGTCTATTCAGAAACCCCGCGTGACATCTTCACACACACACACACACACACACACACACACACACACACACACACACACACACACACACACACACACACACACACACACACACACACACACACACACACACAGAGACGTTCACGCAGCTCGATCCTCATTGGCTTAGCAACCTGCTGCGAGTTGAGCGCCACACAAAAAAAAGTTGAAAAGGCACCAAAAAAAAAAAATGCGGCTCCATTCAAAAGCTGGCGTGGATAAACAAAAAAAAAGAAGAGGGAAAAGAAAATATACAACTAAAAGAAGCACTTATGGATAGAGGATTTTAAATGTCTTGGGCCGAGGTATGAAACATTCATGTTAGAGGAGAGATTTGACCTACATTCTGTGAATAATTGCCCCCCCCTACACTCACATATATACACACACACACACACACACACACACACACACACACACACACACACGCACACACATTCACACACACACGCACACACACGCACACACACAGCACCTTGCATCCGGTGCTGTCAGAGCAGTGGGCAAATTAACCAAACACGGAATGAATGCATGCTCCCAAAAAAAAACGTATATATAACATTTATACTATCAAACAACATAAAGATGGAGATTAAAAAAAATAAAAAAATAAAAATATATTGTTATATATATTTCAGGCGGATGTAAAGTCCCCATCATCATTAAGAAGTTTATAAATACTCATGTTAAAATGTGAACTCACTTGTCTGCACAAGGCAGCAGAGGAGAAACGACAACAGTAGCGCGTGACACCGTGCCATGCTGCTCGTTGTCCACGCGCGTCCACCTGAAGCCGGCTGGCTGCTTCTCTTCTGGGGGTTATCAGCTCTCTTCACCGGCGGCTGCTGGTCGGACCCCGGCGGGGGGGAAGGCTCTGGTCGTGCGGCTGTAATCAGAGATGCTCCCGCTGGCGCGTGAGGGAGGCTCGGCAACACTGTTCAGTTTGACAACAACTCCAGACCCATTTCAATGTGGTCCAGCGGTGGGCGGGGCCTCGGTAACGGGGCGGGGCCTCGGGAATGGGTCGGGGGCTGCGGAGGAGGGCGGGGTCGGGAGTGGTGTGATTTCTGAGGCACAACAGACCCAACAATTGGGGGGCGGAGCCTTTTCTGCGGGGATGGATTTTACTATGAGTTTAACCCTTTCAGGGAGGCGCGCGCGCACATGGATGGAGACGTTGCGTAAGCTCCATTCCCCGAAAGCGAGCCGACCTCCAGCTATAGACACACAGGGGAATAATCTGATTTTTAGAAAGAAAGTTGAATTATTACTTAAAAAGTGGATGATGTGCTATAAAAGTCATGATACATCAAATGTATATATATATATATATATATATATATGTAATAATAATATAATAATATAGGAAGAGAATGATAATGATAATACAAATACATAATAATAATAATAATAATAATAATAATAATAATAATAATAATAATAATAATGTGGCTTTTTTGATTCCCATAATATAAAACAAATAGTTATGAGTTGTTTCTTAAAACACAATGACTTTTACCTAAATAATCATTTGACTTTTTGACAGTTTTTCTAGAAAACGAAGCCCCCCACACACACACACACACAGTAAATAAGATCCAAATCCACCGGTTTGAAGTCCAGAAGTTGTCCCCAGATGCGTCGCCGCTCTATAAGACTGGCAGCTGGCCGACTTGTTCAATATCTAGATAATAGCAAACAACGCGGTCTCCACAAAGTGGAGGCACAGATCCTATACTGTTATGACACCAGCCATGTTGTTGTAGGGAAAATTAATAATTGACTTATTGTTATCCTTATATCATAATTTTGTATCTTCTAAGAAATAAAGAGGTGTACCGCTGGGTGAAACCTCTTCATGCAATATTAACAACCCATAAAGTCATTAGCGCTGCATTCAGCTCCATATCACCACTTTCGGAATTCAGGTTGCTGACCTCTCGTAAAAATAATAATAATAAAAAACAAACATGTTATTCAAGGTTCAAAGTCTCAAACACTGCCAGGGTCCATACGATAGTTAACGATGAGATTTACATCACAGGAGGAGATAAATACTGACGACCTTGACCTCAGGACTACAGGTTATATGATTTGTAATAAGGAACAGATCAATAATAATCCAGATGTTTCTTTTGAGGACAACAATGGAAGAGGCGCTGCAGCCAACGCTGGTTTAGAAAACCCAACAATGACCAGAAATAAAGCACTCTGGGGGAAATACCCCGTAGGTCACAGTGTGTTGACCCGACTCACTATCACGGGGTCATACACTCATAAAAACGGAGGGTTCGTATGGGCCGAGTCCAGTTTATCATACGTGACCTTCGAGATGCTCCAATGTGCACAGAACATGTTGAAGTGACAAAGACATGCGCAGGTGTACAGTCTTTGAAACTATTCAGACCTCTTTAAAATGTCCACTTGTTGTTTCATTGCAGCCATTTGCTAAAATCAAAAAAGTTCATTTGTATTTCTCATTAATGTCACTCAGCGCTCCATCTGGACAGAAAAAAAACAAAAATGTAGAAATTGTTGCAATTTGTAATAAAACAAAAAAAATATTGATGAAATTTCATCGGGAAAACTGTTGATTGTGCAGGAAAAAAAAGTCCCCTTATGATGTCAGAGAGGAGATATGACATCATGGTCAAGACTGACATGAACGCGTCAGCGGAGCTGGTTTTTAACCACTTCAGGTCGGACGGTCCAGTGTGTGTGTGTGTGTGTGTGTGTGTGTGTGTGTGGGGGGGGGGGGTCTAAGTTATACGAATATTTGTCGATATCTTTGTACTTTTGCAAAAAGAGAAACCTTTTCCTCCTTAAACCGATATTTAAATGGATCATCTGACAGCTTGGAGGGTGAAATGTATCTTTGATGGAACTACCAGTAACACAGCAGTGTATTGTATCTGTTGGAGGTATTAATTTGATATTAGTATTTAGTTATTTTATTGTCAAGAAGTATTGTTTATTAATTCAGGTTCAGGCTTATTGAGGTGAGATGTATTAGAAAAGTTGTTTCTTGTGATAGTTTTTGCAAGTAAATCTTGAATGGACATTACTTTATTACATTATTTATTGAATGGAAGTACTGTATTAGAGTAAGCACTGACGCCCCGATTGGCCTCCCGCTAAGGCCTCCATTACACGGCTCTTAGTTAACCAGCACCAGAGCCGCGCAGCACACACACGTTCTGTCCAATGGCGTCCGCTCAGAGGATGGCCCCCCCCGCCTGCAGCAGCGCTCTAATAAGAAGGGACAAGGAATGTTTAGGCCTCCTCCAAAGTGCATGTGAGGTAACGCTCCTCTCCCTCTCCCTCTCAGTCTCCACCTCTGTAAACACGTTCTGGTTTTCCAGTGTACGTCCGCCGCACTCCTGACTAAACAAACACCGTGTTGGCTGAAACTGATTTTCTGTTTTCACCTAAAGGCCAAATCAGGTTCTTCCAGCTGGAGCGCATTTTTTTGGCATCTGGTCCAGGGAATAGCGGAGGTGGAGGAGGAGGAGGAGGAGGGAGACCTCTGGTGGGAGAGAGTTTTGCTTCTATGGCAGAAGTTTACATTTTAGACATAACTTTGTCTTCAAGGATCAGGGAGGGAGTGGCCCCGCTGTTCAGAAGAGGTCGTCTTCATCACCTCGGCCCCCGGAGACAAAGATAAGACACCGCGATGAAACCATAGAAAGGCCACGAGGGGAGAGTTGTTGAAAAGCTTCCTTCGTGGCGGTCAGGAGCCACAAGTCCGGTTTACTCCAGATTGAGAGAAGATATCCCGCAAAACACACAAGGCTCCAAGTTCTTCAGGCGGGTTAATCAAACAGATCCAAACAGGGCACATTCATGATTCATTTCATCCTTGCATGACAGCCACAACTGTCCAAACAGAACGAGTCCGCTGGGACATCTGTTCCTGTAAGACTCAGCCGAGGAAGACACAGCGGATCTAAACCCTCATGTTGGGAGAGGGGAGAGGGGAGGGAGGGAGGAGAGGGGAAGGAGGAGAGGGGAAGGAGAGAGGGTGGTGTAAGGTGACCAAGTCGCTCCTGGAGATGCAGATTCACTGAACTTCTGCAATGGTCAAGCAGATTATGTGTACAACAAATGGAATATGCAACCTCACTGCTAGATACCACCAAATCTTTTAAAAAGTAGATGAAATGTAAAAGTTCAAATAGCTATAGCTAAAATAAACCAATGACTAAATAGTTCAAATATTTTAATTGGATTTAATTGTAATCCCCAATATCACAAATGGGCCTCAGAGGGGTTTACAGTCACATGACCTCCTCCGACCTGAGACACACACACACACACTGGAGAAGGATGGAAAGGAGTGAGAACAAGATGGTGAGCCCCAGCACGTTCTCATGAGGCCACCTAGTGGTCAGATGGTGAAGTGCAGCGCAACAAACACGCAGAGCAGCTTAATGATGAGATGCCTTTATTGTACTTTTTGGAATCCAGTGACATCGACACAAGAAAAATGGTCCTATCCCTTCCTCCCCCTTTACATACATGACCTGAGAGGGAGGGGCTGCAGGGCGGGGGGGACCGTGATCCCGCTTGTAGTCTTAAATTAAACAGAGATAATAGCGAACACACACACACACACACACACACACACACACACACACACACACACACACACACACACACACACACACACACACACACACACACACACACACACACACACACACACACACACACACACACACACACACACACACACACACACACACACACACACACACACACTAAAAGGAGGGAAAAAGAGGGAAAAAAAGGGATTTGAGGGAACGCCGTGACTCCTGGTTCACACGCGTCGCCTCAAAGTCAAAGACGACAAAATGAAGACCACTTAAAAAAACAAAGAACACAGTTACTTGTCTTTATGGCCCATGATCAGTCGATAACTCGGGCTCTGTCAATGTTCCACTTACAGGAGGAAAGAAAAGGAGGTAAAGAGACACGACTATTCAAACTGGGAGCATGGTTTAAATATGGAAGTGAATGGTTCATAGCTTTCATATTTTAGTGTTTTTCTGTATTTTAATAGTTTCTTTTCAATGAATGGTATACTTTAATGAGAATACAATCGTCTCACTAAAAATCAGCTCATCTAGTAAAACTAAGCCACCGACTGTCTCCCTGCTGTATCTAAGTAAAATATATAAAGTCCAGTCAAGGGGCTCAGCGGGCCGCCGGCCGATGGGAGCGCCGCTCCTCAGTCCTCCTCGCTGCCGCTGGCCGAGCGCTCCTGGAACACACGGCGGACATCGGTTACCGGGCAGAAGTACACGAGAGCAAAGGAGGACGACAACATGTGCTGGTCAATATATATATACACACACAAAATAAAGGAGAAGCAGAACATCCTGCCTATGGGGGCTGGATGGAATAGTAAATATCTGTAGTCAACAGGGTTCATACACATGTTGAGTAATGACCTTTCTATGACCTTGAACCACATTTCCGTGACCTAACATTATGTGAAATCTCGGTGTGAACATGAGTATAGCCGTAAATAACATAAATTAATGACAATAGTTTGATTAAAAGAAACAATATGCATAACAATGTTAACATGAATATAACACATTTAAATAACTTTTCCAACATTTTGGGGATTTCATTTTTCTTCAAGGACTTTTCCAGGCCTGGAAATAACCAATTAGAAAATTCCATGACTTTTCCATGACGGTGTGAACTCTGCTCAACACTCAACTTACATAAAGCTTTTTTTTTACAGCTTTACACAAAAAGCAAAGGGGAGCATCTTTTCCTATTCTCCTTCTTCTTCTTCATCATCCCATTCACAGTAATAACTTCCGCTCTCACCTCTTCCTGTTCCTCCTCGCTGTCGTCGTCGCTCACCACCGGTTTGGCCCGGGAGCCGCGGCCCCTCCGCCGCTGTCCTTTCCCTCCTCGATCCCCCTTTTCCTTCCGGCTCAGCCTGATCTTCACCTTCACCGAGCGAGCTGCCAGGACGGAGAGCGAGAACAGAGGTCACACACACACGCGGCCAACGAGCAGTCGGGCGCTACAGTGTCCAGTGAGGGACACTTCAGTCCCCCCCCCCCCTCGATGCTCACATTCAGACTCGGAGCCTTCGTCCAGGTCATCCTCCTCCTCCTCGCTCTCCTCTCCTTCGCTCTCGTCCTCCTTCTCGATCTTCTGCCGCACGCTGGTGAAGACGGACTGCAGCACAATGGAGTCCTCGTAGATCTGAAAGGAGATTATTATCATCAGGAGCTCGTTTTGCCTGGGAGACGCTCTGCAGATCTTTAACAACCAGGCGCCACTTTTTAAAGCTCTTCAGAAACGCCTTGGAAATAATCTTCAGAAACTTCATTTTAAAAAATTGATTCAATTAGACGTTGCGCTCTGTTGTGGCGTCAGGACAACCCCCCCCCCCCCCCCCCCAAAAAAAAAAAGGAGGTTTTAGGTTCACGTTATAAACAATTTAAAAAAAGGATTCTATGGATCTGTTCCACAAACTGTGTCCCGATGGCGAACGCGTTCAGTTGCACTTCCGGCTGATCAGGAGTCAGTTGGAGTCGTGTTTGGATTTTGTATTATAAAGCTCTTCATAATTAAACACCGCTAATATGAGCTTCACGTCGGGGGAAAAAAAAGGAAGGAAAGCCCGCCTCCTGCTTCATCCGATTGGCTGCCTTGGCTGAGTGACATTGATGAGCAGTGCGACTCCACTCCTCGCGCCTAAAGTTGGGAATATTTCGACTTTTAAGCGCGCCTAAAAAACGCTACAAAAACCAGAGGGAATCGATGGTTTTGGTAGCGGCGTGTTTTTGAGCGTCCGGTGTGATGGCGCCCTAGGCGAGCGCCAGTGGCCGGACTCACCAGAGAGCCCTCCAGGTTGAACGTCTGGGCATTTTGACAGAGCAGCATCACGTCCTTCTCCAGGTCGTTCAGGCCGCGGTACTTGTGGCTCCGGATCCTCTCCTGGAGGGGGATGGGGGGGGGGGACAAAGGAAGGCAGCGGTCAGTCAGCTGGTACTGCTCAGAGGAGGAACAACGGTCTGACTCTTCAAAGGATGCATCCGGCGGCGTTGAAGAGAGCGTTACGACAGCTTCAGCTTCCCAAAGTGAAGCGGGGGAAATATTCTTAGTGCACTTGAAACAGTCGAGGTGTAAAATACGTTTAGCTTTCTTTGCTCCCCCGCGGTCATCTACTGGAGAAGCTCCTCGCACAAGCACCACTTCAAAAGCAGCCGAGCCCTTCATCGCGAAGGAGGAGTTTGACCTTCAGCCTCACCTTGATCTTCCTGAAGTCCACCGGCTTGCGGATGAGCTCGTAGTACTCGGGCAGCTCCTTGCGGGACGGCAGCTGGATGAAGACTTCGCTCAGCTGGCGGCCGTTCGTCCTGAGAGACGACAGCGTCACGTTAGTCAACGCTCATCTACAACCAACGCTCCGATATATAAACAAAAGGATCACACACACACACGCACACTACCGGTCCAACGTTTTAGAACACCTCATTTCCTCAAATGTACAGTTTAATGTCTCAATGTATTCTGAAATTAAAGCATAGAACAAATAAATAATTAAAGATAAAAAATAATAATCATGGAATCATGTTTAACGGGATGTAATCTAACCCTTTGACCTCTTTGTGCAGATGGAACTCGCGTAGCGTTGTTTCTACAATGGACATCAGATATTGTTCAGAAACTTCTTCCCGCCACACGTTTTATAGAACTCTGAAATGTACACGACTTTTCAGTTTTTGGTAACCTAAACCTTTCCGTTTGACCTCTGTGTTCTCAAACTTTTGACCGGTAGCGTAGGTATGAATTCTGTAGCTCCTCCTCCCCGTCCTCACCCGTCCTTATATTTGATGACGGCGTCGACGATCTTCTTCATCTTCTTGGTGAGGGACATGGGGTTGGGCGAGAGCTTTTCGGCGGGCGGCCGGCCGCGCTTCTTCGCCTTCTTCACGTCGTCGTCCTTGTCGCGCCCGCCGCCGCCGCGCCCGCTGCTGGAGCCGGGCGTGGCCGGGCCGTCGTGGTCGCGGTCCCTCTTGCGCTTCCTGGTCGTCTTTTTGTGGCGCACCTCCTCTTCGATGTCCTCCAGATTCCCCTCCTCGATGGCCTGCGGCGGGGAGGGAAACAAAACACACGCGTACGTCAAACACTTTGCGCACGGCCATTTGAGTCGCGGCATTTCCTCGGAGCGAGGAGGCGGCGGCGTCCCACCTTGAGCCACTGCTTCTCCGTGAGCGAGTCGCTGTAGTCCACCTCCTTGCGCTGGCGCGACCCTCGGCCGAACAGCTTCTCCTCCTCCTCTTGGCACGTCAGCCGCTCCACCTCGGCGTCGTCTTTCAGAATCCAGCTGGGCATGTCGTCCTCCTCCATCAGGCGGGGTTTCCTCTTGGGGTTGCGCGCCTCCTCGCGGCGCCGGTCCAGGTCCATGCGCTGGAATGAACAACGAAAAACAAAAGGGGATTAGTGGATTATTCAACTTTAATATAATCTACCAATGGTTTCACATTTGTGAAGTCAAACTTCTTGAGAGAAGAACAATGTCTTCTTTTATAAAAAGGTCAAAAATAAAATTAAACTCACAGCTCTTGAACAAGCAACAATTTAGATTTTTAAAATAGCAAATCACACATTAGTGAGTGACATTAATCAATTAGCTAAAAGAACTCTTCAGAAAACAACAATTAACAGAAACAAAATCAAGACAAATATAAGTTGTTATTATTCTTGTACCAATAAAATAAACACTGTGAAAGAGAATAAAAAAATGGAGACGGAGGTGAGACCAACCATGAACAGCTCAAACTCCTCTTCACTTCTGGCGATCATCTGATTGACGGTTTCATCATCGGGCACCTCGTCTTCCTCCTGTGGCCAAGCAAACACGCGTGAACAACGGCCCCTCAGAGCCACGAGGGACACACTCGCACATTACTTTTTAACAATATCTAGCAGTGAATATTTGACCATAGTTATGACTAGAATAAGTTTTTTTAAAAAGGGATACGGAAAGACCAGCAGAGAAAACGGCAGAACCGCAAAGAAGGAGATGTTTGTATCTATGAAAGAGAGAGAGAACAAGAGAAGGGAGGTCGAGAAGCACGGCATCACTCCACCCACCCACTGGCCTCGGGCCTTGCTGCCCTCTTGCGCGCCGACCTCGTCCTGCTCCTCGTGCTCCAGGATGGCCTGCAGGAAGGCCCGGCGCTCGCAGCCGGACGACTTCTGGTCGAACATGCCGGCCTGGATGACCTTCTGGTCCACGTTCAGCTTGTACTTGGCGGCCGCCAGGATCTTCTCCTCCACGCTGTCCACGGTGCAGAGGCGGAGCACGCGCACCTCGTTCTGCTGGCCGATGCGGTGGGCTCGGTCCTGGGCCTGCAGGTCCTGTAGCGGACACACACACACACACACACACACACACGTTGATTAGTTCAGGTGGAATGACAAAAACAAACAAACAGGAAAACATATATAGATACATCTTGTCCTACGGGGTGTGGTAATGAGGTGTTTTTATATGATTATTACAGTAAGAGCAATATATTAATAAATGACCTTCTGATGAACCTGAATGTCACATGCAAGTCAGTCAATTATTAATAAATGTAAAAAAAACGCATAAATAAATCAAAATAAATGTATTAATAGAAAATGAAAAAAGACATTTTGAATTTTCAAGTAAAAGTTATTAGTCAAAGATTTACTTTGAGAGAAAATATGAAGAACAAACATAAACGGAGGGATATAAAGCAAGATGTCTTTATACCTGGTGTGGGTTCCAGTCGCTGTCGTAGATGATGACGGTGTCGGCCGACTGCAGGTTGAGGCCCAGGCCTCCGGCCCGGGTGCTGAGCAGGAACACAAAGTACTCCGAGGCCGGGTCGTTGAACGTCTTCAGCAGCATGCCGCGGTCCTCTGCCTTGGTGGTTCCTGTTGGAGGGGGGGGGGCACAGGAAGTGAGTCTCAATTGCTACTTAATACGATTAGGTGACAGGCCCTTTGTCACAGCGGGGGGGGGGGGGTCTCACCGTCCAGGCGCAGGTGCTTGAAGCCGCGGTAGGCGAAGTAGTCCTCCATGATGGTCATGAGCGTGGTCATTTGGCAGAAGAGCAGCACTTTGTGGTCCGTGGCTCGGAGCTTGGGCAGGATGCGATCCAGCAGCTCAAACTTCCCAGAGGAGCGGTACAGGTCGGCGCTGGACGGGCAGAGGGAGAGACGTGAGCGGGACGAATGCGACCGGCGTGCAACGCGGAGTCAACCACGCAGCCGCAGATCAAGCTGTACGCGGGGCCCGAGCTTCACGTACCCGCTCACGACTCCACCGGAGTAGCCGAGATGCTCGGAGAAAGACTCCTGTGGAAACAACACGCACGCAAGACGGTCACTTTTCAATCCACCGGCAAACGCTTCCACTCGTCAGGATCATGGAGGCGGAGCTTCTGTCCCGTACCTCAATGTGCTGGAACATGTACGGGTGGTTGCAGATCTTCCTCAGCTGCATGATCGTGTTCATCAGGGTCTTCGTGCCACCTTTACCCTAGGACATGTCGAAAAAAAGGGTGGGGAGAAAAGAGAAATACGCTTTTTAGTTTTCATACTTTAAAGTTTACAAAATGAAGGAAAAGACGGCGTTGTCTTCTTACCTTTTTGTCCTTTTCCGACCCGTCTGTGAGCAGCACTCCCTTGGCCTGCATGTGTCGGTACAAAACCCTCTGCAGGGCTGACATGTCGCACTTGATCACGTACTCCACCTAATAGACCAACGACCAAGGACTCAATATCAATGATTTGATTCATAAAATATTGATTAATAAAATATGCAGGAAAATAAAATAAATAAAAACACAGATTGCGCTCAAACCTTCTCGGGGAGCTGCGCCTCGACTTCCTTCTTGAGTCGGCGCAGGAGGAACGGCCGGAGCACTTTGTGTAAACGGCGAATGATCAGAATGGTCTCCTCTTCGTTCAGGTCCACCTGGAGGCGGGGACAGGTTCAGGGGACTGCGGCTCTTTCTACATGAAAACATGAAAACCACACGCCGGACCGCGACCCACCTTCTCGCCGGTCATGGCGAAGGGGGCGTTGAACCACTGCTCGAATGTGGTGCAGCTCTTGAAGATGGTGGGCAGCAGGAAGTTGAGCAGCGCCCAGAGCTCGGGCAGCTTGTTCTGCAGCGGCGTGCCGGTGAGCAGCACGCGGCGCGGCGCCAGGTAGTGCGTGTTCAGGACCTGGGTCAGCTTACAGTGGTGGTTCTTCATGCGGTGGCCCTCGTCCACGATCATGTACTTCCAGCGAAGCTTTGGGGCGGAATAGAAGAGTTGGAGAGAGAAGTCGATGTTGTGCCCCTCCCCCCACTTTAAGATAAAACCCGAGGGCGCTCCCTTACCTTTGCGAGCACCTGCTTGTCTTTGATGATGTACTCGTACGTGGTGAGCAGCACGTTGAACTTGCCGCTGCGCAGGATGGGAATGAAGGCGCGGCGAGCAGCTGGAGACCCCTGGACGTCAACAGAATTGCGTTCCAGTTATGTTCGACGACACAAAGCACATCAAAACAGCAACAAAAAGAGTTGAATGTTTGATTGACCACGCTCGCTGTCAAAGGACCGACCTTGTAGGAGATCTGAACGACGGACGGGGCCCACTTATCAAACTCGTAGACCCAGTTTGAAAGAGTTCTGAAAACCAACAGGAGCAGAGGAAGTTGAAACCAAGAACCGTTTCATCAAAAAGCACTTCCTGTGTAGTCACAGATTACAGTGTGTGTGTGTGTGTGTGTGTGTGTGTGTGTGTGTGTGTGTGTGTGTGTGTGTGCGCGCTTACGAGAGAGGTACAATGATGAGGAAGGGCCCATTGACGCGCTTATGCTCCATGAGGTGAGTGATGAGGGCGATGGTCTGGATGGTTTTGCCCAGGCCCATCTCGTCTGCCAGGATGCCATTCAAGTTGTTGTTGTAGAGCGACACCAGCCACTCCAGGCCTTTGATCTGGGCGGGGGCAGGGTCAACGTTAGACAGGGTCACCGGTAGACAGGGTCACCGGGGTCACCGGTAGCTCATTCCGCTCACTGCTGTGTGCGGCGCGGCTCGGGCTGCGTACCTGGTACTGCTTGAGCTGCCCGTTGACCAGCAGCGAGGACTGGCTGTCCACCGTCTCCGAGACGGCGTGGGCCACGGCGTAGTACGACTGCAGGCCGCGGTTGAAGCTCGCGTCGCTGTACTCGTCATCGACGTCCTGCTTGGCGTTACTGGAGGAAGAAGATGGAGAAAAAGATGGTGAGATGGGGCGTCGGGCCAATAACGAGATTTAGAAAAGGAAACGGAAGTCAATATCTGAACGCCTCTCGTAGTTAATGTAGCCTTAAAAGAGCGAAGGGCCATCTTACTCGAGCTGATCGACGTCCACTTCATCGAAGTTGGAAATGATCTTCTTCTTCTCCTCCACCACCACTTTAGTCAGAGAGGAATGAGGTTGCTCCTCTTCTTCATCCTGACCAAAGCAAAACATTCAAATAAAGGGAGATCAAAAAAAAACTGTTTGCAAGAAATCTCAAAGTGTCAAAGGATGTCGCGACACGCACCTCCTCTTCCTCTTCTTCCGAGCCGCTCTCCTCGCTGTCGGAGCGCGGCGCTATTTCGTACCTGCGAGGGGAACAAAGAGATTTTCACCGGTGTTAAAAACATTTCCGGTTCGATGTTTTCCCGTGTTCTGCATAAACGTGGCGTGGCGTCTGAATCCGGCATGGACGCCAAAGAGCTCCCTCCAGTTACTCAGACACTGACCCGGGGTTAATTTCCAGCCAGGTCTCCAGCTGGCCGGCCTTCGGTGCCTCCAGCCCCGTCAGGATCTTCCCACTGTCGATGTGGATGACCTTCACCGGAAGGTCGCTCATTTGACTGGTCTCATCCAGCGGCTGCGAGGAGACGAGAAACAAAACAGAATGCGGCAGTCAATAAAAGAGGTAGATGATTAAGATTATAAAAGGGCATCTTATTCCAGAGGACGAGCTCCTCACCTCTCCATCGGGTCCCAGGGAGCTGGAGCCGCTCTCCTGAGTCGCTGGCTTCATGGAAGTAGAAGAAGAAAAAAACAATCATGAAAGTAAAAATCAGGGTTCATACGCATGTCGACCAATGGGGTTCAGGCCGTTTCCGTCACCAAACATTTTGTTAAATCTCGGTGTAAACATGAAAAGGTGAGAATATGTTTTATTCAAACTAACAATGAGAATGCCAAAGCATAGAGTTTAAAACCTTAAAATCACACAAAGGAATGAGAGAATAGTTTGTTTAAAATAATAAACATTTATATCTTTTCAGTTAAGGTGCGTTCACGAGTGTATGAGAGCGTATGCCGACTTGTATTTTCATTTTTAAAAGTATATTAATGATTTAAAACTCAAAAACGTGCAGGCCTTAAAATAACCTTTTACAAACTCCATGACTCTTCCAGGTGTCCCATGACCGTAGGAACCATGTGCAGTAAACGCATGGCGGCCCGCTTCCAACGTACCTTCTTTTTCTTCTTCTTCTTCTTCTCCCGGAGAGCCTGCACGGCCTTGTGGGCGCGCACCAGGTCGGTAAGGTTGGCCACGTACTCGTCCGTCTGCTGCAGCAGGTAGGCCAGGCGCTTGTCTTTCTTCTGGTCGATGAGTTTACGGTAGCCTTCTTCATCTTCGGCCTGGGGGAGGGTTGACACGGACAAACACACCCGTCATATTCCGGAAAGCGCCGAGACCGAAAAAACAACAACAACCAAACGGGGTCTCCTCCTCCGGGGGCGTGAGACTCACCATCAGCCTCCGCATCCTCTCCTTTTCGATGCGCTCGTTCTCTTTCTTCTGCTCGCGCTCCGTGTTGGCGTGGTAGGTGGCGACGGCTTTGGTGGCCTTCTGGAGCTTCGCGGTGATGGAGCGGTGGTACTCCTTGAAGTCCTTGGCGTGCTGCAGGATGCTGTTGAGGTATTCCTGGCGACAGAAGGGACGCAAACAAATAACACGGGTGTTTTATTTTTCTGCAAATAATGTGAATCTTTTTGTTTTCCCCCCTCTTCAATCTTTTTGCTCCCGTTGAGAAATATTAGAACTTTTTTTCCGGGCGATTTTGAGTAAAATTGTTGTGTTTTGGGGAAGGTTAACAGAAATAAATAAATAACACAAATAATGTGAATTTTGAATTTATTTTTTGTTTACAGTTGATAAATATTATAAAAAATGTTGTGCCATAAAACGGTTGTATTTAAAAAACAAAAAAAAAAAAAAATCACACAAACACAAATCACACAAAAGAAAAAAAACACAGCTGTTATATTATTATAGTCAAAATAAAACATGCACCACACACAGGATGCTTAATTAGACACAATCTGGAACATTCGTACCGACAGGAAGTCGGGCGTACCTGGTGTTTCTGGCGACGTTTCCTTTCCTGTTCGATCTTCTGCTGCTTCTCCAGCTTCTCGGTGATGCGGGCCTCACGCAGCGACTGCCGCTTGCTGCGCTTGTAGGCCTTGGCGTTGAGGGCCGTCTCCAGCGCGGTGTCGCGCCGCATGCAGACCACCACCTCCTGGCGCAGCTGTGTGCACACAAACGGGGGAAACGTTGAACGCGGAGGGAGGACGGACCGCATTACAGGCCGGTTAAACAAGCGCAGGTTCAACGTGCGACTGTGGACCTGAACTTCCTGGCTACCTGTCTCTGGAAGCTGAGCAGCCTCAGGGCCTTGAGCTCGATGGTGGCCTTGGTGCGCAGGTCACCGGCCAGAGAGCCGGGCAGGTTCTCCAGCTCCTGGATACGGTGGGCAATACGAGCCTGTAACCTAATCAATACATTTAGTAAAGAATTATTTCACCGGCATTTAAATGTATTCATAAGGTTTTTGATTTCAAGTGTAGAATACCATGTTGTAAACATGCACATAAGGGAACAGGACAGCGGGCTTTATGACGTATATGGTGCACACTCCCTCACCGGTACTCTCTCTCCTGGAGGATCTCCACCGGGTCCAGCCCGCGGGGCTTTTGGATGGGGGTTATGCGATTCTGCTTCTGGTGAAGCATCATGGGAGGCGGCTGGGCGGGCTGTCCTGGGGACTGTGTCTGGGGGGGCATCACTGGGGAGGCGGCGGGGGGAACAGAGGGGGGAGCGGGCGAGGGTCTGCCGGTGGGTTGCGGTGGAAGCAGCTTCTGTGGGGGGTTGGAGGGGGCGGCGGCATTCACCATTGGTCCTGGAGGAGGGAGGGGAGTCAGGAGAGGTCCGTGCTGCCGCATGTGTACACACAGACGTACACCCAGAGACACAGATACACACAACGAAGTTACCTTCAGGCCATTGTTTCGGGGGTCCATTGGTAGGCGGGCCTTGCATACCATGGGGAACTCCTGCAGGTCCAGGAGGCACCATGTTAGGACCTACCATGCCTAAAACAAGAAGAACAATTACATTTCTCGGGTAATTGGTCAATATTTTGAAAGCTAATAAATAAGAATCCCCTTTTCAGCCACCAGGTGTCTCTGCTGAGCCATCAGAGGTGTTCTTTGTTCAAAGCTGGAGCTCAGCTCTAGTTTTGCGAGGCACTTTACAAAACACACACTAAACCGTCTTCCTGCCGACTCAACTCACCGTGTGGTCGGTTGTAGTTGGCCTGAGGGGGCCCCGGAACCGCGCCGGGCCCCGCGGAGAGCGGCATGTTGGGCATCGGCTGTTGCTGCATCCCGGGCATGGGCCTCTTCCCCTGCACGGCCATCTGCAGGTGATCCGGTAACGGCTGGCTGCGCGCCAGCATCTTGTAGGCCATGATCTGAGCCCTGAGTTGGTGCAGCTGGTTCTGGTTGAAGGGCGCAGGCCCACCGGGTACACCTCCTGCAACGCTGGGTCCGCCCGGACCCTGGGGGACCCCACGGTTAGGTTGACCCATTCCCTGGTTTGAGTCCCCGCTGCCCTCCATAGGGCCAGGCCCGGGGCCCGAGGGACCGCCGGGCATCATGGGGCCTGAGGGCCCGCCGGGCATCATGGGGCCTGAGGGAGGGCCGTTGGCTGGGACAGGGCTGGGCGCGTGCTCCGAGCCCCCCAGTGGAGAGGGGTATCCTGGGAAACACAGAACAGCTGCATGATGGACAAATTATGAATCGCTCCGTTAGACATTGCGCAATATTCAAACTAACGACGAGTGGATTTGTACGAGACGGGAGACTCCAGGAAATACTCTACTATCCCAGAATGCATTGCAGCTCTACAGACTGTCCAATGGCGGACTGCGAGGAAGACAATTAACTGATTGAATAATTAGAAATGACGGTGAGTGACACTTCAAGGGTAAAACGCGGACGCTCGCATATATGAATATATAGTGCGCTGTAGAAAACACATAATAATCTGAATTTGACTTGTTTTGAGAGGAAGTGTTGATTCGTGAAAACCAATGTTCACACAACATGCGGTTTTATTCTATTTCAAGAGGATCAGCAGCTTCACCGGTGGATGACGGCTGAACAGAACCCTCAGCAGCGCGTTTAGCTTTGGAGATGCTTTTATTAGTTCAAATCAGTTTCCTCGTGTGTCTCCGACTCGCTCTATCCTCCTCACATCACCGACTGGGTGCTTTCTGTAGACGCAGTCGCCTTTGTTGTTGTCTGAAAGAGGGAAGCCCCTCAGCCCCTCGGCCCCGCCCGCCGACTGCTCACGCTGCCACAGAGCAGACAGCAGCACAAGAAGAGAAACCGGCTGGATGGGCACACACACACACACACGCACGCACGCACGCACGCACGCACGTCCATTTGAATCGTTCTCCAACCGCTGCTTGTTTACAACTCCGTTAAATCACACAAGAAACTCTCCCGGGAAATGTAGACCGCGCCGCCAAGGATATTCGCAAGAGAAAGCATTTCCCCTCTAGGTCGTCAGACTCCGAACGCCATGTTGTGCGGCGTTACCTTGGGAGTGTTGGTCCATCGGGCTGGGAGGGGGTCCCATCCCACTGTGTCCCCCTGGTCTCATGCTCATGCCCTTCATCTGAGCATACCGGGGGTCGTCGGGCATGCCCTTCTCATGCATGGCTTCCATGGGCTGATCAACAACAATAGAAGCAGAGTATCACCGTACATGAAACGTGTATTGATGGGAGATTGGGACGGTAACTTTAAATGCTATAATGTAGTTAAATCGGTAGTTCTTACAAAGTAGAATATAAACCATTACAGAATCAACTTTTTATTTTTTTACTTGGGAGGAAACAAATAATTAAACAACGTTTTACTTTGTGCATCGGGTGCATGTTGTCCTGCGGATAGCCCGAGGGTCCCTGTGGAGGGTGCGGGTGTCCAGACCCAGGAGGTCCCGGGCTCGGCCCCATCATGCTGTGGGTCGAGCCGGGAGAGGGACTCGGGCCCATCATGCCTCCTGGAGATGGCCCTGGGCCTGGGGAGGGTCCCGGCCGAGGTGTCCCTCCCATCGGGGGGTCAGGAGTGGACATCTCTCAGGGGAACCTGGGAATGTGTGTCAGCAGAAAGTAACCCTGTGAGGAGAGAGGATGACAAGAATGAGATCGGACGCGCACAATAAATATATATATATATATATATATTTTTTTTTTTTACACCACTGTAGTTGTTCAAGCTCAAATTATAGAGACGACTGAGCTACACAATCAACTTTCATCAGATAATAAATCGTCTCATCTCTCTTATTATTATTATTTTTATAAATAGACAGTTTTAGTTCATTTCCATTCCTCCTGAAGCGCAAACTCACCAGACCAGGTCGGACTTGACCTGCTGAGTTCCGACTCACGATGAGCTCAAATGAAAAAACTTAAACAATGGTGTCTCTTATTCAAATTTACAGTTACACCGCAAATCATACTTTTAAAAAAAAGTAGTCCACTTGACGGTTCGCGGCGTACTTTATCCCTGTGCGTGTTAAATCATTATGTTTGCGGAGAAAAGGCAAAGCTGATGTTTTTCAAGGTGCATTGTCTGGTCGGTGGTCTTTAACACACACACACAATGCAGATTTTCTGTTGGCTGATCTAAACAACAAACCAAATAATCAAAGGGAAACTGTTTCTCCAACACTGTAGGGGGTGATGTCCATGACCCTCTTCAGAATACTGATGGTGACAGATGGTCCGTTGCTGAAGAGAAGATGATCACGTTCCCCACAGGCTTGGGAGCAACAAGTCAGGGGACTAAAGACTTGTAGCCACACGCACGCACACACACACACGCACGCGCACGCGCACACAACCGTTATGAGCTCCACACACGTTATGAGCTACACACACGCACACGGCCAAGAGGTCACCCTAACAGTCCCTTTATGGGTCAACAATAAACCTATGAAGAACAATAACAATATGAAGAACAATAACCGTTATTGTTCTTTATAGTATTATTATAACACTATGAAGAACAATAGTATAAAGAACGATAACAATTTAAAAGAACAATACTATAAAGAATAATAACACAATGAAGAACAATAACACTATGAAGAACACTAGAAGACGCGGCTCTCTTCAACAAGACGAGCCCCCGCTGACGCCAGACACAGGCGGCAACTGGAAGTCACCGACCGAGCAGTTTTTCAAAGTAAAAACTTTGCCGCGTTCCGGTTGTTACAATGTTTACGTTTACAAAAACAGTGTGAAAAAACAACAATACAAGATCATGTTAGAGAGTTTTTATTAGCACGGGCAGCTTCACCACTCCCGTTAGCCAGGCCTAGCACGGTATAAACGGTTCACGTTACACCGTTCTCAAACAATATACCGTTTCATCCTAACCTCCCGTTTCCCCGTCATGAAACACGAGCTCCCCGGAGAGCGGCTCCGCCGGCGAAACGACGCTAACGGTTCTTTTTACGGAGCTAGCCCGCCTGCTAGCTCCGTAAAAGACCGTATTCACACCACAATATAAGATGCTGGCGGTGACTAGCATGCTAGCAAGCTAGTCGGGCTAGCCTAGCCGGCCACGCTCGCGCAGGCCAATTAGGCAACACACACAGCAAAAAGATGTGTTGTTTTTTCGAGATGCTTCACCGGTGCGAAATGTGAGAGCATCCTTCGTCTCCCGGGCCGATTGAGCCAACCCGCCACCCGTACCCTTGGCACGGAGCTCCGCTCTCACACACATTTCCCAAAAACATTTCATTCATTGCACAGTCGCGCCACGGCAGCGGCTGCTGTAAATGTCGGGTCTCTGGCTTTTCTCTCAGTCCCCCTCACCACGAAAAGAAAAACGCCATCTAAAAGCGCCGTCAAACACACACCGGACTCCCAACCGTGAACCGAATTGCAGTTGACTTACACTGGCGCTGAACGCTGATGTTTAAAATCCTCGCCGGTTCGCACCGTCGCTTGATTTTTTCCTTCCTAGCCAGAAACAAAGACCGACCTACCCAGTTGGTTTTTTTCCTCCTCCTCCTCCTCCCCTCCTCCCCTCCTCCTCTACCCCTCCTCCTCTCGGTAGATTGTATCGCAGAGACTGGCCTGTGCGACTCCGCAGCGCCCCCATCCACCGCCTCGCTCACTTCCCGTATGCCCGGGGAGGGATGCGTTAACAGGCAGCGGCGGAGGGTGGGGGATGGGGGATCGGCGCTGAGGACGAGACGGCAGGAATGCTCCTCTTCCTCGGCTCCTCTGTCCACGTGCACTCCGCTTACTACGCGTTAATAAGCCGTGCGGTATGAACGTGGAGAGGCAGGGGAAATAGTTTTCGGTATTTCGTTTTTTTCGGCCTTATTTGTGTGATTATGATTTTTTTTTTTTTTGTATTTAACCCGCAGCTATTTTTTATATACCATGGGCTGTGACTTAGTATTTATTAATCTGAAGAGCTCTTCGTTTGATGAGCATCATTTTCCCTCATACAAGCCAACCTTCAAAATGCTGAGCATTTAAATGAGTATCAGAAATGAATTGATGTCAATCAGATACTCGACTAATTGATTAACTAATTGTTTATATCCAACATGAGAAGAGATGCAACTTTAATGGTAATTCCATTAAAATATTTCTCAGATTTACATATAATACAAATGAAAAATAAATATCAGCTGTTATTAATCTAGATTTATGATTTATGACAAAAAGGTGCAGCAAATGGTTAATTAGTTAAATACTTAAAAAACATGTGTAAAATAAGCACACATGTGCACATATAGAGCATTTTTATCACTTTAAAAGTAATATATATATTTATTTATCATCAGCATCTTCTGCATTATAAACAGTCCATGTGATGGATGGGGGCGGGGCCTATCAAAGCACGACGTCAGTCACATTGGGAGAAGCTTAAAGCCTAGCTTAAAGCCTAGTTTATGCTTCTCCGGCGCGCCGCCGCAGACCCTTCGCAGACCCTTCGCAGACGGTCGCTGGAGCCTGACGCGCGCCTCCAAAAAATCCTAACTATGCGTCATGTTGACGCAGACCGCAAGCGCTGTGATTGGTCCGCTCAGAACGTGACTCCCGGCAGTGAGTATATCTTCCGGTCTGTCTTCCTACACCGCCATTTTTAAAAGTTATCGTGGACCGGTAGCAACAATGGACCAAACAGAAGACTGTGACCGGAAAAAAGCACGGATTCGGCTATAATCCATGAAACCACACAGCCACACAGCCACACACCCTGGCGACGTGGCGGTGAATTGCAGAGCAACGAAGAGCAACGCGCCCCTCGACGCAGAACTTCGAATGCTCAAGGTGCCGGAGAAGCATAGACTAGGCTTAAAAGTCAAAAGGTCAGGTCTCTGGTGACCTTTCATCTCACACTTGTAGGCACTCATTTGTTGCTGCATTCAAGTTTAAGCGGCATGATTCTACTTCCTTTAATATACATTTAGAGATATTTAAGAGTTTTCTTCCACAAATTACTATATTATAAGAGTATAAAGTCAGTGAAGAGCGACAGCAGCCAATCGATCCATACAAAGACTGCAAAAGCGGTGACACTCGGCCCAGACCAAAAAAAAAGGATGCCAATCTTTAGAATACACCGAGGACAAGGACACAAAGTCGTCAGTGACAACATTCTGGGTTAAAAAAAAAAAGTCCCAAAAGTCAATAAGGTTTCTGCTTCACTTTCTTTTCTCCTATTTTCACACTGAAACAGGTGTCGTCACCAAACAGCTCTTGTGAAGCCATTTCTATCCCCTCTACCTAAAAAGGCAACAGAGGCCCAAATCAGCATGGTTGCGTTTCCTGGTGTGTGTGTGTGTGGGTCCTAGTTTCGTCCTATTTTGAAAAAAACTTTATTCAAATAAAAGACAGCAGAAGAAAACAAAATAGAATAGATGATAAAAGACTCTTTTCAGTAGGTTTGTTCTTTTCCTGCGAGGGTGCGTTCACAACATTCGACTTCCTCTCCAGTGAAGTCAGACTGTGTTTTTCCCGCGTGCGTCACATGTTCACAGGACTCTAATTTTCTAATCCATTCAGAGGCGGTGCATCCCGTCACATGACATGAAACAGAGAGGCCGTGTGTCTTAGTTGCCTTAAGTTTGTCCCTTGGAGAAATGTACTATTATAAAACTTCAATTAGATTATTTAGAATGTTTTTCGTCACATTCATTTAAATGAGTTCCTAGATTTTGTTGATAAACAGAAATAGTTTAAAGAAGCGGAAAAAAATAATATTCTTCAATTTAATATTAATTTAAATTTTCTTCTGTTAAAACAATAAATACAAAATATAGTTGAGCACAAAACGGCAATAAAAAAAACTAAACACAGTAGTGTCATTACTTATACTTGGCTGCTTCATTTCCCCTCGAGGTTACTGCCACTGGGTGTCTGGAGGACAGTGTTCTCACGCTCAGTAGTTGCCACATCATATACGTTTGATGGTTGATCATCACTATTAGATCTTCTTCTTTCACAACAGAACAAATTCATCCATGCTGTTGCGAGTGTTGCCTCTCGCCAGGTCATTGTTCCTCTGGATGTAGGCCATATTGTTCGGGGGTGTTTTGGTTCCCTCCTCTTCCTCCTTCCCCTCCTGACTTTTTCCTTCTGCAAATATGAACATGGGGTACATCTCTGTAGATGTGCTAAGAGCCTAAAAAAGAGACAGAAAGAAGCCGAGAACACATTTTACTTGTCATTTCGTCAGCTTCGAAACAACCAAATGAATTCTGACACAAATCTTTTGAGCTGTTGAATGAACGGAGATCCAAACCCCAAATCCCGTACCTCATGAACTGCCGTGCATAGTGACTCAAAGTCCTTCTGGCCTTTGGCATAGAACCCTATGGTGCAGCTGGGGTCCATGCGAGAGAAAGACATTTTCCTGGGATATTTACAGTGAAAGGACTGCAAGCGGATCGGAGGAGAGCCAAGAGGAAAGAATGAATCAGAAACAGGTCTCCTTAGAATCAGAGGAAAGAGTCTGATGTGGTTGTTATCTATTTAACATTTATGCAGGAGCGAAGTCTATACCAAGTAATTCAAGTTTTAAAATGTAAAAATAAAATTACAAACTATATATATATAGTTTTATAAAATATAATTTTATAAAATATATTTTATTTGTTAAAAATAACCCAAAAGAAGGGCGATGGTGCTTCCTCATACCTCCAGGGGAAAGTTCTCCTTTGTAATATCCACCGTGGGCTGACAGTAGTGAGGGTCCAGGTACAGCACATGGTCATCTTTGGCACCGCAAGGGAGGAAAAGAAAAGTAAAAAAGGCCTGTCATCCAACAGCCGAGCGCCATTGTGATGACGAACACGATACTGCACACATACCCTGGAAGCCGACGAAGAACAGGGAGTGCTTCGGCTTGCCTCCGATGATTCCAATGCAGCATCGCAACGCCAAGAGCTTCTGTGGAGTGAGAACGAGGAACGGGTTTTTGTTCTTTAGACAAGACACACTTTAATTACTAGTACAAACTACTCGTGTGCATACTTTGACACAAGTGATGTAGGAGGGGTTGAGATCTTGTCCTCCAAGTCGCACAGGAACCAGGATGATGACAGACTTCCAGGGCTGAGGGAGAGGACGCTCACACAGCCGCTTCACGTCCCCCAAGTAGACTGAACGTACAGGGAGGAAGAGACGGAGACAGATGTGTCCACATTGTTGGATCATTAGCTAAACAAATGGAGCTCACTGCTGCCGGTGCTTTTATTTTGTAGGGGGAATCTGAGCAAATCCACCGATGAAGACATGACTCACCGGTGCAGTCTTGTGCAACATACACGACTAGATTGGGGAGGTCCGCGGACGCTGCCACAGCTTTCCTGAGAACAAAGAAGGAACAAATCACTTACTGTTGGATGTTACATCTTGATAAAAGTTAGTCGGGGTAATTGTGCCGCCATCTCACCGGAGGATGTGCGCCACGATGGAAGGGCCGTACCAGTCGCCGGCCTTCTTCCCAGAGCTTTTGCCCCGCTCCACCAGCTGATGGATCCCGAAGGCGGTCGTGGGATGGTCCGCAAACCACGAAACCACCCGCCTGTGCGTGGCCTCCATGGGTCGGTCCAGGAGGGAACCCAGGCTCAGTTTCCGAGCCCTCGCACTCGGCCCTTCCTTGGCATCCGTCCCGCGCTCTGCGCCGACTGCGGGGCAACTGACCAGCAGGTCCATGTCGTCCTTGACCGCATGGGGGCTCACAGACCACGTCCAATCTGTAGTCAGTCATTTGAGTTTTGGTCAAAGTCACCATGATAAGACATCTGGTTTGTACGTTAATGGGAGGCTTCATCAGAAAACGTTTTTTTCGAGCATCGTCTATGTTTTCTTATGTTTTTAGGTTTATTTTGTGACATATGCCTCTTGAGACTATACAGATTAATAATAGCTTTGTTGGCTAACTCTTGTGGTTGCTAGTGAGCTTTTTCTGATTGGCTGTTGTGTAGCCCATTTCTTCTTTTTGATTGGCTGATAAGTGGTACCTCACAGCAGAACTCCAGCGAGCGTTTGATTCCTCCACAGTGAGAGCGGCTCATGTTGGCGCTGCAGCACATTAAAACATTAAATAGCCAAGAGTTTTTTTTAAGCGTGAGAAATACGATGTGTGGTGGGAGTGCGCGAGATAAACCGATCCGTGAGTCTCACGCTCAATGCGTGAGACTTGAGAGCCCTGAGGCTAGCTGTGTGTAGTGCAGTCACCGCTAGTTTTGGCTGAAGCTAATCTAAAGACTTTAAGACTAGTTTCCTGTATTTGGAGAGAGAAAAAAAAAGTTAAATTGCAACATCTTTTGTCTGGAGTTCGTACAAAGTAGCTAATCTAGTTATAATGGAGGGAAGAGGAGCATTCAATAAACCCGTCCTGGTCCGAGCTATGCAGCAGAGTGTCGACGTCCCTTAGATTGTCTAATCGCAGTTTATCAAATTATTTGACAACCTTCTGTGTTTCAACTTGATGGTGGGAATCAATTCAATTAAATTCAGTTTATTTTGTATAGCTTAATATCAGAAACTACAAACTTGCCTCAGAGGGCTTTACGATTTGTGCATATACAACATCCCTGGACTTCAACCTCACATCGGATCACGAAAAACTCCCAAGAAATAGAAGTAAACCTCAATGCGTTTGTGTGCAGCGTCACCTGGCGGCATCAGGTGCAGCAGCAGGCCTCGGGCCAGCAGCATCTGGCCCGTGCGTAACACGCAGCCCCAGCCGCTGTCGGTGGTCAGTGAGCAGCCCGCCAGATGAGGGAAGCCCCGTCTGTACGTCAGCCACAGGAGCGACGCAAAGGCGCGGCGGAAACGCTCCTTCTCGTCTGAAACGGTGGCAGAGCTCGAATTAAAGTCACAAGAAATCACACAAAGAAGAGCGAGCGTTCCAAAAGGCCTCACCGTGATCCCGCAGCTCGTAGGATTGGCCAAACATTATCACGGCGGATGTCTTGTTAAATTTGGATTTCTGCTTCAAGGACCAGCCTGAAAAAGAGAAACCAGTTAAATCTCACAAAGCTAGAGAGATTTGACGGAAGCAAACGGAAGCGGCATTGGAGCGGGGGACGACGGACCGTATTTGACACTGTTCCACGCCGAGATCAACTTGGTTTTGAATTGGCCTCTGTCCTCGGCCTCCGGGGTTCCCCGGCTCACATCCAGGCCCGGACGCTCCTCAGAATCCGAGGAGAGGAAGTGCCAGTCCTCCATCGGGTCGTCTGCGGGGGACGGGCTCTCACAGCGAGCCGAGGCGCCGTCGGGATTCATAGCGACCGAAGATGACTCGCGTAGGATTGCTCCCTATCGCCATGGCAGCCTAGGGAGACATGCGGAAATAAGACCCCCGGATGGACGATGCAGCCGCAAACAGACACTTCTATTATTTAGCCTTCAAACAGAGAGGAGCAGCCTCTAGAACCGATTGTTTTTGTTACTCAGCAAAGACAATAGACTCAGCGGTAGACTCAGCGGTAGACTCAGCGGTAGACTCAGCGGTAGACAATAGACTCAGCAGTAGACTCAGCAGTAGACTCGGCAGTAGACCAAAGATGCAGTAGCATGCGTATATATTTAACATGTCGGTCGAATACTCAGACCTTTTACTCATGTGAAAATATCAATACAACAATGCAAAGAACACTCCACAAAAAGTAAATGTCCTGCATTTGAAATGTCACGCAAGTAAAAAAAGTACAAACATAGTATGCATCAGCAGAATTAACTATAAAGATTCAAAAGTGTGGCTTAAAACAGACAAAAATTCCCCCCAATGAATACATATTTATACATGACATTATTAGATAAAAATTGGTCATCAATATTCATGTTTTTCCTCTTTTAAAAATGCTTTGTGCTTTATAAGAATGTACAAAATACTAATTAATTATATTATAGTGGTATAAAAATCCCTCTAAACTGTATAAGAAGCGTAAAATGTAAATACTCAAGCAAAGTAAAAGTACACAATAATTAAATAAATAAATATCTGGTTAAAATAAATGTGTTCATTCCTTTTCCATGTCATAACTAACCAATAACCCCATATGAGAAAATAATGTGGTAGAATAACAACTTTCAGTAGCTCTTTTGTAAGTACACACATGAACATGAATCATTGCCCTTTCTGTTAATCATCTCACCTTGTTAACTTATCTTGTAACTGGGAAATGTCATTTTTCTTTTTTACTTTGTAACCTCTGGTTGGACAACAAATTACAAAATGGTGGCCAATTGTACTTTTTGACAGTTAGTCCACGATATTAAAGAAACGATTGACAATTAACAAGCCGTCCTAATAAAAATAAAATAAAAACCTTTAGAATATGCATATGCGTCACGTTACGTATAGTGGCTGATTCAATACAAATAAGTGACGTCGTGATCAAAATACAAACGGCAACATCAGCTGCATTTTAACAAGTGTCGATGAGAGTTGACATGCATCGGAAAATTTATATTTATTGAATTTCAAGCCCCTCCAAAAAATAGAAAATCAAGCTAAAAACTTTCAGGCATCCGACAAGTTCAGATTCCGTCCACACGCAGAATAACTCGGATTTATAGTTCGACATTCATCTCTTACCTTTATTCGGACATCGTCGTTTCTTCTTCTTTAAATAAAGCTAATTAATTTATGAATTATTTAGGGAACTCTTCTGCATTCATTTCGTTGGAGATAAAAAAAATGAAAGTGTCTTCGAGCAGCGAGCAAATGACTTTACACTCACTTCCTGTTTATACCGGTGATCCGTTTGCAGCGCTGTGATTGGTTAACAGAGGGCCAATCACAGCAAACCCTCGATTATTCTCTGAGTGATCATTATTTAATGTTCATAGTTAAAATAAGCCAACCAGGACGAGGGGTTTCTCTGCTTTTTATTACATTTCTGCACTAAAGGCTTTTTGCATTGTTTTTTTCACAACGGTGGCAAGTAAATATTTAGCAATATAATGGACAACAACAGTCAGAGATAAGTGTTGGTCTAAGAAATTAAAAAAATTGAAAAAAAATGAATCAAACACGGGGACAAAGATGGACTTGACAGAAATATGAGCGTCGAGGGTAGTCACACATATTTTGGTAGATTTCTAAATGTAAAATGTATAAATATCTAATGTCAGTAGTGAAGCAGAAATTCACAAACCGATGTAAAAAAAAAAAAAACTTTTATAAATAGAACAAATAGAAAAATTCTCAAATAAATATACAGGACCAGTAAATAATAATAATACAAACTAAATTCCACGCAAAATAAAGTGCAATTTTCTCACATCACACACACACAGTTCCAAATGTCCGATGGCCGCGTCGTCGTTGTTGATCTCGACGTGATCCTTTAGCAAAAGAATGATGCACCTCAAATGCTGTCGGTGTAGGTGTGACGTCATCCACAAGGTGGCGGTCTAAGTCGGGTCTCACCAAAACTACCAGGGTCTGAACACGCGAGAGCAAACACCGCCCTCTCCTGTCCAGGGTGTGGTCAGTACCGCTGAGCAGGGGGCTCGATGCGTCACACTGGGCACTGTTGGATTGCATATTATTATACATTTAACAACAAAAACCCACAACATCATCATCCCCGAAACAAAAAGACTGGCACTCTCCCTCACACGTGACGTCACACAAACACAAACAAACACACGCACTCACACACACACACACACACACACACACACACACACACACACACACACACACACACACACACACACACACACACACACACACACACATACATACATACATACAATATTCACGGTGCATAAATAGAAATGCGTGAGTGAGCATCTACTCTATGCTGTGACCTCTCTGCCTCCTCACCGGACACACTAGTGTTCACTTTGTAACCTAAAATATACAATTGCAATTTTTTTCCACTACGATCATTGGAGACAACGTTTAAAACAACAACCACAACAACAACAACAACAATGACATCAACAACAAAAAAAGTGTTTGCTTGGCTTACTGCATCCCTTACTTTTCCCCCCCGACTATCCTGTCTGGAGCACAATGTAAACTTGGCAATTAGGAGTGGAGGAGGGGGGGGGGGTGTACAACATAAATACATAATAAATAATAAATAAAATACAAAAGAAAGTGTCATTGCATAGTGTCCCTGTGCGAGTTCATCTCTCCGTCCCCCTCTTTCCAGTCTTGAATTCAGCCCTTAAACACGTGAAGCGCGCCGTGCTTTGACATCTCTCGGGCCGGGTTCCCGTTGCGTGTTCTGGGGTCACGACCTTGACCCTTGACCTCAGTCCCCGGACTACAGCGTGCGTTGCTCTTCTTCTTCCTAACTGCAGGACGTCACTGGAGCCGACCCCAAACGAGAGTCACGCCCATCTCTTCACACACAGTGAGCAGCTGGTTGTTCACAGTGTTCACCACCTTCAGGTCCTCTTTATATTTATTATTTTTTTTGTATCTTCTTTTTTAAATATCTTTCATATTTCCGTGTGCATGCATTAGACATAGCCCCGCCCCCTTTATATACAGAACATTGAACACACAGCACATACACAGGCCTACGTTACGATACCACGTGCAACGTCCATTTTGCCAACATGGCCGACGCATCTTTGTTCTACATCTCGTGTTCTACATCTCGTGTTCTACATCTCGTGTTTTACGCGTCGCTCGTCATCGTCTCAGAGTTTCTTCGTGGGCGTGTTCCCGTCTCCCACCGCTCAGAAGGTTCTGCTTTTAATTCGGGAGAAGGCGTTGGGTGGGAGCCCGACACTCTTTCCCTCCTGAAGCCCTCACGAGTGATGCTTGGAGCCGCGGGCGTTTCCTTTATCAGGCGCTGGCGCCGCGGCCGCCACCTGAGCGCCGCGGCGCCCGGACGAGGGCTCGGCTTTCCCCGCCGCGCCGCGCTTCTCGTCTCCCGGCTTGGAGGCGCCGCTCGCCCTGGCGCCCTCTTGCGAACCCGCCTTCATGGGCCCGAGCACCGTCTTGGCCACGCTCGTGAGCTGCGTGACGAAGCTGGCTTTGTCCCCCGGCGACGGGGGGCGGCACCGGGCCGAGCAGGGCGGCGCCGTCGGCGCCACGCCAGAACGGGGCGAAGCCGGGTTCTCCTCCAGGACCTCCAGGTGCGCCGCCCGCGCCTCCTTGGCCCCGCGGAAACCATTCGGCACCTTCTCGGTTTTGGATCTGCCGTGGGTTTGAACCTGGGTGGGGATCGGGGGGGCGGGTCCCTTGACCTTGGTCGGCTCGGGCGCTTCCTCGCCGCCTCCCTTCTCTGCCGCCTCTGCGCCTTTACGCGGCGGCTTGGACGGCTCTGAGGACGGAACCTTCTGCACGGCTCCTTTCTCCTCCGTGTTCTCCTGACTCCTGGTGGCAGCCCCGGCGTCACTCTGCTGAACGCCCCTCCATGGCGCCGGGGTCGAGGTCTTCTCGCTAACTGGACTCTTGGCGGCAGTCGCCTGACCACTTCCTGCCCTTTGATCTCTGTCCCCTGGGCTCGGCTTGGCCTCCGCCGGGGAACAAACCAGCGCTGTACCCGACTTCAAAGCAGCCGCAGCCGCGTTATTCTTCTGAACGTCAGCCGAGGTTTTCCTCGAGTCAACACCGCTGGTCTTGGCCTCGGCTTTTGTCGCCGCGCTCTCGGCGGCGGTCTGCGGCGCTTTCTCTCTCGGCGGGAGCAGCGTGTCGCGGCTGAGCGGCGACTCCTGCCGGCCCAGCCTCCTCGCAGACTTGAAGCCTCCGATCTCCCCTCCCAAGGGAGGCGAGGGGGAGGAGGAGGAGGAAGGAGACGGGGGGGCGGGCCCGTTCTCCCCCTCCATCTCCAGCAGGCTCTGCAGGCTGTGCTCGCAGTGGAACGAGTCCCTCCGGTAGTCGCCGTGCGACACCTCCAGGCTGTGCTTGCGCAGCGACACGCCGCCGGTTAGAGGGGACGGCGACGCCGACGAGGAGGACGACGACGGCGGCATCGGGGCCCCCAGCTTTTCCGCCGACTGCACCCGCTGTAGCAACGGGGACCGGGGCGGCTCGGCGCTCTTGGGCCGGGGTCGGGCGACGGGCGGCGAGGAGTGCAGCTTGGCGGGGAACGTCTGCGTGGTGTTGGAGCTCCCCACCGTGTGGCCGGAGAGGGGGGGAGGAGAGGAGGTGGTGGGGGAGGGGGTGTGGGCCAGGGGGGAGAGAGGGATGTTGCCGGCAGACTTGCAGCGGGCCGAGCGGTACTGCCGATGGAGTTTGGGGGACAGGCCGTGGAGGGAGCTGGGCCTCATGTGGTGGGAGGCTGCGGGGGAGTTGGGGGTGCTGGAGGCCGGGGAGCTGCTCTGGGAGGAGGTGCCTGAGGAGAGGAGGAGAAACAACTCTTTGGTCACAATGTGCTCGACGCTGCGTTCGCTTTCTGTCAAGAATGAAAATGTTCGCACTGAAATGGGATTTTTTAAGTTTACTTCTTTAATTTAAGTTTACATTGTTGTAGTGAGCCACTGTGGGCCACTGGTTATATATAAATACATATGTATATGTATATATATACATATATACATGTATATATATGTACAACTATATACACATTTACATTTATATATGTATATATGTATTTAACTATTTATACATATATAATTATCAGAGGCTTTTTAAAGTACAACAAAATATAGAAAATATTTAAATATAGAAAATATTTATATATAGAGCAGAGCCTTTATATATATATATATATATATATATATATATATATATATCAGAGCCTTTTTAAAATATATAAAAAATATAGAAAACATGATCATATTTTCCTCCCACAAGGAGGCCAACCCTGTTTTCAAGACCATACTATCCACACTGAGAGAGTCAGCCTAGGCACCTCCACACTCACCCATGTAAGGGGACTCGGTGAGGGTGGAGCGGTAACTCTGCGTGGGCGAGCGGGCGGAGAGGCTGTGGGTGGGGGAGCCCGGCAGGCTGTCTCCAGATGACAGGGAGCGGTTCAAAGAGGAGAGGCTCCTGCTGGTGTGCAGCAGGTTGGACTGCTTGGTGATTTTCCTGAAGAGGGAGCTTCTCTTCTTCCTGAAAGGAGAACCACATGGAGACGAGAATAAAGGGACGCGAAGCACAGGAGACGATGAATCCTTGTAGCGAAACGCTGTAGCTCACTCGGGTGCCTCTTTGGCTCCTGTCCTCTTGCTGCGTCGAGCCATCTTGGATTTATAGCTGGATTTACGGGCAGGGCCCACTTTTATCGAGGTGTTTTCAAATGGAGTAGTCGTCACTGTCACCTTGCTTCCACTCTGTAGATTTTACACGCAAAAAATAATTATATCAATAAATGTCTTCACATTTTAAAAGCACATGTTATTTGAGCCCCACTATTTAAAAAAACATCTTGTAATGGATAAACACGTGAGTGAGGTCGGTGGTCTGCACCTTCAGGATGAGCTCCACCACCTCTGTGTGGACCAGCCCGTGCACCGACTCCCCGTTTACGTGAGTGATGAGGTCACCGGCGCTGAGACCGGCTTCCTGGGCGGGACCCCCGTCCTCCACATGCTGCGGTCAGAACACACAGATATTTATGATACTTCACACTCATTACCTCAAATCTGACGCAACTTTTGGAAAATGTAAGATTTAAATGACTCATTAAAAAGTCTCTCATCAAACTTCCACGATGCCCTTGTTGAACCAAAGTGTGATAGTTAGCTCCGCTCCCTCACCCAGACCATGTGGTGCAGGCTGTACACGTCGCTGTCTCCCATGTAGACTCGGATGGCTCTCAGCGTGAAGCCGTACTTCTTCCCCGCGCGGTGGATGGTGATGGGGGAGTGCAGGACGTTGACCACGGGGGAGTAGTCCCTGCTGGGGGAGGAGTCCCGGGAGGACGGGTTGGACGAGAGCGAGCGAGGAGACATGGGGCTCGCCAGCGGGGAGGCGACATGTGGCTCCACTGAGGAGAGACGGACGCAGCTTTGAGTACGTTTTTCTTTATCATGAATTGATTCACTGAAGTAGTTCTTTGTTCTACCTGCAGGAATGATGACGGACAACGCGGTCGCCGACGCAGATTTGATGACTTTGGTCCCGGGTCGCGCGTTACGCTTCTCTCCTTCGGCCGAGAGCTGCTGGTGGCGGACCCGCCGCAGCACCAGGTCGGTGGCGGCCCCGCGGGGCCCCTGTGGGTCCGGGAGCCCCAGGACAGCGGCGCTCCCCGATGGAGGCGCCGGCGGATCGGCCGGTCTCAACACCTTCTCTGTGACACACGGTAGAGACGCGTCAGGACGCCGTTGTCGCAAAGCGACGTGGCGCTCCCTCGGCTCTCTGCTCACCTCCAGCCGCGAGCCCGTTGCCGTCCTTAAGGAGCGTCCTCGGGTCGCCCTGAGAGGGGGGGGCCACGGCGCCCGGGGGTCCTTCCAGAGACATCCCTCTGGTGATCACCGGAGGCTGCCTGCTGGGGGCGGGCAGCTCGGAGTCCACCTCCAGGGCGGAGGCCAGGCGGTGCGTGTCCATGAGGGCGGAGAAGCGTCTCCGGGCCCCTGACGGCGGGCTGTAGTCGCTCTCGGTGAAGGACGACTCGGAGCAGGAGAGGCGCTTCCTGGGGAAAGCAAGGCAGGAATGCTTTATGTATAAAGTTATTACAAAGGCAAACATCGTGTCACTGTGTTGTTGGGTCACTGCTGCGGCTCTCAAACGGTCAATGCTGACTTTTTATTGAAATGACTTGTTGTGACTCCTCCATCTGTGCCTTTTCAAATAATAGAATAAAGAAAATTGCAATTACTTTCAATTAAACTGAATGTGCAATCACTTTGTTAGAACAATGCAAATAAAGTTATATATGTGGAAACAGGCAAACTGACAAATAAATAGCTTACTGGGACTACAAGTAACCTGTTTTGCACTGGATATCATTTTAAAGATAATAACAATCAAGAGAAACCGTGAAAAGACAACTATTCAACTATTTTGCAATAAAGAGTTTTACACTTTCATTCATTTTTGAAACAATAACGTGCATCTTGTGAAAAATGAAATGGGTGCAGATATGTGCAACTAGTTGTTTAAGTATCACTGGCTGCAATGAGCCGGCTTCCCACGACAAATCTTTTTTTAAACGGGCTTGAAAAGCAGCAGAAACGCTGATCTCATGGAGATCGGCTTTTGGCAAAACACCAAGAATCAACGAGTCGCGCATGCACAAGCATAAACTGTTGAGGCGTAAAAATATCAACATGTATTTCTTCATGTATTCATTTGATTTGTGTGTACTTTGAACTTGTGTAATATCTGAAGTTCTCAATAAAAGGTTGTTCTGCATTTCTTCCTGCGCCCCGCCTGTAGTACCTCAGCTCCCCACTAGAGGGGCGCGCCCCACAGTTGGAGAACCACTGGGTTATCCATTTATTAAGTAGAAACAGGTGACGGTCAGGTGCTCACATCTCAGGCGAGCCGGCCCTCCAGCTCTTGTCTCGGAGGGTGAGGCTGCCCAGACTCTCCCTCTTGGCCACCCGGTCCTCTCTGGGCACCTTGTGCTCCCGGAGCGTCACGCCAGGCGCTTTGTGCTCCAGCTGGGACAGCTGCTCCATACTGCTGTACACCTGCAGGTCCACACACACCGAAACATACAGACGGTCACCATTGTTTTTTTTGGCTCCGGGTTGACGAGGTTCTGACGGGAGCGTCCGGCCCGACCTTGCTGAATCGAGGTGAGCAGGACGAGAAGCGATGGATCTCCACGGGCTCGTCGTCGTTGGTGTCGTCCTCGTCGTACGACTGAACGTGGTGGTAGCGCTCGGATCGGGCTGCAGGGCGAGAAGGTCGAGAGGTTAACGTGGACAGCCTCAAAGACGTTTCTCCATTTACTGGAGTCACCGTGGTCAAGAGGGCGTTGTGGCAAAAGACCCCGAATAATATATGTATATACAATACCGTTCAAAAGTTTGGGGTCACGTAGAAATGTCCTTATTTTTCCAGTTTTTTTCAATGAAAATAACATTAAATTAATCATAAATACACTATATCATATATTCATGATATATTCCTTTATTCATCCCAGTGGGGACATTTCAAAAATCACAGCAGCAGCACATCAGAGTTGCACTATACATTGTTAAATGGTCAATGATTATTTTCTGGTGTTTAATGAAGTCTCTACTCTCTACACAGGTGTATAGAGGCCCATCTCCAGTGTTTTAATGGTACATTGTGTTATCGCCTTAGAAGATTAACGGAGGGGTAGAAAACCCTTGAAAACCCTTTTTATGTGAGCGCAGCTGAAAACAGTTATGCTGGTGAGAGCAGCTATAACACTGGCCTTCCTTTGAGCGACAAGTTTGAAGAACAACATTAATATTTAGAATAAAAGTCACATTATTTCTAACCTTGTCAATGTCTTGACTATATTTTCTCTTCATTTGATAAATAAAAGTGTGAGATTTCATGGAAAACTCCAAACCGTCTGGGTGACCCATAACTTTTGAACGGCCATGTCTGTCAATTTGATTTTCCGTGCCCCACAGGAACGTGAACCCCGAGAAGCAGACTCACTGTCAAAGTAGCTGGTGTCTTCCTCCGACTCGAGGTGAGGAATGAACTCGGCCTTCTGCCTCAGCAGGCTGTTCCAGTTCACTTGCCCGAAGAAGGAGTGCTGCCTCACTTCAAAAGCACCACCTGGGAATGGAGAGACTCACATATTCACGAAGGCTCCAGAAGCTTATCTTTGCTAAACTAACTGTCTCAGCATTATTAATACAATGGGGGTTGTTACTGTATGCTGCCCGGCCCTCTGGTTGAACTGCTCTCGTTAACTCTCTACACACACACATCATACACAATCCTCTATACTATAATTATTAGTTATTCAGCCTATTTAAATTATGTATTTATTATTTTATTTAATTTATATGATTAAATTTATTATTTATTTATTTGTATTATTGTTTGTATTTTTATTTCCCCTCTTCTTTAGTGAATTTTTTTCTTGGAGTGTGCACCATTTTTTTGTTTTGTTTGTGTGTGTTGCACCTGAACATCACACATACACCTGATGAAAATAGACAAGGAAAGTGACTGTATGTCAATACATATTGTTATGTTGTTGAAAACTAAATAAAAAGTGAGTACAAAATCAAAGCACTAGCTGGAGGAAGTGGAGACAGAGACCCAGAAGGAAGAGGATTCATTTGGGTGAAGTGAGCTGGTGAGACTACAGTTATTATTCCAGCTCACTGATTCCTAATCGAGGCTGTAAGGTTACATCAGAGGATACTTAGAGACTTGGCGAAGCAGCTCATTTATTATAATGAGATTATGATTTAATAAAAAATAAGATGACAAATATTTAGTCAACTGTGACGCCAGAGCTCCCCTTTGAGATTGAGAACGTTGAGAACTACAAGTAATGAATAAATGGCCGATAAAAATAAATGTAATGGATTAATAGTTTAAATAATTAAATACAATACTTAGAAATGATTTGAATAGTTCTTAAAATACCAAATACATGGAAGAAATAGTTATCTTCAAACACTGAATAAATGGTTTAAATAGTTATCTGATAATCTGAATAACTGATATATACATTTATAAATGGTTTAAATAGTTATCTTAAAATGTGATTAACTAATATATATATATATATATATATATATATATATATATATATATATATATATATATATATATATTTATAAATGGTTTGAATAGTTATCTTAAAATACCAAATAAATGGTAGAAATAGTTATATTAAAATGTGAATAACTTATATATATATATATATATATATATATATATATATATATATATATAAATGGTTTAAATAGTTATCTTAAATACAAAATAAATCATTTAAATAGAAATAGTTATCTTAAAATGTGAATAACTGATATTATATATATATATATATCTATAAATGGTATAAATAGTCATGTTAAAATGTGAATAACTGATATTAATGGATGGTGGTATCTTTGGGCCGGTGGTTAACATGGGGTCAGGTGACTGACCTGTGCCCAGGCGAGCCAGAGGATTGTTCTGCAGCAGGGAGGAGATCAGGTGCTGGGCGTCCAGAGGGAGAGCCTCGTCTCCTTCTGGCCACACAATGTCGTCTGCAGCAGGAGAGAGGAGGTGAGGGGAGGAGAGAGGGGAGAGGATGAGGAAACACTGTTATAGGCAAGGTTATACTCAAATAACGCTCATTCAACTTCAGACCTGTGACCTCTCACTTGTAATGACATTTGACCTCTTACCTGTAATGACATTTGACCCCTCACCTGTAATGACCTGTGACCCCTCACCTGTAATGACCTGTGACCTCTAACCTGTAATGACCTGTGACCGCTCACCTGTAATGACCTGTGACCTCTAACCTGTAATGACCTGTGACCTCTCACTTGTGACCCCTCACCTGTAATGACCTGTGACCTCTCACCTGTAATGACCTGTGACCTCTCACCTGTAATGACCTGTGACCTCTAACCTGTAATGACCTGTGACCCCTCATCTGGAATGACCTGTGACCTCTCACCTGTGACCCCTCACCTGTAATGACCTGTGACCCCTCACCTGTAATGCCATGTGACCTCTCACCTGTAATGACCTGTGACCTCTAACCTGTAATGACCTGTGACCTCTAACCTGTAATGACCTGTGACCCCTCACCTGTAATGCCCTGTGACCCCTCACCTGTAATGCCCTGTGACCCCTCACCTGTAATGCCCTGTGACCACTCACCTGTGACCCCTCACCTGTAATGACCTGTGACCCCTCACCTGTAATGCCCGACCCCTCACCTGTAATGACCTGTGACCCCTCACCTGTAATGCCCTGTGACCTCTCACCTGTGACCCCTCACCTGTAATGACCTGTGACCCCTCACCTGTAATGACCTGTGACCCCTCACCTGTAATGCCCTGTGACCCCTCACCTGTGACCCCTCACCTGTAATGCCCAGACCCCTCACCTGTAATGCCCCAGACCCCTCACCTGTAATGCCCCAGACCCTCACCTGTAATGCCCCAGACCTCTCACCTGTGACCCCTCACCTGTAATGACCTGTGACCCTCACCTGTAATGCCCTGTGACCTCACCTGTACCCCAGACCCTCACCTGTAATGCCCCAGACCACTCACCTGTGACCCCTCACCTGTAATGCCCCAGACCCTCACCTGTAATGCCCCAGACCACTCACCCAGACCTCACCTGTAATGCCCCAGACCCCTCACCAGACCCTCACCTGTAATGACCTGTGACCCCTCACCTGTAATGCCCTGTGACCTCTCACCTGTGACCCCTCACCTGTAATGACCTGTGACCCCTCACCTGTAATGCCCCAGACCCACCTGTAATGCCCCTGTGACCCTGTGACCCCTCACCTGTAATGCCCTGTGACCCCTCACCTGTAATGCCCCAGACCTCACCCAGTGACCCCTCACCTGTAATGACCTGTGACCCCTCACCTGTAATGCCCTGTGACCCCTCACCTGTGACCCCTCACCTGTAATGACCTGTGACCCCTCACCTGTAATGCCCTGTGACCCCTCACCTGTGACCCCTCACCTGTAATGCCCTGTGACCCCTCACCTGTAATGCCCTGTGACCTCTCACCTGTGACCCCTCACCTGTAATGACCTGTGACCCCTCACCTGTAATGCCCTGTGACTCACCTGTAATGTCACCTGTGACCCCTCACCTGTAATGACCTGTGACCCCTCACCTGTAATGCCCTGTGACCCTCACCTGTGACCCCTCACCTGTAATGCCCTGTGACCCCTCACCTGTAATGCCCTGTGACCCCTCACCTGTAATGCCCTGTGACCCCTCACCTGTAATGCCCTGTGACCCCTCACCTGTAATGCCCTGTGACCCCTCACCTGTAATGACCTGCCCGAACAGCTCCTCCGGCGTGTCTCCGAAGAAGGGCACGCAGCCCACCAGGAACTCATACAGGATGATGCCCATCGCCCACCAGTCCACCGGCTTCCCGTAACCTTGGCGCAGAATGACCTCGGGGGCGATGTACTCCGGCGTCCCGCACACCTGGAGGGACAAATAACGTCTTGACTTCCTCAGGTATGTTAAGATTCCTCCAGGTGTGTGCATTTCTGCCACTAACGAGCACTAACATGTATTGTAATGGTACGTTCACACCGGACGCGACAAAATAATTCTTGTCGCGCCTGTCGCAGGATTCTGTCGCGCGACAAAAAAAGGGTGTTCACACCGGACGCGTCGGTCACGACACAGCGGGGGCGTGGCTTATTGCGCCCGCTTCTTCAACCATATGAATCTTTTCCTTAACCAGACAGATGTTGTGTCTTCACTTGTCGCCCTGCTGCTGCCCCTCTCTCTCTCCTTCTCTCTGGACTCTGCGGTCCTGACTTCCACGGCCCTCCGCCCCTCCGCCCCATGTTCCCGCTAGTTTCCCGCGGAGTACTGTACGGGTCGAGGAACGACAGGACCGCAGAGAGCTTCCACTTGTTAGCGGACCGAGCTGCTCTCTCACTGCGCTACTCGCTGCCATCTCTCTCTTCTCTCTATGATTCGTGTCTCTGAGACTTTTCCTCCTCCGGCGGCAGATCTCCTCTGCCATGAAACACGTATGCCGGTGCTTGGTTCATAGTAAAGTACAACACACAGCGAGAATAAAAGCAAATGCACACATTGTAAATGTATCAGGTAGTCCCACGGCTTCTCCGACCTCCTTCTAAGCTTCTTCTTTATCGCTACGGTTTCGGTAAGTAAAGAGTCGTGTCATAAAGTTCGGGGTGCCCACGGGTGCTCAAGAATCTTTTCCTCCACTTTCTAAACCGGCTGGCAGAACGATGACGAGCGGAGCTTCTCAACGCTGATTGGCTGACGCAACTATGACTCACGAGTTTCTGCTGCTCGAGTTCAGAAATTTCAACTCGAGCGACAAGAAGCTGCGACAGATCGCTCTGTTCGCTCAGTTCGCCCCACGACATCCGCTCTGTTCGTGCTGCTCTGTGGCGCCTGACGCGCTGCTCGCAGGAAAAAAAACAGCTTCACAGCTTTGTCGCAGCTTTGCATTGACTTAACATGTAAACTTGTCACGCGACAACATTTTGTCGCGTCCGGTGTGAACGTACCTTAATACAGCCGCGGAGTCCGTTTATGGGAGGTCCTCAACAGGTATAAAGCAGAACTAGTGAATATTACTTCTATGGTAGATGGCGGAAATGATGACTGTTTCCACGGAGTAAAGACACAGAGATAAGCCCCGCCCCCTCGTAGGCGCGAATGACGCGAAAAACCGAGGAGAAAAAAAACAAGCCTATTGTGAAGAAGAGTGTCCCATCACACAATGACAGGGGGGGGGGGTATCATCTGCATAGAGATGAAGACATCAAAGGATGTTTCGTACTTTACTTGGAAGAGTCTACGCACACAAAAAGACACATTGCAAGTGTGTGTGTGTGTGTGTGTGTGATGATTTAAAAACCCTCCAGCAGGTGTGATGTGGATTGGAGTCACCCGCCTCACCTGTTTGTCCAGGAACTCCCGAGTGTCCTTCTCTATGTGTCCCTCGTACAGGTTGGTGGTCAGACTCATCAGCCCCATCTTAGAAAGGCCGAAGTCCGTGAGCTTGATGTGTCCCATGGAGGTGATGAGGAGGCTGAGGGACACACAGCGGCACCGTGAACACACGCCAGCTTCCTCTCTCGGTCTTTAAAAAATGCATCGTCCGCCGGTCTCACTTGTCGGGCTTGAGGTCGCGGTGCACGATGCCGTAGTTGTGCAGGTACTCCAGCGCCAGGACGGTCTCCGCGAAGTACATGCGCGCCATCTCCACGGGCAGGGCCCCGATGTTCTTCAGCAGAGTGGCGCAGTCTCCGCCTGCCGCACAATGTGCACGATGTGTAAATAATAAATATATGTGGAGCGGCTCCACCACCACAAACAATACTTTACATGTTTGGGGAGATTTCTTTTACTTCCTTTTCTTGTCTCTTTTCCCCCGTGAGAGCTCACTACCTACTCAAAGCCTTGTGGGGCACACGCCTTACATACACACACACACACACACACACACACACACGCACACACACACACACACACACACACACACACACACACACACACACACACACACACACACACCTCATGCTGATTACAAATCTGAATGCACAGACGTTAAAACAGTTATATCTTGAAAGGGGTAAAACTCACCCTAATTTAATCAGGGTTCATACACATTTTGAACAATCGATATCAATGACTTTAAATTACTTTAAGTAACTTTCAATGACTTTCAATGACATTTCAATGACATTTAAATTAATTTTCCGTGACTTTTCAATTAATTTTCATTGACATGACTTTTCCATGACTTTTCATTGACATTTAAATGACTTTTTCATGATTTTTCTATAACTTTTCATTTTCATTGACATGACTTTTCTAGGACTTATACTTTGAGCGTCTTTCTTTTAAAAGCATATGAATCATTTCTAACTCAACATAAATAAATGAACGTATGAATATTGCATATTTTCATGATTTTTTCAAAACTGGCCTGTAAATAAAAAAATAAATAATTCCATGATGTTTCCAGGTTGTCCATGACCGTACGAACCCTGAGTAATATATCATAAAAACTGGCGGAGGTTGACGTGGACAGAACCAATCCCCCCTCCCCCAGTTGATCAGTTCCCGTGGGTCTTACCCTCGACGTACTCCATGACCATGCAGAGGTGCCGGCGGGTTTCGAAGGAACAGAACATGGAGACCACGAAGGGGTTCTCCGCGAAGGTGAGGATGTCTCTCTCCACGAAGGCCTGCTGGATCTGGTTCCTCAGGATCAGGTTCTGCTTGTTGATCTTCTTCATGGCGAACCGCTGGCGGGTCTCCAGATGCCGGACCAGGTACACGGCACTAACACACACACACACACACACACACACACACACACACACACACACAGTTATTCTGAGGTTGCCTGACGTGCAGCTGTAGTGTCGGCACGCCCCGACGCCCTCCGGGACTCACCCGTACGCTCCGTTGCTGATCAGCTTGATGGTCTGGAAGTCGGCTTCTTCCGGTGGCTTCATGGCTCTGATCTTACCCTTCGGATCAAAAGATCACCATGACGACGTATTAATAAACGTGATCCGATGTGAAATCAAATTTAAAACATCTCCATTAAACATGAATACAGCCTCATTGTTGAGGAAGTCACGTTGTCTTTTTGGCACTGGGACTTCAGTGATCTCACATTTATCTTATCTCATCAAATCTTTTCGCCTATTTAGCTGAATTTTGGGGGTTTGGAGGCGTGCCTAATGCTGGAGGGATGGCCCACAGATAGGGGGAGGGGGGGGTATCCGTTTTGTAAGCTTCAGCCTATATTAGCTCAATTAGATGTATATATAAATTATGCCAAGTCATTTGCAGATGAAGTAGAGATTTTCTGTGAAAAGCAACTTGATGCCGTGACTCAGCAAAAATAAATTTAGAACTACCACCTGTTGGCCAGTGTTACATCCCTCGCCTGCTCGCGTCCTTATTTTACCGCATAGGACATTTGTGTGTGAAATTGTCCCAATTAGCAGTCTGGCAGAAAGACAGGGTGACGAATGAAGAGGATGGAGAGAGGAGAAATGATGCAGGACCTCACCTCCGTCGAGTCGTCCGTCTCAGGTGTGAGCGGTCCCTCGCTGTCGTAGCTATCCAGGTGGACCATCTCTGATGAGGAGCATATTGCGGTTTAAATAATTTATTATCTGACAAGGTAACAGCTGTGTGTGTGCCCCCCCCCCTCACCTTCAATCGGGTCTCTGGTCAGTCCCAGCTGGCTGATGATGTAACGAGGAATGTCCGTCTTCATCAGGTGACCCTCCTTGGCGTGGTCCTCTGCTGCCTCCAGCAGATGATAGAACTCCTCTGGGTTGAACTCCTGGAAACCAGAGCATGACGACGTGATGCAGGGGGGACATTTACAGGTTTGTTAGAGGGCAGTTTCATCCCCACTGACTGAAATCTACAGGCATTTAAAAAAAATTTGGGGGCTCTTTTTTAAACTTGTGAAATAACATTTCCACCACCAGGTCTGGACTCCATGAGGGGGGGGGGGGGGGGGGGCTATCTCGTGGCTGATCGGGGCAGTCGGCCCTCAATTACAAATCTCCCCGTGGAATCCAAGCGCTTAAGATATGAGACTTTAACATTTCATATCATCTGTTGACAATAAACAACATGAGCCTTTCCTTACCTCCCTGATTGTTATATTCTTGAGCTATGCTGAGAAATGAGGCGCAAAGACGACGCAACCGAGTCGGTCTGAACCTCAAGAGCAGATCCCCGAGGCCGCGAGCTCCACCAAGGACTTCATGACATCGGCCAAACATTGAACTGGACACGTTGGATCTCAAGGGAGCGTTTCATCCTCTGGACCTCTCTGGACCTCTCTGGACCTCACTGAACCTCTCTGGACCTCTCTGGACCTCTCTGGACCTCTCTGGACCTCACTGAACCTCTCTCAACATCTCTGAAACTCTCTGGACCTCTCTGGACCTCTCTGGACCTCTCTGGACCTCCCTGGACCTCTCTGGACCTCCCTGGACCTCTTTGGACCTCTCTCTCTGAATCAATCTGGAACTCATCCGACTGCAGCACCATGGAATAACATCGAGGCTTTGGTTCTCTGCGTCTCGGTATTAATCAAATATGAGGAAAAGAACTGTGGTGTGACTCATCGAGTGGGACGCGAGGCGGTTATAAAGCCACAAAACACACACACACACACACACACACACATAGACTCAACCAGACAAACACACACATGAGACGTCCTTCAACTTTAAGGGACATGTTGGTCTGACTCAGTGGGGGGGCTGCCGACTGGTATTAGTCACACTTTTTCTACTCTAAATGCAAATGCCAGACGGACTGGACCGGCTTCTTCCCTTTGATCTCCGCCCCCCCCCCCCGCTGTGCATCAGAGGGCTTAAACGCTTTTAATAGACGAATAACAAACGAGTGTCTGTGCAAGCTTCATCTAAAGAAAATCGATTCGCTTCGAGTCACATAAGAGGGACGTGAAGCAGGGACAAGGGAGGGGTTGGGGGGGCATGGCAGAGGGGGGATAGGATGTCATCTTACCAGGCACTCCAGAAGCCTCGCCGGCCGGGAGATGACGATGAGGAGCTTCTTGGCCAGCTCCGTGACGAAGGCCACCTCGGTGCTCTCCGAGCGCTCGAAGGCCTGACGGGGAGAGATTTCTGATCATTAAAAAGAAAACAAAAAATGCCGATATCATCAAATCAAAAGCAACCCTGAGTAATCGCAGCGATCAAATCAAGCCCCCAGAATGAGGTCACTGATGAGATGCCGATCCCCGGTATCAGCTCCGAGCGATTAGCTGCGTTTACCGAGTCATTTCAATCTCATCTTGTCTCAAAGGCATTCGCAGGTTGGAATGAAATTAGAAGACTTGAGCCGAGACCATCCCTCCGTGTCCTCCCACAGCGGCACAGTGAGAGACTTCTGTTTTGCTTTAATTTAAAATGCTATTTTTTTGGGTGAAAACCTTGAGAAATATTTTCGAACAGAGGAAACAGTGAGTACGTAACTCTATGGAAGGTTTGTTGTTTGGGTTGATTGCCTGTTCTGTATTTGGTTTATTGGTTTTGATTTATGCCTTTTGATATTATATTGTTTGAAGGAGCTACGGAGGCTTTAATCTACTTCCTCTAATAGATAAATCAGACTTTTATTTTGAAAGGGTAAAATGAATCGCAGTTTTGTTTTTTACGTTTCAATGCAAACTCAACTGTGCGACTTCGGATCTCACGGATAGATGCGCATTTATACATTAAATACCTGTGGACCTGTGTAAAAGTAAAGGTCTTACGGTGATGATGATGATCACACACACACACACACACACACACACACACACACACACACACACACACACACACACACAAACCCACCCTTAGACCCGCTCCCCTTCAGGACCACTTTTTGATAAACAGCCATATATTATTAATAAAGTCACCAGAAAAGTATTTATACAGGATACAAAGTCACAACACACAAGCCAAGGTGTCTATTTATTACTACTCACTCCTGTGGGGAACTCTCGGGCTCTTTAGCTTTAGCTAAACGCTCCGCCACGCTTTACTAGATAGTTGATATATTTGTTCTTCTTCATCTTGGCGCTGTGCAGGTAGGAAGCGAGCCTTGAGTTTAGATGATAGATGTATTCAATTGTTCTCTTATTATGTTTTTTTTCAGTTTAACATTCTTGTGTTTTAGTGTCTTTTTCATTTTATAATCTTTATTTGACGTTTATATATCTTTTTGTCGGTGGGTTTTCAAAAGCTATTTTCAAAGAGAGCCGGGGAGACGAAAGTGAACCAGTAACAATGATGTGAAACGAAAACGATGAGCTAAAAGATGCTAAAGCGCTCCATAGATCTGAGGGGAACTGCAGGATAATGATCTGTTGGCTCTTTTTTATAAGCACCAACTGTCATGTTTCCCATTTTTTATTTGAAAATGTTAATTGAAAGTGCAGATAAAGATATATATAGTTGGTACTTTTGACATGTTTGATACCTAGCTTTGATGCAAATGAGCCCATCAGTGATTATTGGGTTCATTGCTCCTATTGTGTCTTTTCTGTAACTCACGTCCTGAAGGAGCTTCTCCAGGTTCTCCTGCAGCTCGAAGAAGTAGACGGATGTGATGAGGCCCTCGCGGGATTTGTCCAGGCAGTCTCTGGACAGTTCAGCTATCTGGTGGTGAATGAAGCTGAGGACGCCGTCGGCCAGCGGAAGAACGTTTTCCGGTGAGAAAGCTTGGAGGAACTCGGCCAGCCTCCCCTCCATCTGTGCTGTGGCCTGGTGGATCACAAGAGACCGGGAGCAGTGGAGAACTGAGACGGTGAGAATGGGGATTTCTTTAGAGGACCCCGAGCTATGTGAGCTCAGAAAACTATTTCATTTGTACCTCCGTCATTGTGGCGCTGCCGATTTCAATGCGATGTAAAAAATGTTGTCCCTCATTTAATCATTTAGCCCAATGAGCTTTTACCTCCAGTGAACTCCGAACATTACTGCCAAATTTCCTCAGGGTCGATTGTTATCTCTCTGTCAGCCCATTTCCTTCCGATACCACCCTCAGCCCGCCAAGCGAGGGAACGGAAGAAAAATGAGGCTGTTTTGTTGAACTGCTGAAGGCTGTGGCAGCATTTCTAATGCAGTGACTAAACGTAATACTCTCTCTAAACGTACCGCGATTTGGCACTGCCACATGATCTATTTCGCTATGGTTTAGCAAGCCCATGGCTCCTTTTTTAATGATTATTTTAAACTGTGTTTGTGTTTACTGAGCCTTTGTTATACACCAATCTGAACATGCTCAATCATAAATTATATCCCCTTTTTTATATAGGATTAGAACGTTATTGTGGTCTGAAAGATTGGTTATATTCTTTTCAGGTTTAAGGATTTGCTGAGTGTTTAAAAAAATTCAAAATTATGGAATATGATGTTTATCACAAAACAGGTTTGTGTGTGTATGTGTGTGTGTGTGTGTGTGTTTGTGTGTGTGTACGTCTCACCTTTGGAAAGCGCTCTTTGTACACATGGTTCATCATGACTATCTCATTATCATAACAGGAGGAGGAGCGTCCTGGGCTGGAGGGGAAGTAAAACACGGGATATAGTTAAAAACATTTGGCCTTTCTAAAAAGTGTATTTTTTTCTGCATAATGAAGAACACATCTGAACCGTACATAATTGTTGATTAGCACTTTAAGTTCAACATTAAAGTGAGACTGTAAGGCAAAATAAAACATTTAATCTCTGAAAAAGGTAAAACATTAAGGAAGGAATTAAAATAGTTTATAGCGTGTAGCTAATATCAGCTAACACCAGGTAAGCTAGCTTTGAAATTACTGGTCAGTTTAATTACTTTTTTCCCTCTGCAATGTAACATGGGCTCGCTTTACATAAGGCAAATTAACTGTTTAAATATTATTTAAAGGGAGCCCATGTAACTTGCTAAACTAAACAGAAGTAGGCTTCAAAATGGCAATTCACTAACTTAAGCTACTTTTAATGATAAATTAAACATTATTTTATTCTTTAAATGGTCTTACTTTAACAACCAGCTAGTCTTGATACGTCAGTTACAAAGTAATAATGCTTTGTAACTGACATATGTCAGTTAGCTGAAGTTAGCTGACATTAGCTAACATTGGCTAACATTAGCAACCATAGTTTACTGCTCATACTGAACCAAGAAGATCTTCTTTCAGTTTTTACCGAGTTTCTATTATTGATGAGCTTGTCTTGTCACACACATAGGCTACACACATACACACACTCCACTAACTCTCTCCATTCATTGGTTAATTTCCCATGCTGATCGAATCAGACATGCTAGCTTTAAACCGGCAACATTCAGGAGGTTATATAAGAGCAGCACAGAGCTCAAGCCGGGGTGACCCCTGTAAATCTGCTTTTAGAGAGTCCTTTTATAAAAGAGGATAGTGCTTTCGGGCGGCTGAAGCTGCTTTTTTAATCTCATGGGTGGTGATGGTGGTGGTGCTGACCTGAGACTGCGGGAGCGCGGGCGCATGTGGGGGGAGCAGTGGCTCCCATCATCATCCGTGACGCTCTCGGCGCTGCCAAAGTGCTTGGATAAGAAGTGGAGCTCGTCCATGGTGGGCTGGAAGGGCAGCTGGTGCAGCCGCTCCTGAGAGGAGCTGGAGGACTGGGGCGAGGGAAGAGGGAAGAGGGAAGAGGGAAGAGGAAGGGGAGCCATGAGCAAAAGGGAGGAGGAGGAAGTGGAAACAGGAATATTAAAGAGGGTGGAGATGGACGAACGGTCCCTCTCATTAATCTGCCTACTAATAGATTTGGACTCATTGTGGACACCTCGGAAGACAAATGGAGGTTTTAAATGTTAATGAAAGCGTCCAACGAGCCTCGGTTCACACCAATCTGTCTCACGGACGGACAGTCGTCTCGCTCCATCATTTACTCGTCTCGCTCCACCCTTTACTTTGCTAACCAAAAGACCGATCACCGCCCGATCGCCGATCGATCGCAGGTGACGGACTCATTGAAAGAATGGATGGAACGGAGAAAAATCAATTAATTTGTCGCTCCGCCATATCCTTTTAGCACATTTAGCACCACAACTCTCATTTAGTCAAGTCAAGTACAAACTAAGAACAACAATAATACAGAAAGTAACATTTCCTCAACATAGTCAAACTACAAAAGTACCACAATAAGAGCCATTCAAGTGCCACTGAAGTGCTAATCTGTGTTTTAATCCAGATATAGTCGGAAAAGGTGCGTTTTCAGTTTCCAGCGGAAGCTGTAGAGAAGTATCCTTTGACTTCTGACTTAATATCTACTGTGTTAACATTGGAGCATAAAGTGCTCCATCTCATGCCAGTTTCTCCCTCTTATCCACCGGCACTCATCACAAAAGATATTTAGGTTTTAGTTAACAGATAAAAAATTCTAGTTAGTATAATAAATATTGTAAAAACAATATATATTTTTTTCTTCAATCAAAGATACATTTCTATTTTTATGTTGCTGCTAATTGGGTTTAGTTACTGGTTGAACTATGTACCCTCCTAGACTGGGTGTAAGAAGTGGATGACGTCACAGTGAGGTTACCCATTGGTTTGTGGACTGTGGAGCTAAATACAACCAAATGCTGAGTAAGACATTTTTAGGAAAATAAAAAAGATGCAATTATCTTCCATGAAATTAAAACGCACTGTGAAAGGGTTAAAGTTGTCACGACTGGACGATGTTGTGATGGTGACCTGTCAATCACAAGGTAGCCCCGCCCTAAAGAACACACTGCTTTATTGTCTATTTCCTTCTAAATGTCTCCATCATTCACAAAATGAACATCATGCTGTATTGAAGAAGACTTGAAATTAGAGACTCTGACTATAAACTCATATTTACAATGTTTACTGAGAGAAGTTGAGTCATTTTCTCACAGACTTCTAATCAACCAGACGAGTCGGCCCCTTCTGGCCATTGGAAAGAGTGTACGTTTAAGGCAGTTCCCCATATGAGCCCTGGAGGTGCAGTACAACCAAATGACTTATTTACGTGACGGGGGGGGGGGTATTTACCGTCGAGCTCGGGGTGTTGGTTCCATATCCAGAGGAAGGCAAAGACGCTAACGACCATCGGCGTCCGTCTCTGCAGAGAACACAGATGTGACATCGGTTAAAAAACTAGCTGCAAACACTTTGTCAAAGAAAACAAATACATTAAAACTTGTAGAAATGACTGTAGACATGACTGTCGACATAACCCTGACCACTTGTCTCTTGTCATTTTAATGTTATTCATTAGGCCAGTGACTGATATCCCATGTGGTTTCTCCCCAGCTTCCAGTGAGAAGACCCATTCATTCGTCTTCTGCGGGTCTCGGTCGCACAGCGGCAGGAAGCCGCATTTGATAAATGAGGGCGGAGGATTTACACCCGTCAACACCGTCACACGTCTCTGCCTGGAGGACGCATCTGTTCTTGAATCTAGAGCTTCGGGGCTTTTCTTAACCTCCTCCACTCCCCCTCCCCCCATTTTCGAACAAACAACGGCTAAAATGATGTCACGAAATTAAAGAGGCAGTAGTTTCTAAACCCCTCTGACTTCATGTTTCAATGAGGTCTTTCTAAAAAGATTTCCCTTGTTATTACGAGTGAAAGTGTCAGAAATCCTTCAGGTCATACAGAAACAGAGCAGTGGGCCTTTGAAGTCAGTAAAGATTGAAGATTTTTGTATATTTCAGTATACATATCTGCCTGTGTCTGTATCTGAAGAGTACAGTTTAGGTGTGTAACTGCAGTCTGCTGGTCAGCGCAAATTACAACTTCTTCCACACTAAACTGGAAGAGGGGGGGCGTCTTAAAAAAGTATTTTTACAAACTGTTGCCACAAAGCTGGTGGAACAATATTGTCTAAATGTAATGTTGTAACTACTTACTAAATCGTGAGAGCACATTTATACAATAACAGTCAAAAACAACAACAACAACAACAACAACAACAACAACGTGTGTGAAATCAAGGTGTGCAGCGACCTTCTGGAGGAGGCGAACGAGAAGTGAGCCGGGTTGCTGGGAGAGAAGTTTCGCGGGCTGTCCAGGGGGCTGCTCCCTGGAGGGGGGGAGAGAGAGAGAGAGAGAGAGAGAGAGAAGAGATATTATAAAGAGTTACGTTATCCTGTGACCACATGACCACACAGCACACCTTAGAGCAGGCAGGTCAAACTCATGGCATCATGGACACCCTCAAAGGGTTGTAACTGGAACTCGGTATATTTGTAACTACTCCCCATCATATTGTTAAATAAATGTCTTTACATTTGATTATTTTTTATTATTAAAATATTGTACATGCATTTGTATAAATGCAAAAATATATATGCAAATGTCTCTAATACTTGAAAATGAATCCATTTAATTTAATTATATTTATTAGAACCCACATTATTCAAAGGTCAAATGCACGTTATTACATCAACTTCAAAATACCTTCAAAATAAAAGCACAGGATATTTCTTTTTGTTTTTGCGGGCCACGTAAAAATGACGCGGCGGGTCCACAGGCCTTTTTTTTCGGGGGGGAAAAAGGTTGTGAAATTTCTTTGGATTTTTTCCTATATAATAAAACTATCATTTTTGTAAAATTTTTAGCCTGATGAATGTTTAGCGGCCTCAGCTTCTCGTGAATTATGCCTCTTTCTGTGAACGATAGCGTATCGCGTTCTGATTGGATGCGACTCAGAGCTTTTACACAGATGAATACATCAAGCCGGCTAATTTAATGGGAGCAGCCAGATTAAGGACGAGGAATAATCTGCTGACTAAACCTCTCGTCTATATATCGGATTGAGGAAACCCTAAGTGACTACTTAAGGATGCACACAATGTAGATCTGTCAGCATCATTGTTATTGATTCTTTGTTTTCTTTTATCCAACAGTTCACCGTTAACTAATGGAATAGTTTTACATTTCGGGACATTTGCTTATTGACTTTCTTGCCGGCAGAAGTTTTACACCGGTCTCATACGGCCAGCAGCTGCTTAGCATAGTTTAGCATAGCTTAGCTTAGCATAGCTTTGCATACCATAGCACAACGACTGGAAACAGGATGGAAAAATTAGCGACTAGAAACGAAGGTGCAGAAATACCACATAATAAATAAATAATAATAAGATATAACACTTTAATAAGAGAGCTTTAGAGGTGTTGGTAGGCGTATTTTGTATTTTGTATATATTCCCATCTGACTAATGGGAAGAAAATAAATTAAATAAATTCTTGCCTTTACATTTCAGCTAAAAGAAAACACTAAAGGGGCCGGCCCGGCCGAGGCAGAAATATATCAATTATATGACCCCTTTTATTCAAGGGGATGAAATGTCTTTTTTTTTAAATAACACTTTGGAATCTAAGGGATGATAATAACAAAAATTAAAAAGAGTTTTGCCCGTTTCCCGTTAATAGACAAGGCCAAGACAAGGCCAAGACAAGGTCAAGACAAGGTCAAGACAAGGTCAAGACAAGGTCACAGCTCCTCTACGTACCGAGGTGCCCGGGGAGGGGAAGAGGGGAGTGTGGGCGAGGCAGCGTGGGAGAGGTGGTGGTCAGGATCAGACTTTTCCTGTTGCTCGTACGGCAACTGTGGAGAGAAAAAGAGAGAGTGAGTGAGAGAGAGAGAGAGAGAGAGAGAGAAAGAGAGAGAGAGCATGTAAACGCGAGAAGACACTGCAGCGGAGTCACGGGGCCGGCTCTGTGTTTGCATGCTGTGTCATGTGCGTGTCGGAGCATCGCACAGCGGGCGACAACGAGAATTAAATGTCCTCAGTCATCCATCCTGCCTGCCTCCGCTCGCCCAGATAAGAAGAGGGGAGAGAGAGAGAGAGAGAGAGAGAGAGAGAGATGAGAGGAGGTCAAACTAAGACACGATAGTGGCGACGAGAGAGAGGGAGAGAAGACAGGATGGATGAGAAAATGGACATTCCAATTGTTTAATGATGTTTCGGGCACTTAATAGCATGCACACACACATTCATACGGGACACATGACCAGTGTGTGTCCCGTATGCAGGAAACCGAGGGAGCCTCGTTGTCTTCTTCACCCCCTTTGATTTCCTCACAACATTTATTGTGTGTGCGTCAAAATTCAAACAGCTGGGAACAAATAGGAGAGAACAAATGTGTCTCACTCTCTCTCTCCCACAAAGTCACTTGGGTTCAGATGCGAGCAGGACGTATTAACACACACACACACACACACACACACAGACACACACACGTACACATACACACATGCGCCATAGGTGTTTTCAGCGCTTCTCATCAGGATATGACCGATTGACTTCACGACCGATCCCCGCCACGCCGTCACAAGACACAGACAACGAGTCTCTTTTCTGACGGTAGAATCCAGCGGAGAATACAGACATTAAGGAATTGCCGCATCGGATCAACTCCACCCCGTCAAAGAATTGCTCCGTGACTCACGATTAACAACGAGAAGTCCACAGGAAAATAAAGTTTGGTCTTTAGAACGACGACAACGAGAAAATGAAAACTCTGGACACAGATCTGAACGGTTACTCTCTTAACACACTCTTAACACAGCTGCTGGCCAGCAGCCATCTTGAATCCCGCCTTTTTTAAGGCGCTCACATCACACACTCGCTGGTGCCACTGAACACATCCCAGTAAGTTCCCGAAACCGAGTCGGCTCCATCGGCTTTCATTATTCCAACCGCCCACGGGACGACCCGCTCGATCCGATCTCCATCGGGCCTTATTGACATCGATCACGTGCCAATAAGTCGGATTTTAACGGGCAGGTCCGATAAAGCGCTGTCGGGCCATTTCGCGCGTTTTCAAAACTGGATCAATGAAACCTCAACGTCGTCCTTCAACCTCAAGACGTTCCTGTCTGGAGCTGCACTAATCTCGCTCCGCCAGCTGATCACGGGGACGTCCCGCCACCCGACGGGGCCTTTTTTTTTTTTTTTTACGACACCGCATTGCTGGCCTTCATTTCTTTACAGAAGGATGTAGGGAGAGAGAAAAGAGAGATAGAGAGCGAGAGAGAGAGTCGGCACTATTCTTGGTTAATGGATTCTCAGCGCTGCGGGAAATCAATGGTGTCTGGCTGTAAACACAAAGACACACAGCGCCTGGCCTTGACCCCCCCTAACGTGAGGTATGAACATGTAGCCGCTAAACCGCCACGTATTCAGAGTGACGCCCTGGGCCTGTTTCTCACTTGATGGCCTATTAAGAAGGAAGGAGGGTTAGAGGGAGGGAGGGAGGTGTGGAGGTCGAAAAGAGGAGGTGTGGCAAAGAGATAGGACGATGACCCGTAGGGAAAAGGGCTGAGTGCAAAAAAACAACGATTAGAGATGCAGGTTGAAAGGCGCCCTCAGCGGTGCTCATCACCCACACAGGCGCAAAGGTAACACACACACACACACACACACACACACACACACACACACACACACACCATCAAGGGCGTACACAGGAGCACACGGGGGAATATTGCCGTTCACCAGGAGGTGGTACGGCCCTGACAGAGCCAGACACACCGGAGCCTTCATGCCCCTCTAGGAACATGTACCGCCCTGGTGGGCCATTACTTCAATATTGATCAAACCGAGTCGGCCACTCGTATGAAACGTAGCCGCGGTGCAAGTCAAACAGAACGTAGATCTGAGGCGTGGAGGAGGAGGAGGAGGAGGAGGAGGAGGAGGAGGAGGAGGAGGAGGAGGAGGAGGAGGAGGAGGAGGAGGAGGAGGAGGAGGAGAGGGACACGGTGATGGATAAGTGATCACTTCAAAGAGAAGAAGAGAGTGAGGCAGAGAGCTGCTTGATGAGGAGGTCGGTTGTGTTTACCTCTTCGTCACGAGAGGGTGAACGAATGGGAGCGCTGGAAATAATGGCGAGCATTAGTCACGGGTACGGTGGCGGAAGAGAGAAAAAGGAACGCCGGAAAATTGTGATGAAAGATGATGCTGGGGATGATAATAAAGAACCATTTAACTATAACCCAGCAACATTATTTGGATAAATGTATATACGCTTAAAGGAGAGTAGCGCTGGTAACAGGGTCACACACATGACCTCATGTTCCTCAGCTCTACGGGGGTCCCAAACATCCAGAAAGCACTTCAGTCTGGATGAAAGGCCCTCTTTGCTTTCCGTCTCAGTTGGGCGGGGGGGATCACACACCAGCTGACAGCAGCGATATCTATCAACGGGTAAATGTAGAGCTGCCCAGAAGCCTGGTCCTCAAAAGTGATTCCCTGTAAGAGGCCCTGAGCGGGAGGAGGAGGATCAAACAGAATGAGAGTCTCGTCTCTCTAAGAGGAAGAGACGGGGCCCTTCACTGGAAGCTAATAGGGGATGTAGCACATATATACTGCCTTAAGCTGGTGTGTATGGGACCCCGGGCTCCATCGGGGGGGAAGAGCTGCAGCACTTATAAAGGAAGAGAGACTGCGAGGCCGGACTCAGGTGTCCTGGTCTCCCGCTGACCCCCTTTTGGTTTTCGCACATAATTGGTGAAGTGAAGAGTAAAGGCCTATTTAGTTACAGCGGAGGGAGTTTAAGACTCGCACGGTGCACCTGAGCCGGAGCACCCCGAGGGACACACACACACACACACACATACACACACACACACACTCATACACACATGCACACACACACATATATTTTTTAACAGAAGTCCTGTGAAAGGAGTGTTACAGTAAATATGCTAGGTAGGGTATAAAGCAAAACAACAATGAAAGTCAGACGCTTTGATTGCAATAGACATGTTGCAATGAATAAGCAATAATAATGAACATTGTTATGTATGAGAGAGAAATATATTTGATAAGACTAACATAACCTAATTGAGCTGCTTCGCTTATACTTACATACAGACCAGAGTGTTACTGGTCACGCAATTTCCTGGGCTACTAAAATTTTTCGTAGACGTATTTTGTGTCCATAATACATGAATATTAATAATTATTGATTAAATTAAGTAACAGTGATATTTCAGTTTTTCTTTTTTGGTAAATAATAAATACATTTGCTACATTTCTACATTTCAGTTTTTTTCTGTCAAGATGGGTTGCTGAGCGAACATTAATGAGAAATAAAATGAACTTTTTTGGCTGCAAATGGCTGCAATGAAACCAAGAGTGAACATTTGAAAGGTGTCTGTATACTTCCCGTACCCACTGTGTAGTCACACCCACATCCTGCCAAACTTACTTGGTACACGCCTCGTACGCAGACACGCTAACGAGACCTAACGCTAAACAGAAAATGCCGTAAACACACCAATAACGCATGTGTTTCTGGTTAAAATAAGCTCTTGCATTAACTAAAGTATGAAGAAGAATAACAAAAAGAGGAGGAAGAGAAAAGACACGTTCTTGGAGCTGTATTGAATTTTTCCGATAATATAGCGTATCTAATGACACAGGGCTATTTCAGTACCTAGCCGAAATAAATGTTCCGGTAAATCTGCTTTTAATGCGGTTACCCAAAGCATTCATGCTTTATAAATATTAGAATACAATCTGCATGGTTGGACTTTAAAACTAGAAAGCAAACTTTGAGTTATGGTATTGGTGGGGGGGGGGGGTTGAGTCCCGCAGACCTGGCAACCCTTACGAAAGACGCTGCCAACGTTAGCCGAAACTATGGCAGCATCCAGGGCCGGCTACCAGGGAGCTGGGGAAACAAGTACACAGTTGTCGTGCTACTGCCGAACAGGGTTGTTGTTACCCGAGAAACTGAAGGAGTTGATGGTGAAGAGGACGAACACACTGTTTTATGACTTCTTTACACCTTCTGTTCTGTGTTTCTGGTTTTGGGAAGGCCCAAAATCAATACAAATGCAAGAAGCCCTTGAAACTCTTTGAATAGTTAACATCACTCGTACTACATGCATCCGCCGCATCTTGCACCGGCGTCGGCGATGTGGAGAATTCAGCTGGACAGAACTGTGTAGAGAAGGTTGAGGAATGTTTTTGATTCAAATCGACGGTTTTCCTCGGGGGAAAAAAAAACAAAACACAGAAAGACAAAAATGAAAGAAAGCGGGGATAAAAAACAACACAGAGAGTTAGTGAAAACCAAAGAAAGAAAGAAAGAGAGTAAGAGGCATAACGAGTGCATACAAGGCCGTCAAAGCCGGAGTGCGTGTCTTCCGTGGTCACGTAACCTTGGTGAGCGAGTCCCTAATGGAGGAGCAGATCCCACCCCAGGGCCCTGCGCTTTATCTCAGCCTCTCGCACTCGCTCCCCCCCTTTCCTCCACCTCCGTCACTTTTATTATCCTAATTGTTGGTTTCTCGTCTCTCTCTTTGCCCCCCGGCAACGACTCGAGGGTTGAGCCGTGTTGAGCGCGTTGAGCTACCGCATGCTACACAGCAGTTTTTTCGTAATTTTAGCGATGACTTATACGTGTATACAAAAAAAAGGTTCTGCTTGGGGTTTTAGTTTTGAGCAACGCTGTTGGAGTGTGGCGGGCATCACGTGGAGGGAGGCTTCCTGCGTTGTTTCCATTTTCCTTGCCTGGGTGTCCCTGGTGTAACAGAAGCCGGACTAATCCCCGGTCAGCGGTGTGGGCGGGCGGGGGGGGTGAAGTCACGCTGAGAGACTCAGCATGACATCCATTACCACCGCCGTCGGAAGATGAAGAGACCCCACCCCCCTTCTCGCGAACGCTCTTGAAAATCAGCACAAACATTCAGGCTGTTGAGATGAGAGCGATGGAAAGCATCCATTAAAATCACAGGTCAAACTAGTGCTCAAGTCATGTATCCAAGACGCGCTAATGTGAGATTGTATTGATCACTGAAGGAGATTTGTCTCTCTTGGGGTTCACGGTAAAAATCAAAACGCCATAGTTTTGAGATCTTGCACTAGAACCCCCCCTCCCCCCTGACGGTGAATCAGTCCATGGGCGGGTCTGCTGCAAATGTCACAATGATGACTCATCACTTTCACAATAAGGTGACGTTGCATCCACGAACCCAAAAGAAACGCCATGCGGCGGCCGATCCGTCTCCATCTCGAGGTTTCCGACCGAGCCTCAATTTGTCGAGATATTTACCGATCACTGTTATTACCTGGGTGTTAACATTGAATGCATGAATATCAGTTTAGGGGGAATTTGACTGGTTAACTGCATCGGATATCAGGAGACGAGGGTCACGAGATACCACGGTATCGAAATTACAGTGGAATCTCTTCCAAACACATCTTCCTACACAAAGGCTCTGGATTATATATCGAGACCAAGAGTCTACAATCACGCAGGTGTATTGTTTACCTTGCTCGCCAACACACAAAGTTCAGTAGAAGCTGAAAAGGTTGTTGAGATATTTCCGTCCGGACCCGGAGACCCGGACTGTAATTACCTTTACAACGGATCAGGTGGGTTAAAGTGCTACCCCCTCCAAACAAAACACAAACACGTCCTCTACTCGTACTGTTGCCCTTTCTAAAAAAAGGTTGGGCTGTTTGAAACGTGGCTAGATTGCAGTAGAAGCAAAAGGAAACAAGGAAGTTCTGCATCTGTTTTTTTAAACTGGAACACGCTAACCAGAAGCCCAGATTCGTACGTCCACGCTTGGATAGCAGCGCGTGGATCTTCCGGACGATTTTCGTTACATTCTCGCTCAGCGTCAATCGACAAGGAATGCCCGCCTTGAAGCGGCATGTCGCGTATATATCACGCAGCTTCAGCAGATTCTGCGATGTACTCGTTGCGGCGTTTGCTGAAACTTTATACTTGAAACCGTTACCCGTAACCGCGTTCTGTATCACACCGAAGAATCACTCGGACTCTCCACATTCAGCAGACATCCGAAACCACGCTCCGCACACGGCAACCTCAGTACAGTCACACTGTCAATACGAGCCACTTTGTAATTTATACTGCACTGTAGACTATCAGAGAGAGAGAGAGAGAGAGGAATGAGGGATGGAGCTAGAGAGAGAGAGGGGGGATGCATAAACAGGAAGCCAGTGCTACCACACCTCACACCTCGGAGGAGCCGCAGCATCACTCCTCTTGTTGTCAAAAACATGCTGCCCGCCGAGGTACAGAGGCGGCAACGCAAGCGGTCAGTTGTGCCGATGTCTGGGCACGTGTGAGCAAGAGGAGAGGAGAGGGAGAGAGAGAGAGAGAGAAAGAGAAAGAGAGAGGGTGAGCCCGTCCTTTAGAGAGGAACAACAAAAGGCGGTGGTTTTGGTACAGAGTGTAATTGTGTGACTTGTTTGCGGCGTTTTTTCTTCGCTCTCGATGTCGGTGCACTGAAAGGCAACCTGACGAGGAGTTAAAAGCTTTTGGACCGCGGCCTACGGACACGGCGAGAGAAAAGAGAGAGCGAGGGAGAGAGCAAAGACACAATTTAGGGACAAGCTCATGTGGACCGTTGCATAACTGGAAAAGAAGATGTCGAATGAAGCCAAAGTTAAAGAAGCGAACTGATGGCGATGTATGCCACAAACACACACACACCTACACACACACACACACACACACACACACACACACACTCCCAACTCCACCGGGCTGGTCTATAATGGATGGTGGGCTCGTAGCGTCTTGCGGAGTGAGATAGAGACGGGTCGAGTCCAAACAGAGAGAGAGAGACGTAGAGTGGAGCATGATGGGTAATATTCATTGATCTCGCCTTTACAAAACTTGCCCTCGTCAATATTCATTCAATTTTAAATCTGTTTTGGGTGTCCACCAACGCACGAAGAAAGCATGTGACGCTGAGATGTTCACCAGCATCCGACTAACTCCGTGATGAGAGCCGTAAGACTCAACAACAACAACGACGTGGGGAACTGCAGTCACGTCACAGTTCTCCGTGGGTTCATTACTACGAGTCGTTTCATCTATCATTTTGTGAAGTATTACCTGAAGTATCAACGGTGCTCATTGTGCAGCCCCGGAGTTAATACACCGGATTATTATCACTGATGGAGGACTCCACAGTATTTGAAAAGGTAGCGGATGAAGGTGAAGCTACTATTAACTACTATTTATACTGTTCTTAATCTATACTACTAGAACATCTCAACCTGCAAAGTAACTACAAACTACAAAGTACAATATTTCCCTGTTTCTCTGCATCAAGTGAAAGTTCTGTGGTAGCCTTTTAAATTCTTCCAGTCTCCTGCGGGTCGTATGTTTGACTTGTGTGTGATCGACTGTCTCACTGCATTCTGTTTTAGTTTTTCAGCTGTGCGTCTGGTTTTGTACTTTCTTTTCTAGACTTTTGCCCGTGGGTTGACGGGAGCTGATTGACAATACACTGATGACAACCATTGTGTCAGAGGGAGATAGAAAGCAGAGCCGGAGGGGAGCCAGAGAGGGGGATTTATAAAACAGGGTTATGTGGAGCAGAGCCAAGAGGCACCGGGGTGGAAACGAGAGCGGAATGGAAACAGATTAATAACCCGCCGATAAGAAGAAGAGAAACGGGGAGATAAAGACGAGTAACTGATCGACTGGGAAAGGCAGAAGGGCTTTCAGCACCGTGGACGGCCTCCAGAGCCCCCGGCCGGCTTTAATCAGACACCGACAGACTCCCAGCATCTCTCCGGCCAATCCCATCCCCTCCCTCACTCATTCATAGGAGGACGACACACTTCAAACACCACAAGCACCGCTGAAGCCTCCTCAGAGCGCTTCAAAGCACAACATGTAAATTATGATCAGCAGCGTCCCTTGGTGTGATTGCTTTTTTCCTCCCCCTCCCCCCGAGAGAGGAGGTAGAGACGGGGGGAGGGGTGAACGAGGGTAACACTCACCTGCTGTTCTTGCGAGGCAGAGGCAAATCCTTCTGGAAGAAAGACGAGAAGAAAAGAAGAGGGAGATCAGGTACCGAAATAAAAATAAAGAATTGTTACATGAGCATAAAATCAAACATGCCATTTAATCATTATTTTGTATTATTATCATCTTTATTTAAAAGGGACCATGTACAGTTCAAACATAAATGTCACCATTTGATGCTCTGAACTAGATTGTAGCTATACAGCAAATGTGCATCTGTAGTCCCTAGACAGACCATAATAAACATAAAACTATTTTAAATAATATTATTTAAAATATTACAATAACGAACAGCACAGGATAAGACACACAACAATAGTTTATGTTTATGTGTACAAAATACACACAATGTGAAGCTACAGTACAGCACATTATAATAATGAATACCTACTATTAGGTAATAAAAAGCATTTTCCTTCTGAATATGGAGGTTTTTTCATGAAACAGGATGTTAGGATTTGCCAAAAGAAAAACAAAAGAAGGAATAAATTATTTATCAGGTGGAGAAAGAAAAAGTAGTTATTGGTGAAATAAATCTGCCAACGTGATAGCGTTGTCTGTCATATCGTTGTCCCTGATAGCGTTGTCTCTGATAGTATTGTCAGTGATAACATTGTCGGTGATAGCGTTGTCTGTCATATCGTTGTCTGTAATAGCGTAATCTATTATATCGTTGTCTCTGATAGCGTTTTCCGTGATAGCGATGTCTGTGATAGCGTTGTTTGTGGTAGGGTTGTCTGTGCTAGCGTTGTCTGTGCTAGCGTTGTCTGTGATAGCGTTGTCTACGATAGCGGTGTCTACGATAGCGTTGTTTGTGGTAGGGTTGTCTGCGATAGCGTTGTCTGTGATAGCGTTGTCTGTGATAGTATTGAGTTTGCCTAAACCCCTTCAAGGGGGCGTTTGATTGAAACCCAAAAAGCTGGACACAGAGATACAAACACTTAACGTTAGCTTACTAGATGCAGCGGATAAAATCAGACGGTCCTCCTTGTCGGTCTGTTTTGTGTATTTTAAGCCATGGTTAGTTGTTGTGTACTAGTGACACGCGTTACTGAGAGGTTGGAAAGAGGTATGATGAGTCTTTAAAACATCATGTTACAAAAACACCTGTGAAGCTAACTTAACTAACATGAGCACTTCTATGCCGGATACTGAAACTACATGAACAGTGGTGTTCCTTCATGTCATGACCAATGGGGGGGGCTTATTGGTGGGTCAGAACTCGGGGCCCTTGGAGGCCCGGGGTGAAGAAGTTTCCCAGCTGGTAAAATGAAAAACCGCATTTACACAACATACTTGTATTCAGGTTTTTTTTAAAACCAGTTAGCCTGTTAATTTCTACCATTTTCTACCATTTGAGGCGGGATACCGCCCTCTCTCTTTTTTCTATCCTCCCAAATCGCGAGTCCAGATGGACGGAGTACATTGAGTAGCTGACACTCGCCTCACCGAGATGCAAACAGAGTTTAAGCGGAGCCAGATCTCATGCTGGCAGCATAGCCTGGGCGATGGAGGGAGGTAGGGACGGGGCAGAGGGTGTAGATAGAGAGAGAGAGAGAGAGAGAGAGAGAGAGAGAGAGAGAGATAGAGAGAGAGAGATGAATTATGCCCACAGCCTTCCCCTTGAGCTTAAATTCTTGCCTCCAGCTCCATGAGTGTCTGTGTGCACATGTGAGTGTGTGTGTGTATCGTAGAAACGCTAAATGCTGCTCAGATGTGAGCCACCGCCCAGTCAACAGCAGCAGATGCTGTTAATGCATTAGCCGCCTCACACCTTCTCCTCTCACACGCAGGGTAACGTTGTCACGATGCCCGTTAGCGTCACAGCGACCACCAACCGCAGTCAATGCGATTATTAGGTTAACCTTCAGATAACGATGTGTGTGTGTCTGTGTGTGTGTGTGTGTGTGTGTGTGTTAGCATGTATGTGCTGCTACTGGTCTCCACTGAAGCACAACATATGTATTACAGCGTGGCGGCCTGAACGCTCTGTGTTACAAGGACAAACCTCTAACAAAGCAATGTGTTTTTTATTTGCTGTCAGTCACCATCCATGAGGTGCGGATGACACTCAGAGTAGTGAGGCAAGATAATGGTGGAAAACACCCCCCCGGGTAAGAAAGATAGAAAAACAGTAATCTTCATAAGTCGGTCACACTGCTATTCCATTGCTTGTCTCCAGGGTTTAGGTTGTTAACGGAGACAAATCCCTCCTTACAAGGACGACTGAATATTCAACCCATTGATCCCTCCTCGCTTTGTCCTTCATTGATCAGGCTAATTGACCCTGAGCCGAGGGGAAGAAGACGAGAGGCCTTGTGAAAAAAAGCTCCTGAGCTACTGATGAGGAGGGCGTTCAAACGAGCCCTTCATCAGTATCACTGAGCAGCTGCAGTGGAAACACAAAATAAAATGTATTTTCATGTGTGCATTTCATGATAAAATGTACACAGGGGCAAAATCAAATGTTATTTTAAAACTCACTCGACACTGTCAGGACCGTGGCTAGTCTAAATCAAATGTATTGAATATAAAAGTATTGCAATCACTTCAACTTATACTTCAGTATTGCAATACAATTAACTTAATTAGAAATAAAAATGTTAGCAATGGTAATATCGGTCTGTTGGTGCGTCCAACACAGACAGACGGATCTCAACTACCGTATTTTTTGCACTAAAGGGCGCACTTAAAAGCCTTTATTTTTCTCAAAAAACAAAAGTGCGCCTTATATATGGATTCATTCTGGTTGTGCTTACTGACCTCGAAGCGATTTTGTGTGGTACACGGCGCTCACGGCGCTAAGTAAAAATGTTTTAGTACGACTTTGGTAAAACTACAAAGCCGCACCGATTGCAGCATTAAGGCTACTGTAGCCAGGAGCGTCGCGGAGTAATACATACTGTGCTTCACCATAATACAGGGCTGTCAACCCTCACGCATTGAGCGTGAGGCTCACGCATTTCAGTCTTAATTCACGCTCTCCCGCCACACATCCAATTTCTCACGCTGAAAAAAAATCTCGGCTATTTAATGTTTTAATGTGCCGGCGCAGCGCGCAGACATGAGCCGCAATGCCCCTCACGGTGGAGAAATCAAACGCCCCCCCTGAGTTCTGCTGTGCGGGGCCACTTATCAACCAATCAAAAACACATTGGCTACACAACAGCCAATCAGAAAAAGCTCACTAGCCCCCCCCTGACTGATTTATTTGACTGTTTTGTTTCTCTTAATGCGCCTTATAGTCCGGTGCGCTTTATATATGAAAAAAGATCGAAAATAGATCATTCATTGACAGTGCGCCTTATAATCCAGAGCGCCTTATAGTGCAAAAAATACGGTACTATTACAGATACTGCCATCGTTACGCTTTATGGAAACCGTTGAGGTGGAGAAGCTAGTGACTTTGTGATCACCTGACTTTCCCCTCTAGCGCCACCGTGAGGTTGACGTTTGTGGTTTTAAGTGAAATGTCTTCACAGCTATCGGAAACGTTGCCATTATATTCGGTATAATAACATTCCTGTACCAAATTAACAATCAAAACTGCTAAAACCATACATAGAGTATTTATGCATGTATTTAGTATGTCTTCAGGAAGTGTTGAAGTGTTTTGCAAAAATTGTCCATGAAGTACAACAAGACAATCTAAATGCATTAAAACAGCTAATCTCGGGCCTCAGAATGACATCTAATGGAGCTCCTTCCAAATGGTCAGATTCTATTAAAAAATACAATTTGTGCTTATTTATATATCTTTAATTTAGGTTTATTTGATAACTGACAGTGCACATAAATAAAAACATCTCTGTAAATATGCCAGAGTTAACAAAGAGGCTATTTAACATAAGATTACACATGCAATATTTCTACAATATTTACGTTTTTGTACAATATTTATACTTTTAATCTAATCTAATCTCAAATGTGCTCAAGAACAAATGTAAAATTAAAATGCTAAATGTTACCTGACAGTCACCACACACCACGTGTTTTACCGCCGTTAGCTAGCTAACTTTTCTAACTAATGTGGGAGACAAACTCTGTGCCGGTAAAATCCGCACAATGTGCGTGGCAAAAGAAACATAATACCCTAAATGAATTAAATGTGGATTCATAATGTCAGGAGGGGAGGCAGAATATTTATGTTGGTTGTTTCAGCCGACAGCGGCGCTACACATATCTACAGCCCAGCTTGTTCTTTAAATCATGTTTTTTTTTCTTTCCTTTTTTCATTTATTTAGGGAAGGTGGTCCGTGGGTAGTTTTTTAAGAATCGAGAAGTGGACCTAAAGTCATAAAAGGTTTGAGGACCTCTGCTTGGAAGCCATACTTTCACTGATACTCTTTTTAAATAAGAACACAATAGCAGCATAATCATCATAGTTTATCATCTTGTTGGACAAAAAGTGTGTATTTACATATAGACGACTAGAAGAATGACATCATCGTCTTTTCTAAAGTGCTTTGTGTGGCAGCGAGCCGAATGCAGCGGGCACAGAGAAGCTCATTGCACATTAGTGAAGTTGAAGCAATGCATCATAGGTGTGACCCCTGACCCCAACGGCAAGGGAGCGGTGGGAGTGTCACCATATGGTACTGAGAGAATGATTGTGTGTGTTTCTGTGTCAGAGAGCGAGCGAAAGAGAGCGAGAGGGAGACGGTTGGGATGATGAGGCCCAGGGGAGTGACAACCAGGCCTTTGAGCGGGACACATAGAGCCAATTACACGTCAACACTCACATTTTATCGACACACACACACACACACACACAGACATTCACCAAATCATTCAGCCCGAGATGTATATCGAGTCTGACTCTCCATGATTAATTCCCTCGCATCTCCTGTCATACATCACAGCGGCAGAGCAGTGAGATGCACACCTCACTGCTAATCCGCCCTTGATTCCTTCACACACACACACACACACACACACGCACACGCGCACACACACAATCTCTCTCTCTCTCTCTCTCTCTCTCTCCCCCTCTCTCTCTCTTTACAGTAATGGGGGTGTCAATTTGACCTCCGAGCAGCTCAGAGCTGTAACTGAGAGTACTCACTAACAATTTTTTTTTTTTTTTTACAGCAACATGACCACCAATGTTCAAAAAAATAAACAAACACAGACACACGCACACATATAGACACTTGCAGGCCGGGCTGCTCTCTCCGCCCCGGCCCTGCAGGCTGCTCATGTCCGCTCAGTTCACTCCACTGATTCACACAAAGATGGAGTTTTTTTAATGTGTGTGTGTGTGTGGGGGGGGGGGAGTGTATAACCTGTGGTTAGGCAGGCTGCTTCATAATGGATGAGCGCAGAGGTTCTCACGCGCCATGCGTGTATACGCACGAGTGACGACTCATAACCGGCATTTGGTGAAGGAGACGAGTGCGTCAGCGCGACCTGATGGGAAATGATCCTACGGTGAGCTTTGTGGTGATATCAGGGGGAGATGAATAACAACACAACTATGGTGCCACTTTTGTTGCGCAACACACGCCACCTGACGCACTGCGTGACCCCCCCCCCCCCCACACAAACACAGACATACACACACACACACACACACACTCAGCCACATACACCAGAGAAGCCCAGCAGTGGGTTTGGAGCCGATTCTGCTGTCACACTGCAATTGTTTCTGAAATAATTAATCTATTAGCAACTAACAAAGGGCAATAAATGCAGAACATGTATCCGCTCCAGTCGTTTCCCCAGCAAAGTGAATATGTTCTGGGTTTGGACCGTTTGGCCCAACGAAGAAAAGCATTTTGATGACATCGTTGTCTGGTCACTTTTCACTAAATTTGATGTTTTCCTGACCAATTAAAAATCCATGACAAAAAACAATTAATCAATTGTGGAAATAACTGCAAAATATGATATAATGATTGTCATGGCATTCACTGCACGAGGCCTGCGTGTGTATTGATATAGGTCAGACTTGGATGGACATATGGACATATCACAGTTTAACTTGCACGTGCAATAACAATAATTCAGCCAGTGGACTCCGTGCATGTTTGTCATGGCGTCTAGTGGCTGGACACAATAGGAACATTATTTTGCTGGTGTAGTAAGAGATACGTCACAGGATGACGACGTCCACGCCTCAACCAAGCTCACCTGCAGCCTGCGGCGCCGGATTATCCCCGAGTCATCCATGGCGGGACGAGTCGCGGCGGGGGGGTTCCCCTCGATATCACCCCCCTCCCCCCCACGCAGCCTCGCTTTTAAGATGCGTTCCAACCCGGCAGGGCTGCGGCATCCACCGGCTCACACCCGAACCGCACAGCAGCAGCGGCAGCTGCAGCGTCGTGGATCACTCGGGAGACCAGAGAGGCGCGCGCACAAACACACACACACACACACATACACACACACAGTGTCACGTCGAAGAAGCCCAAGTAAACACACGGGTGTCAATCAGTCCCATTCCGGCTGGTTCCCTCAAAAAGCCGATGCTCTCCGTCCCGCGTGTGGACCGTGTCCTGCGCGTCCCACGGGGTGCGGGTCACGCGGCCGTCCCGGTGGTCCGCGCTCCCTCTCGGAGCATCCTTGACATTTTGCACAGAGGGCAACCGGAGACCGGGTGCGACCGGGGAGGCCCGAGCGGACCGAGGCACGTCGGGCGAGGCAAGTTATTCTGTTTGCTGCGCGAGACTGTCCCGAAAGAAGAAGAAGAAAAAGCAAAAAAAAAACGCGAGCCACCTTCACGCGCGCGTTCGCCTCCACAAAAAGACTAAATGTGTTAAAAAAATAAAAAGAGCACACGAAACAAAACAACAACAAAATACAACGGGGGCAATAATCTTGACACCGTGATGCGTCTGCGCGTGGCGCCGAGTAGTGTAGTTGCTGCGACCGCGAGCCCGGTCGTCTGCTCCCGTGAGCGTCACCGGGTAGCGCGAGGACAGCGCGTCCCTCCCGCACGCTAGCTCGAACCCTCCGTTCAGCGTCCCGTTCACGCGTCCGCCGCTCGTCCGCCTCTCACGTCTCTGGGTTTGGAGGACTGGACCGGGCGACGGCAGCAACGCGATATTTGTAGCCCCCCCATCTCTTCCTGGGATTCCCTCTCGCCCCTCCCCCTCCCCTCCTCTTCCTCCCCCCTGAGTGTTCCGCTCCTTCTTTTTATCTCAAATAAATAATATTGCCGCTTTTATATCTTGGTAGTAGCTCCCATATAGGGCATTAAAGATCTTTTTTAAATTATTTTTAATTTCCATTTTTTATGTTGTGAATGTTTGTACGGAAGCCGGTTGGAGACACGTTCAGGACCGCGGAGAGCGACACCGGGTCCACGGTGATCACACAGAGGGGGAGGCGGGGCGCTGCTCGGCCCTGTAGTTCACATTATAGGTTAATTCAGGAACCTTTTCCTTAAAGTATAGCCTATACGTTACATTATTAAGGAAGTATTGCGTATAACAGATTAGCTTGATCAAATGAGAAGTTATTTCTACAATAAGCTAACTATGTGCATGCATTCAGTAAATAGGCCTGTGATGCTAGCAGGTGGTTATCTTAGCATAAAACAACGGAAACTGGGAAACGATTAGCCTGGTTGTATCTTAAAGTAACACAATCTGCCTGTACCAGCAACTCTTAAGCTCAACATTAACATGTTATACATGTCTTTGATATGTAGAATGAACGACGTAAAGAACGGTCCCAAATAATTTCCTAGTCAAGGTTTGCGTATTTTCGCTGTCGGTTTTGCAAGGGTGGTGTCAACACGGTTGTGATTGGTTAAAAGAAACCAACAAAACAAAACCCTTAGGCCAAAACAAAATAAATTACAATAAGAAGAAGTCCACAATGAGCAACACAATGTTTCCCCCCATACGGTAACCGACGAGGCGGTTGGCCCTTTGCCAAACTCATTGCACAATGTCTTCCTGGGGATTAGGAAATTCACACAGTTAGTATGTGGCATATGGTCTGAGGCTGCCCACAGAGACACAACGTCCACCGTGCCAGACGCAGCAAGACAGAGATCGGCAACAGAGTGTCCAAACCCGGCCCACGCTGACCGACTCCGAAAGGAAAAGGGCAGGAAGGCTGACAAGCAATTTTCTGCTTCGTCATGAAAAGAGTCATAAGCAAAGAGCCCATTTGGGCTTCCTCCTGTTCTAACCTGTACCTCGACACATAACCCACTGCAATCACTGCAATTTTAGCGGCGGCCTGCCTGCCACTTTAGTCCAGACTTTAATTACATTCAGTTTATTTTGTATAGCCCAATATCACAAATTACAAACTCCCATCAGAAGACTTTATAATTTATACACATACGACATCCCTGACCTTTGACCTCACATCGGATCAGGAAAAACTCCCAATAAATAGGGAAAGAGAAAGGAAAGAACCTTTCAGGAGGGCAACAGAGGAGGATCCCTCTCCAGGATGGACAGGAGAATAGATGTCATGTGACCAGAAGGAATCATTACAGAGTTACAACACATTGAATATGACAAAGTGTATGATTAATGGCTCTACAAGCGTTGGGCGGATCGCAATTTTGACATTCATGGTCCTCAGAGGATGAACCCCACTGACTTTGTTAAAGGGACAAATGGACACGCGACAAGGTGAAACACATTGGCCCATTATTTTGGCATAAAGGATGGAAACAGCATGACTGTAGATTGATCGTCTGAAACAAACGAATAGATACAGCCGTTGTCTAAACGGTGAAATCAGATAAAACTTTTCCCTCGCCGTGGCAGAATGTGTTCAGAGACGCATGAATCTGGTCCTAAAACCAGCCCCGGTGAGCAGGTTGTTGCTTGTTAGATGAAATGGAGCTGTCAGAGCTGCCCGGCGGGTCGTCGGAGAGCCACATCGACTCCTTGGAGCTTCGCCTGTGCCGCAGTGGAGCCGCTGGACACGTGGCAGCCAGGCGAGGCTATTGATTCCTGCTCCGGCTAAGCTGCAGATCACTGGAGAAACAAAAGAAGAAGAAGTAGCCCAGGGCAGGTGGGAAGGCCGTCCGGGGGAGCCACACTCCATTGATTTGTTATAATGTGGTCATTACAGTGGCTGTGGAATATGCTGTTCTGAACACAGGCCGGACGCTGCTTTCACATCCGCTTACATAATCTATTTTTTTCTTTTTTTGTAATCCCTTTGAGTTTGGAGAGTAACAGCTGCTCAGTTTCAGTTTGAAACAAATTCAAGGACAAACCGCCATAACTACCCCGCTGTTATATTAGAAAGCGTCTCTGAGCGAGGCTGCAGGGCTTCATGGCGTCTTTGAGCTCATTTCTGGGGGGATTTTACAGCGCTTTACGATTTGGGTTCAGTCTCATCATCACAAAGAGACTGTGGACAACATCCACATGCATATTACCCAGTCTGTAAATGGCAAAAAATACCAAAGATAATAAGACATTATTAATTTAATGTAATCGTTTTGTTAACATAATCATATCAATTAAATTTGGTTTATTTCATATAGCCCAACATCGTAAATTACAAATTCCCCTCAAAGGGCTTTACAGTCCGTACACATACAACATCCCTGACCTTTGACCTCAGATCGGATCAGGAGAAACTCCCAAGAAATAGAAAAAAATCTTTCACGGAAAAACAAAGAGTAAAGAACCCTTCAGGAGAGAACAGAGGAGGATCTGTCTCCAGGATGGACAGAAGAATAGACGTCACGTGACCAGAAGGAATCATTACAGGGTTACAACACATTCAATGAATATGACAGAGTGTATGAATAGTTGTTAGTCGGCATGGACCACATCCTTGTTATAAGTCCCGATTGTGTCATTTAAAGTATTATATAGCATATCCTATATGTTCTGGAAGGCTCTCTCTCTACACCTGTACCATATAATGTTTGTACCATGGCTTCAAAAGCAACGCAACATAAGAGAGATTATTGGATTTACATTCACTAAGTGGTCAGAGGCACGACTCTGAACGCGGGCTATTGTCCCTGATGTTTGCGCTGGTTGTTTAGCAAACAAGTTAATCATGTCAACTCAAACAGTAACTCAAAACCATGCAGAGCCGCGTTGTATTACTGCCCTCTGTGGTTGCCAGTTTCAAGCATGTTTCACCTCTGGCAGTGCAGAGGGAGCTCGGTTGAGATGTCACAGGGTCCCTGAGAACATTATGAACAACGCTGGAGCGTCTTAGTATTGCTGGAGCCTACAGAAGAGATGTGGATGTGTGAGTTTCAGCATGCACAATAATGTGTGTGTGTTTGTGTGTGTCCTCAGAAGGGAGCTTTCTCAGTGCTCGACAGAGGTTCGGACCACCCCTCAGTTTCATATAAGGACACATAAATGTCACGCATAAATAAATTAAGAAATATGTGTAGACACATAAATAGAGACATAAATAAATGTTGAAATACAGAAATTTAGAAATAGATTTATTTATTGATGTCCTGTTTAGGTGTAACTTATATTTATTTATTCCTGTATTTATTTATACATTATTCAAGCATTTATTTATTTATTCCTTTTTTTATTGAGTTATACATTTATTCCTGTATTTATTGAGTTTTACATTTATTTAAGCATTCATACATTTATTTCTGTATTTATTCATGCATTTATTTATTTATACTTAATACATTTTAAGTCCTCCATAGTGCCTCGCTTCATTAAAGCTACACCTACCACCCTCATCGTCTTATGTCTTATGTCATTCAGTACAAAGCCCAGTGACCATCAACGTCACGGTCGTTAGGAGGCTGTAACATGAGCTGGTTTTCCGAGTAGAATAACGATGTTGGTGTCATGTGAATATCTCGAGGACCTCTGTTGCTCGATGGAAACGTGAGTCCCACGAGAAGAACTTCAGACACTTGAGCTGCAACTCAGGTCAATCTGGAGGTTCTCACCATCATGGTGATGTCTTGCACTTCTAAGTTTAATATGATGTTGACCTGCTGCCTCGCCCTAAAGGTGCCCCCTGTCCCTCCCTCTGTGTGCGTATGTGTGTGTCTGTGTGTGCATGTGTGTGTATGTGTGTGTTTTGAGAGACCTCTCGAGGTTCACTATTACCAGGAAACAGACTCAGCACGAGCAAAACAGGGCTCCTGACGTCATGCAAGGAACAACTTAACACAATGAATATATGTATGTGTGGTGTGTGTATTTGTGTGTGTGTGTGTGTGTGTCACTATTATAGCTAATAGGGTGGATCACAAGTCAGTCATCTTTATTGTTTATTTTCCAATGTTGAACATAAAGAAAATCTATAGTATGTTTCTCTCTATTTTGTCTGACATAAGTGAATAAAAGTAATAATAAAAAGTGGTAAAGTGATAAGGTCATAAAGTGCAAACAGTCAACAGTTAACAACAACAACAAAGAACATTTAGACAACATATATTTGATAATTTAAGAACTCAAACAAAAGACGTTGCGTCTATATCTCAGGTGAACTTATTATAGGTGTCTTTTGTCTTGTTGTATCTGTGCTGCAGGTTTCTCTGCTCCGGCTGTCTGGCAATATTAATATGCAGCATGAATGTGAAGCTCTGCATTCAGGTACCTTCTCCTTTCGTTTCGCCTCCAATGAATCACCACGACGCCCCCCTGTGGTGAACGAAGGTATTGCAGCAGAGCCATCGCATGACCCTGCAGTGTGACTCTGATTATTTCAATCTGAAATATGAAAATAATTAATCTGCCTGGCAGGAGAAATAAATCAATCTCTTAACTGTATGAGTAAAATGAACATGGAATTTCATATGTATAATATCAGGGATTATTTTCTTCCTGTTGTTGATTTCTTTCATGCCTGATGGGAAAAACTCCTCCAGTAAATCCAGACGTTAAGAGGATGCCGGAGTATTTGTTTGATCTATTTCCCCCACTTACTCAAAAGTACATGTTCCTCTCTGCATGAGATCAATTTGAGTGAACGCTGGACTTAATCTGCAGCCATGCACTTACTTTCTCGGACGAGAGGTCAGAGGTCAGATTTAAAACCCACAGACCGATCAGTGCAGATTACATTCAAGGTGTGGCAAATAAATAGAAGATGCATCTTCTTTTTGTTCTCATCCATCTTCCACATGTAGAACAGCGGCGGATCAAAAATGTTTCCATCTTTGATAAAACACACACACACACACACACACACACACACACACACACACACACACACACACACACACTTACAGCCGATAAGAAGGCGAGGCAGCGGGACGTTGTGGTTAATCCACCGATGTCTGATTCTGAATCCAGAGGCGACGCTCCCATGATGCCAGCTTTAAGGAGCCGCCCCGGCGGGACACCCCTAAACCTCCTCAGCACCACATCACACACGGCTGCTCCCAACAAATAATAAGAGGATTGCTCCCTTCACTCAACACACACACACACACACACACACACACACACACACACACACACACACACACACACACACACACAGTACAACAACAAACACGTGCACACAAGGTCAGCACATCCAGACACGTAAAGATAAAATAACATCTGAGAGTGCGATGGGAGGATCGTCTCTGGTCTGTTGGGCAACGCTGGGCAAATATATTATTCATGTTTTGCAGACACTTTTTAAAGAACTTGGAAATAATAAAGAACAAGAAGGTACGAGGCTTTATGCTGATATGAGTACGACGAAGGTTCTCGGCCAGTGATGGAAACAAGGTTTCCTAATGTTGTTACATCCTGAAGATGATTGCATTAACATAACATTCATAACCAGGAAGAATCAGAATATGTATTGCCTTAGATTATCACATTTGATGGCTCTTCATTGGTAACTGATCATTCTAAATGTAATAAAGTTGACCACAAAACACTTAAAAACACGTAAACAGCTATATTCACTCCAACCTGTGCAATATTAATATTAATACATTTTGGAACTAGCCATATTTACTCTCCCTGTGTTTATACATTATATATTTACTGTTTACAGCTTATTGTTTAGGCCATGTTTTGATCTTTCTATGTGCTGCTGTGATCCTGCACATGTCCCCACTCCAGGACTAATAAAGGTTTATCTTATCTTAGATGTTGATGTGGTTGCTTGAAGTCAGAGTTTATGACTACACCAAGGCGCCTGACCTGATTTTATCAATAATGGTTTGCCTACAAAATATGTTCACACTGGCATTTGCTTAAATGGCATATTCTATGGCATGCTTTTTATCTTCTTTGCTTATTTATTTCTTATTAGTTTTATTCTGTTTTTTAGTGCACCATCTTTTACATGGTTTTTACTCTTTTAACTGGGATGTTTCGGCCCCTGTTATTGCCAATTTCATTTTAATTGACTACTGTACAGCACTTTGTGACACTTTGTCTGTGGTAACTGCAAAATAAACTAGAACGGGCACTCGGTAGAGCGCATACCTTCGCATATTACAAGATTGGGCATTGAATTATGAACATTTTGGCATTATGCCAATTGGATACAAATTTACCGTGCTATAGTAAAAATAAGATGTTGACCTTTCCATGACCTTGACCTTAAACCCGATCGATCCCAACATCTAATCAAATGGTCCCCGGATAATAACCAATCATCCTACCAAATTTCATGCGATTCAAGAAGATTTTGACCTTTCTTTATGACCCTGACCTTTGACCTTTGACCCGATCGATCCCAAATTTCTAATCAAATGGTCCCCGGATAATAACCAGTCATCCCACCAAATTTCAAGCCATGCAAGAAGATGTTGTCATTTTCATGACCTTGACCTTTGACCCGATCGTTTCAAACATCTAATCAAATGATCCCCGGATAATAACCAGTCATCCCACCAAATTGCATGCGATTCAAGAATATGTTTAACTTTTTATGACCTTGACCTTTGACCTTTGACCTAATCGATACTAAAATCTAATCAAGGAGCGTGGGGAAAGCCTTGTTTGTATCTTATGCAACACATTGTTGTAAACTGTTGTATGTATCCTCCTGACAACCGAGGGAAGATAGTGTCTTCCAACTTCTAATTTTTTTCTGATTTCCTACATATTCAGAGTTAAACAAACGATATCTAATTTAAAATTTAAAATTTGTCAGCATGTCCACTGTAGTGGACTTCAGGACAATTTTTGTGTCAAAAAATATAGAAGATAAACTAACAAATTATGTCTGTAGAGTGATATTAAACCAATAATACATTCAACTTTATCATTAACATAAATCATTCATCACCTGGATCGTTGTGCTAATTTGTTGAAGGATGGTGTCCAGAACTGACTTAGAACCGATATAAACAAGAAAATATATGAATATCATGGTAAAAAAAAAAGAAGCAATATTTGACTTGTGCTGGCTGATCTTGTGTCAACAGTTTCAGGAAGTTATCATCACCTCACCCCGACACACGTGGTGCCACTGGAAAGCCCTGGATGTCGTCATATATATATATATATATATATATATATATATATATATATATATATATATATATATATACACATGTATGTATACAGGATGTCCTCAAGCAGGACTTGATAAAATAACTCAAATGAGAAATGACACAAATGAATGGGGTGGGTCTCAGGAGGATATATATATATATTATATAACCTTTAAATACTGTATGTCTTCATTAGAGCTATGATTCCGACACACTCCAAACTACAATGTACAATGTGTCACGAAGGCCACTGGGAACTCGATGTTGCCGCACTGATGGGGAACAATGTTTTCTTCAAGGATGCTGCAGCGGACAGACGTTAATGAAGAGGCTGCACAGCCGGAGCTCTGAAAGTGGCTCTTCTTGGTTTTGGGGAAATGAGATCATCACAGACGCCGAGCGAGCTTGAGCCGTTTCCTTTGAGAGAAGAAAGGAGGCGGAGGAAACGACAGGAACTTTGTTGTTATTATTCATTATTAAAGCAGCGGGAAGAAAGAACCTGGAGAGGAAGAGAGAGCAGGAAGCGAGGCGGAGGCTGACGGAGAGAACCGTCTTTCAGGGACGGACTGATTAAAGTAGAGCATGTTTATTTATTTGTTTGTTTGTGTGTTTGATGTGTAAATTGTAATTGGCTGTAGCTTCAAAACAGCATATAAGCAAAGGCCCTACCAGGGGCTTACACACACACACGCACAGACATACACACACACACACACACACCCACACACACACACACTCACACACGTGCGGCTAAGCCTATTTCGATGACACATGTAAGAGTACACAACAACATGCAAAGAGTACACAAGAGCAGCTTTGAGCTCAGGCTGACGGGGGAGACTTATAATAATAATAATAATAATAATAATAATAATAATGCATTTAACTGATATAGTGCTTCTCAAGGTACTCAAAGACACTTTACATCACATGATTAAAACATCCTTAAATCTATATAATAAAAATAGATCAGACCTGAGAAACAGGAGTGTTGCAGAGAGAGAGAGAAAGAAAGAGAGAGAGAGAGAGAGAGAAGTTCATCTGAGTTATGGTACAAACAACTGTTTTGCCGGGACATTCTTCTGCCATCCATCTACTGAGGACACACACACACACACACACACACACACACACACACACACACACACACACACACACACACACACACACACACACACACACACACACACACACACACACACACACACACACACCTACAGCCGTTGCTTGTAATACAAACATGAATCTGTCGTGAAACAAGTCTTCCCAAAGGTGCACCACCTGAACAGCTTCCAGCTTTAAGCTTCCTCTCTGGCCTTTGATCCTTTTGTTCTTTTTGTCCTTTTCATCCCTTCTTTAATGTTAAACTTCAGGCGGGTCGTGACTCGGAGACTGTACGTGCCGTGTCTCATTTCTCTTGCCAGTGATTTCCTTCTTGTATGTGAGCAGAGGAAATGAGAAACGCTAAACACCCGGCTGCCTCCCCGAGAGCAATAACGTGGAGATGAAGACGAGGAAGTCAACAATGAAGAGACGCCGCTGCTCTTCACGTCGCCTTTCTTCTCCACACAAACTATATTTCATCTACATATTTTCCACATGAACGTACTAACAGGGTTTTTAAATTGGAATCCTCTATCTACCACATTGTTGATCTGTTCCCTAAAGGTACATTTGCAACTAAAGATATATTTTTAATTTCCCCAGAGAAATGTCGAAAACATTTTGCGTAGAACACTCATTCCATTTTTTCATTTAAAAAGATCAATATATGAAAACATGAATGATCTTCTTCTCTGGTAATCTATTTGCTGACTTGTGTGTGTGTGTGTGTGTGTGCTGACTACTCAAGTCTGACCAGTTCCTGTTGGACACACACTTTGACCAGAGGGAGCTGCTGGTCATTGTTATTTTGTTATAAGTGAGTGTAATTTTGTGGGACACGTCTTAAAATGTCTCAAATAAATAATAACAAATATAAACAAAGAAAAAAGAAAGAAATAAACAGTAAAATAACTTCAATAATAGTTTAGATCAGAATATGTATTGCATTAGATTGTATAGTTGTTTGCTGTTATGTCATTTTTATTTATTTGTTTTTTTGTTGTTGTTGTCTAATAATGTGTAACTATAAAAAAATAAAATGATTGAAAGAAAGATTAACACATGTGATGGCTCCTCATTGGTTACCTATCTTCCTTAATACAAAAATAAAAAAGGAAACACATTTTGAAGGCAGTGATCGATGGTATGAAGCAGAATCACAATATTTACGATTATGAACACCTCAATAATCGGTTTACCAAGTAAAAAAAAAAAAATGTGACTTGTCTTTCTATTCAGGAAGACCTTTGAAACTATACAGCTATAATAAAACCACCTTCTGTAAACTCTGGCTCCCGACATACTTCCTTCACGTGGCTCTGTCTTGTTGGAGGTAATCAAGACAACAACATGTGTCACGACTTAAAAAGTTCTGTTACGCAACAGGGGTCATCGGCTCCAGCAGATGGGTCGCCAGATTAGGCCGCGACAGCTCCTTAAAGGATCGGCTGTATCCAGGGTGTGGCGCGCCGCTCGCCGCTGACCTTGGGCCTGAAATACGAGGAAGGTCGGACCGAATGACTTGTGTTCGTTCTATTATCGAGCTCCGTCTGGACACACCGCCCCGCCGCCCTCGTTACCTCCGTCATCCTCCCACGGGAGGTTGTTGACGCACTCCGGCCCCCAGACGGAGTCTGAGGATTTGACGTGGGTCGAATGAGGCCGAGTAGATAAAGGAGGCGCGCGGGGGAGGAGAAGGGCACCAGGTGTTCTGAGCTTCAGCGAGCAGGATCGGCGAACGTTAGTCACCCGCCGAGGCTCCCAGGAGCCGAAGGAGCAGCCGTGGAGCCCACCGGGCAGAAGGCGGCGGCGGCGGCGGACGCTCGCTTGCAGAGGCGAGGCTGGAGGTTGGGGGCGAGGCGGGGAGTGTCGTCGCAGTTCGTGGGGAGCGCCATCGCGGTCTTGTCCACGTACGCCGTCGCTACCCTGGCTATGAACTTTGGGAAAAGCATCCAGGAACGAAGACTGAGACCCAACGGCAACTAACGACAGAGGCCTCATCAAAGGCTCAAGGATCTGAACCTCTTCCACCAAGCAACGGAACAAGCTGCATCCAGAAGAGCCCGAATGAACAACTTCCACTCATCATCTCAACTTTGAGTTGAGTCAAATCAACTAAGGGCTCTTTTTTTAAAACCAAGAAGTCCATTTCATCTGGTTGTGAGTGTCTGGCGTGAAACATGAGACCAGGGCCCGGTATGTTAAATAATGAAAGGCCAGACATGCTCTGTATGCAGTGGGGCCTTCTCACCACTAGGGGGGGAACTGGGACTTCCTCGCTAGTTTTTGAGGATTTGCAATGACAAACCACAGGATCACTGGAGATTGGACTCTAGCTCAACACAATGTGCAACAACACAATCCGATGCACTAAACAGACTGGAACATAACGATGAGGGATTGATATGTGATGAATGAAGATGTGTCTATGTCCTTTTTTAATCTTTTTTGGCGGTGTGACGGTGGACTGTAGATGTCTACGTTCTAAATGTCTTGTCATATTACTTGAACGTGTCAGGTGAATGTATAAAGAGAAATGACTGTTGGATCAATGTTGGATTGAATCATTTGTTTTTGAATAAACGGCGAAATACAGTATATTCCCGGGTGCAGATTTCTGATTTTGAATGATTTTCTTTTTATCTCACAACTGGACAAAAAAGATAGTGTACACTAGCTAGTTTCATAATTTTTGTATTATAAAAAAATAAATCTAAGTCCATGCTTCTATGTGTTCCTTCTGCAAACCTCACAGCATTTGAAAATATTCTTCAACTACACTAGCGGATAAAGAGAGAGAGAAGAGAAGAGAGGAGCTCAGTATATCCTAAACGTCCCCCAGCAGCCTATCAGCCAATAGCAGCATCTCAAGGGGCGGGACCAGGTGAACCTGATTCAGCCCTGTAACTAAAAACCTATTAACATAAAGGCACATTTAAAAAAAATTAAAATAACAAATTCAGCTATCCATTTACTTTATTGATTTAATTTATATTTTTGATTTTTTCTTTATTGCTTCACGTCGATAGTAAATGGTAGTAAAGGAATGTGTCTCACGGGGGGGGGGGGGGGGGGCTAAGGCCCGAGAGCCGGCAGTGACCAGCCCTGTTCAATGAGGACAACAACAAGGCCCCCAGAGGAGCGGCGGGCGGCTTTGTCCTCTCTCTCTGTTCCCTGAATAGCTCTCACACAAAGGATATCGTTATTCCTCCTCTAATTACCAGATGGAGAGATGTTGTTCTGCCTCTCGCTCTCGCCCCAGAAATAAAGTGCGGTGACAACGCTCAGCCGTTCTGAAGCAGTCTGGTGGACAACGTGCTTTCATCTCCTCCTTATACTCAGAAGTGAATTCCAGTTAAAATCCCCGCTGAGACCATTCCCTCAACGTGGGTGATTATGGGATGGCCGAGTCTGCCGTGGTTCCTTCCTGTCCGCGCACCAATCATATCGAAGGCATGCCGCCAATTTACAAGCCGGAGGCTTTAGGTGGACGTATCTAGGCCACAAGACGACGCTCTCCATCTGCTGCTCCATGGCCAAAAGCCTTGGGAGGAGAGAGAGAGAGAGAGAGAGAGAGAGAGAGAGAGAGAGAGAGAGAGAGAGAGAGAGATGCACCCAGCCAGGGATTAGGCCGGTGCACATGGGTCCAACGGGAGGTGAGATTAACACAGGGTGGAAACACACACTGGCTCGCCAAACTCGCGTTTCCACACAACACCGTCAGTAACTTCAGCACCACCCATTGTCTCTCTGATGAGTCTGACACCTTTTGGGACAGCGTTGCCAGCAAGGTCATCAGGTGACCCAAACTCTGCCTTCACGGCAATAGGAAGGGATTGTTCAACGTGCAGCAGCTTTAATTCGCCGCTTTGCTCTCCAGAGATGTGTCTGTCCTCAGCACATCACGCAGTATTACATCTCAGCGATGACCTCCGGTGACCCTGTCATCTGGCACGAGGCCTGGCCTCAGTGGGTGTATATGTGGATACAGGAAGGGGGGGGGACAGGTGTGACTCAGCACTGCCTAATGATCCTCTCAGAATCAAGGGCAACGCAGCCCTTATACGATATATAAGAGCATGTTGGGTCTGTTTTTATTATTGTTATTATATTTATTTTTGGCATCTCCTTCTACAACCTTCCTCCGACTAAGTCTGATGGAAGGAAGGCTGTCAACAAGGAGGCTTTGGTAAACATCTCATTGGCAGATTAAGGAGGAGGGAGCCTTTTCTCTGTGTGCTTGACAGGGAGAGAGGAAGGGAGGAGGGAGGGAGGGAGAGAGAGAGAGAGGGGGAGTCTGGTGGAAGGGACTGAAATGTCCTTCATATAAACCGGTGACAAATTGGCGAGCAGTGGCCCCCCAGGAAGCAGAGATCACAGCCAGCAGAGAGAGAGAAAGAGAGAGAGAGAGAGAGAGAGAGAGAGAGAGAGAGAGAGAGAGAGAGAGAGAGAGAGAGAGAGAGAGAGATAGAGATAGAGATAGAGAGAGAAAGGAGGAGGAGACCAGAGCACCATCGTGTACGGACGTCTGGATCCACAGCACCACACCGGAGAGACGCAGGGAGACACTCACCGGCGGAGCAGCGAGCAACAGGAGACTGTAACCCGGACGGAGCATCCTTCACCCCCGTAAGGTAAGGAGAGACCAGCCGATGCGCAGCAGCGACGGTCACAGCCAGACGGAATCCATAGCACAGCAACATTGCGTGCGTTACATTCAATTATAATTAACGTGTCATTAATGAGCACCACCTCCTGGATATAGTGCTGTTTTTACGCAACTACGTGATTAAAAACGAGGCTTAAGATGCGGCTGCAGGCTGCTGTCTGAGGGTTATACTTTTCATGTATTCTGCACAGAGCTGTCGGTACCAACATGTTTATAGTGATGAATTATGATTTATTTTTTAAGATCAGGGTATAGCTGCAGCTTCACATTCAACACAATTCCATTGTTTTTATTGCTACACTATTTAATACTGCGACGAATAAACTATTAATATTATTCTTGTTTGTCCTTTTTTAACAATAGGCAATTGAAGGTGAGAGGAAACTAATGCGCCAAGTTTCTAAATGTTTTTCTTATTTTGTCATGTTTTTCATTTCTTAAAACCATGCAGGGCCATGTGGCCACGTCCAACAGATTTGGTCTAATTCGTGTAAATTGTGCTACTCATACACAGCCACCCCCCCCCCCACACACACACACACACACACACACACTCACGCGCACACACCTACACACACCGGCCAGCCGCTTGTCAGATTAAACAACTACGCATGTCATCCACCTCAGCGCCGCGCCACCTTCTCACCTAATTAGGCTCAACCTGTCTACTAGGTCACGCGCATGCGGAGCCCACACGGCGCTTAACGACCCACGCGGGATGTCCATGTCCCACACACACGCGCGCGCGCGCGCACACACACGTGCCAAGGACGGTTGGAGCTGCGTGAGAATATAGCTGTGATTAGGGATTTGTTTTACTCCGTGTTTCATTCCACAGGTGACATGCAGAAAAAATACGTAATATATATATATATATATATATATATATATATATATATATATATATATATATATATATATATATATATATATATATATATATATATGTATATATATTATACATTTATATATATATATATATATATATACTATTATTATATAAATAAATATATATATATATATAAATAAATATATAAATATATAGTATATATATATAAATGTATAATGTATATATATATATATATATATATATATATATATATATATATATATAGAGAGAGAGAGAGAGAGAGATTTTAAATTGATATATCTTTGATTGCTGGAGATCCAGGTGTGATATGTTGCCTTTTGTTTGCCGCTGTCCAACGTGCTGAACTGTCCCCCCCCCCTCCCCCCTCCCCCCTCAGACCTGTGTGTGACTGTAGAGATGGGTGTCACCTCTCGCCCTCTGCTATTGGTCTGCGCGTATTTGTCGGCCGCGCTGATTGGCTGCGCCCGCTCGGAGGGCGTGTGTCTCCAGGACGGAAAGCACAAGGCCGCGCCGAGCCCGGAGCCGCGCCTGAGCGAGTGCGCGCTGTACGCAGACAGTAAGTGTTGTAACTGGTGTACAGACCATAACTGTGATGGGAAGACACGTCGAGGTGAACTCTCCTGACTGACGGCTCCTGTTTCTTGGCTCTTGCTCACAGATAGCTGCTGCACTGAAGAAGACATCCACGATATCTCCCACGTGCCCTCTGACGTCAATAATAACGAGCCATGGGACAAGTGTGGGCCCCTGAGCTCTGAGTAAGCATCTATACCTCTCCTCATCCAGACTCTTTAGAGTGCATCGTATAGCCAATGATTGAGGTCATGCATCCCAAGATATCACGCAATAAGTCCATTTCTCTTATGGTAATTCGATGACGTTAAATTCATCGAGGTCATGTTCGTATATCATATAAGTTGATAACGTAATTAAAACTTTGTTCATGAGCCAACAGTTAGATTAAAGGAAAGTAATTAGTAAACACACAGCAAATAAATGCTAATTATGCTGTCTGCTGTGTAAATAGAGACAATGTTTATGTTTTAAATAGTTTCCTATTGCCTCAAATTGGCTAAAAATCAGTTATTGCAGGTTTGAGTAGCTTCAGTGAAAAAATAAGCGATATTAAAGCCCCACTATGTAACTTTTCCACCTTAAAATAACAGCTTGAAAAAAAATTGTGCCACTACAATGACTTTTAATATGTTGATTTGCGCCTCCGCCACTGCCATCGGGGGTCTGTGGCCAGAAAACTGCGGAATGTAAGATGGTTGGTAACGACCCGGTACTTCCGGTTTGGACCGGCGGAAGTACTTCAACTTGCTTTCTGGCAGTGATTACGCAACGTCATATAGTGCCAGTCCACGCTCGCAGGTGACTTTTTATTTGCTCCGCTACCTGACGCGTAGAGACAGAATAACATGCTGCTGTGGAGAACACCGGGCCGGGTCTGAACGAGACGCGCTGCCGATCAGCTGTGAGCTCACTAGCCGGAAGAGCCATATATGGCTCGAGAGCCAGAATTTCACGACACTGAAGTAAACGTTAAATACCTGAAGGGGAAAAGTTACATAGTGTCGCTTTAAGTGAAATATTTAAACGCACAATAGTCTTCCAACTTTGAGATTCACTATATGTGAAGGGAACAATGCAACAACACAACAAGATACTCACAAGCGCACGTACACACGATTTTAGACGGCACAACCAACCCATCCCAGTGTGTGACCCTCTCCCCTCAGGTGCGAGGGCTTCCTGAAGCGCGTGTCGTGTTTTTACCGCTGCTCGCCCGATGCCGCGCGCTGGCCTCACCCCCACCGCCGCTCCTACATCCAGGCCGTGCCGCTCTGCCACAGCCTGTGCCGTGATTGGTGAGTTTGTCAAACACAACCAAATCCCCCCTCCACCCCCCCTTCACCTATAAGGCTGTCTTAGCGTACCGTGTGCAAAGGGGATTCTTGAACTTTCTGCAACGTGAGGAAACATTCAAATGAGAGAATTAAAGTTGAATGTCGTTGCCCCGCCTCCCTTCAGGTTCGATGCCTGCCGGATGGACATGACGTGCGCTCGTAACTGGGCCAAAGACCCTCGGGGACGGAACTGCACCGGGACGTGTGTCCAGTATCAGCAGGTAGGCTGTGATTGGCTGCTGACATAATCCGCCATGTGTTGTTGTTTGTTTCTTCACCATTCAGTTTCTGAGTGTGTGTTTAGCCCCACTAGCAGCACGGCATTGTGGGTAGGTTCAGCAAAGGTCAAGGCCTCGATGACGCTGCAGGACGAACGCGTCGCCGTTCATTCGTTACGTCGAGCTTTCAATATAGCGGCTGCTGTAACGCTCTTTGAGCTTCATTAGGAACATAAACTGATGCGCTATGAGAGCGGTCAGAAAAGGAGGGGTCAGAGGTTGAAACTCTGCATCGAGGCACGTCGTTGGAGCCACGCGCTGCAGGTAGAAGGCCAGACGTCGACTGCGCGGTCGTGGCCAGGCGAACGGGAAGCGAAGGGTTAAGAGCGCTGTGAGCCGGAGCGTGAGACGGTTCAGCCTCAGCGGCCACCGGCCAGCTGGCTGATCGAGAGAGAGGCCGAGTGGCCGAGGGGCCGAGGGGCTGACCGGCACCTGTCACATGCCACGGCACTCCATCCATCCTTTATTCATCCATCCATCCATGCTTTTTTCATCCATCCGTCCATCCATCCTATATAAATCCATCCATCCTTTATTGATCCATCCATTCATGCATCCATCCATGCATCTATCTATCCATTCATCCATCCATCATTTATTCATCCATTCATTTATGCATCTATCCATCCATCCATCCATCCATACTTCCATGTATCCAGTCATTCAAACATACATCTATCATGTATCTATCTACCTATCCATTCATCCATCCATCATTCATCCATCAATCCATGTTGTATTGTATCTTTAGTATTTGTACCTTGTGAAGTCTCCATTAACCTCAGCGTTACTTTTTATTTGTGCTAATTAACTAAATTAGAGTGTTAATAAAAGATGAACTAAAGCCTTAATCATCCATCCATCCATTTATTCATCCACCCATCCATTTCCCCTTTTTAATTTCTCCTTTATCTCCCCCTCTCTTTCTCTCTCCACCACAAATTAATACAAAGCCCCAGACACCAGACCTATTAGTAATGCTCTGTGGGGGATTACTGGAAATGACCGATTTGTAGTGAGAGAGAGGGAGAGAGAGAGGGAGAGAGGGTGAGAGAGGGAGAGAGAGAGGGAGAGAGGGTGAGAGAGGGAGAGAGAGAGAGAGAATCCTCAAAGGGTGTTGATGAATGATTTTAAGTAGCTCTCAGTGTTTTAAACAGTTCCCAAATACAAAGAAACCGCATTGAGCACATTCCACAGATCGGTCCCTCTGAGAGAGAAACGAGCGCCCGCCTCTCGTTACATCTTTTTATTTTCGGGGTGTTCACAGCAGTAAAGCTTCATTCTGTTTGCCGCTTTACATTTAGGGCTGCGACGTGCCACCGGGAAGGAACGCTGCAAACACGCACAGACAATGTTAGGAAAAGTTCTCGCAACTCTGAATTTAGATATTTCTAAGCTTTACATTGAAATGGGTTAATCCACACATTCACTGTGAGGGGAGGAAATCCACATGGAATGTTTTTTAAAACCCCTCGACGGATACCCAGTTCCTGGAAAATACACCCGACAGATAGGAATGAAATGCAGGCTTCTATGTATCTGTGTGTGTGTGTGTGTGTGTGTGTGTGTGTGTGTGTGTGTGTGTGTGTGTGTGTGTGTGTGTGTTGCAGAATAAATATGCCCACATACAGAGAGGATTTGTAAATGCTGTCTGCAGTAGGTGTCAATTTGCATAGAAACAAGCTAAAGCATTTAAAGGGGCACATAGACACACACACACACACACTCACACACACACACATATCCATTGCATGCAAAACATTCCTTCTGGCACTCTGTGTCTCGCTCTGTCTTGGTACTCATTGGTGACATTATTTGCCAGCCAAGGTCTGATTCACCTCGGCATTAGAAACTCTCTTTTTGTGGGAATGAGGTTAGGTCTGCAAAGAGCGGGGCCTTGTGCGTGACAGGCGCTGGCACAGAAACACATCTAGAGGGGCGTCTGTGGATCAGATATAGGGAATTAATTGTCTTAGGAGGGGGGCGTTCACCATCAGCTTGCAAAGTACTGTGTATATATTGTGTACGTCCAGGGGACCAAATACATACCTAACAAGGACTTGTATGTAGTCAGGGAAGAAGTACAGACAATGAAGGGGGAACAAATAAACTTTTAACATCGTATATTTCCTGCAAACCAGAGGTCTGTTGAATGTGGATGTGTTTGCATTCGATCAGAGAAAGTGATGTAGCTCTACAAGTATGTTGAACGTTACACGGTATGAAGGACGGAAAGGAGAGGTGGTGGACGGGGCGAGCAGACACCGGACCGTCACCCACGAGTCGTGTTACGGAATGTAAACGTTGACTTTGTACTTTGTGCGTGTCATGTAGTGTAGCCACGCAGCGCTGTCATGTAGTGATGTCATGTGGGATAGCCATGTAGCGCTGTTTGTTGTTATTTATTTACGTTAATTACGATTGTTACGTTTGTTACTTTAGGTTGTGACGTTACATTGTCCCGTTATTACGTTGTTATGTTGTGTCACTGTGTTCTTTATTGGTATTCAAATTCATATAGCATATAATAAAACATAGACATTAACTATCATCTATTATAGTGGTTCTCAAATGGGGGTCCGCGTACCCCTGGGGGTACGTGAAGGCACTCCAGGGGGTACGTGAGATTTTTTTAAAATCTATTTAAAATTAGCATCCATTAAAAAATCCTTTAAGAATAGTTATTTAATAAATATAAAGTGTAAGTTCATAAACTGAATTGTATATTAAGTAGGCAATTTAATTTAATTAACCTAAAAACCCAGAGTCTCCCCTCCCACCATATCAGGATGGTTTGACCCAACGTTGCACACGCTCACGGACCTCTCTCACTGCGGCTCTTAGCAGCAACGCTGCTGAAACACGGACGCACACACCCCGTCTCTAACACACACCCCGTCTCTAACACACACCCCGTCTCCGGTCGAATATTTCATATTTGCGTGTGGTACAATACATAATTTTTTTTCTCAAATCTGGATGATTTCCATTCAGCAGGTGTTACATAACGACATTGAAATGACTTTCTAAATCTGATCTTGAGCCCTGGCAAAAATAATTATTGCAAAAAAAAGGATTACCACGAGAAAAATTTATCTTCAATCAGTCTCGCGGATTGAAGATACAGATTCCTTTTTACATCAGGTGTTATGTTGGATCGTTTTGGGACAGAGAAGGGCATAATTGAATGAAATGGGGCTTCGAAGGACAGGATAGAGCCCCGGGAAAGGTTTGTATCTCACTTATTCGATCACACCATGTCGTCTAGAGCCACTTGCGCTTGTACAGAATTAGCTTTGGCAGCAAATCACGTCTGCCTGAGGAAGGACAGACAAACTGTGTGTGTGTGTGTGTGTGTGTGTGTGTGTGTGTGCGTGTGCGTGTGCGTGTGTGCAGCCCTGTGTGTATAATGAGGTCGCTTCGATAAGACCTCAGCGTCAGGCAGAGAGTGTATATATGGTGTCCATCCTCTTTGTCCTTCGACCACGGTAAATATATTATAGCTTTCTCCTGCTCTGAGCCCCCCGTGTGACTTAGTCGTAATCCTCCAGCCGACAGCAGGATGAAAGGAAGCAGACAGGGGTGGGCTGCTGAAAAACAAGGAGAAAAAGAGAGACAAACCAACGGCGAAGGAAGCAATGAAAAAGGAAATAAGATGCGATATAGTGGAAGTTATAGAGGTGGAACACAAAATGAGCTGTAGACATGGCATTTTTGCTACGGGAACTTGACTAATTAGTTCCCTGAACTATTTTCCGTTTTACGTTGAACAGCTTAAATGTTGAATTACAATCTTTTTTTTGCTGCGTTACGCACAATCCCTCCTTAATCCGCACGTCTCACCGTATTAGAGATGAGGTATAATTTGTCGTGCTCCAGTAAACCATAAAGCCGATGTTAGCAGTAATTGGAGTTTTGCTGCAAAAGTACAACTTCATAAAGACTGTTATGCATTTCCTGTCAGGTATAGCCAACACAAAAAGGTGCAGAAGGTGACCTTTTCCTATTAGTTTAGTTTAAGGTCAGCATGTCTTGCTCTCAAAAGCTGGTGGAGACAATGTGAGGTGTAGTGAGAAGGAGAGAGAGCGAGAAAGAGAGAGCAAGATGCCGACATATGCTTGCGAGAGCAGCTGCCAGGTGCCGGCGGCTCCATCTAACACCTGGCAGAGGGTGTTTGTTTTCAAGGCTGGTGTTGCGCTGAAAGGGAAAAAATAATGATCCCACTATTGCTTTGCAGCTACAAAAGGCCGTACTTCATGGATGTTGAAAAAGGGAGAGATTTACTCCAAAGTTCAAGACAAATTTGGAATAAAACGAGCAGTCATAGTCGTTATTAAAGAGCTCTCCTGACTAATAATGATCTGTGGTACATTAGGGTCGCTCCAATTTATTGTTATTGTTACTTCATACGTCTACACCATTGCGGGGGAGGGGGGTTGTTCTTCTACTCCACCATGTACAGCTATAGGTACCAATTGAATATGTGAGGGGGTACAACGAGCAGGCAAGTGTCCCCCCGTCTTAAAATGTCAACTCACGGAGACCAGAAAGAAAAAAGGAAGAGACACAAATGACCACAAAGAACATAAAACAACCACAAAGAGACTCACAACGACTACAAAGACAAGAGACTCACGAGTACAAAGACAAGAGACTCACAACGACTACAAAGACAAGAGACTCACAACGACTATAAAGAGACCCACAACGACTATTAAGAGACTCACAACGACTACAAAGAGACTCGCGACTACAAAGAGACTCGCGACTACACAGAGACTCACAACGACTATAAAGAGACTCACAACGACTATAAAGAGACCCACAACGACTATTAAGAGACTCACAACGACTACAAAGAGACTCACAACGACTACAAAGAGACTCACAACGACTACAAAGAGACTCACAACGACTACAAAGAGACTCACAACGACTGTGACGTGGCCTGTGAGGTCAACATGTACAACGCGGGAAGATAAAGTTGTAAACGAGAGTTATTTGTACATTGTGGTCAGAGGAGGGGGTAGACATGTCTTTATTGACCGTGTGTGTGTGTGTGTGTGTGTGTGCGTCTGTGTGTGTGTGTGTGTGTGTAGATGTATCAGCACGGCAAGGACCTCTGCGAGAGCCTGTGGGGGGACGCCTTCATGACCGTGGAGGACGAGCAGGAGGACGCGGGAGAGACCGGCGAGGTCGGAGCGGAGGGCGGCGCCGGCGGGCGTCCGTGCGGCTGCCTGACCCTCAGCCCCTCGGATAAAGACGTGATGGCCGCGCTCCGGGCCCAGCAGGACGACCCGGAGGAGCTGGACACCACCAAGGCCGGCCTGCCCCAGTACCGCGCCCCGTGCCACACCAAGCTGCCCCCGCGGGCCAGGAGCGGCCGCAAGGGCAACGGCGTGCTGCGCAAGCGCTCGGTGGCGGTGGAGGACGCCGAGGGCAGCGGCAGCGGCTTGTAGAGCCGAGCGGCGCGGCGGGCGGACGCCTATTTAGAGACCGCCGTCTAGATCCTAATCTGTGGAGTCGTAGCCTCGCTCCTCTGACTAACCTTACAGCGCAGACCTGACGGTACCGCCACATCCGCCACGTAATCCACGGTTTGAATTAAAAACACTATATCTGGTAAACGATAGAACGACTAGCTTGCAACACTCTCAATAAACACTCGGTTATTTATTTGAACGACCCGAAGAGCCTAAAGAAAATATCTCCACTGTGGGCCTCATCTCTGTCGGGCTCTCTGACTTCACCTCTAGTTTGATTATCCCACAATGGCTGCACTAAAGTGAGGATGTCTTTTCATTTCAAAGCGAGTATGCGATCTGCTTCGCGAGGCTCTGCTTTCGGTCCGGCGTCTCGTGCGTGAATCCGACGCTTGACAGACTTTTCTCACGATGTTTATCATCGGCGGTACTTCCGAAGGACCCCCGCTTCTCTGTGACGTGTGCGTTAGTCAGTTGTTAACGAGCAGCGCTCGCTGTGGTGAAGCCGTGTCGTGCATGTCTACGTGTCATAAGGTTCGTGGTAGCGGAGAAGGCCAACAGATAATAACCGATGCAGCTTTCTTGCAGAGATTGCTGCAAAGAGGGGGGGGGGAGATTATGGAGAGGTATAGGCTTAATACCTGAGCGATGGGTTTAATACTCGGGAAATAAATCTCCCCGCCTCATAATCCTTCATGAAGGCCGCTCCGGTAGTTCGATGTGTCGTCTGTTCGCCGAGGTTTCCGTGGATGTTTCTTTTATAACCGCGGCGTGTGTTTCTTAGAGCGAGGCGCTGTACTGGTAGATGGACACGTTTTGTAATTAAAAAAAAAAGAATAAAGAATCAAAGGCTCTCCGGTGAGATGCTGAGATGGTGTTTGCTGTGCTTTACGTTCTCAATAAAGACGACATTTATAAATGCCAACCCGAGTCACACTTCTTCAGGCTCCATCTTCTTTAACACTATTGATTATGTAGAGGGAGACATGAGCACAACACACACTCATATACACATATATATATATATATATATATATATATATATATATATATATATATATATATATATATATATATATATATATCTTCCTACAGTTTAATTGTGGTTAGTTTGACTGCTGAACCATCACCGTGACAACCAGTTGTTTATTTCTTCATTTAACTCTTTCTTCATCGCTTTTTATAACAATAATCAACTCTTCATCAATAACTAACATTTTTTAACTGCTTCAGAAACTTTGGAGTTGATTATTTACACTTCTCCAACTACTTCGCACATTATCCGTTGGCTTTATAAAAAAAGTATTATTATTATTATTATTATTATTATTATTATTAAAGGGTTAAACCCATTGAGATTAAAAATCTCTTTTTCGAGGTTGGCCTGGACAAGACAGGCAGCAATGTATAAAACACACAGTTACAAACAAAAAACACAGAACAAGATGAGTTAAAAGAAACTAAAGGTTAAGAGACGTTCACATAACAGAGTTAATTTAGGATTGACATTGACATGTTTGGGAGACTGCCTCCTTTTTTTTCATTTTATATTTAAAAGCACTAAATTATATCAGTTGTTTGTGAGGGTCGTAATTAGCTGTTTATTGTCCTCCTTGACTCTTAATATATGGATATCTTTCTTTTTAATAAAATCCTGTTCCACTGGTGGCGATGGCGGATGCAGCTCTGAAGAACACAGAGAACACCAGTAGAGGTGCAGTGGGGGAAGGAGCCTCGGTTGACCCTCTCCTCAAACACCACGACCCCTACAGCACGGGTCAGACACCTAGAAACAACAATGTGTGGCTGATATTCTTCATGAAATCAAACCTACATCACCTCCATACGTCAGTCCACCGCCGACTGTCGTCACCCGGAGCGTCGATGCAACGTCCTCCGTCAGCCCCGGTTTCACAGCGAGACACGTGTGTTCACCAGCTGCCACTCAGCCACGCCCTTTCCCGACCACTGATTAAAGGGAAATATGCAGATGCTCTTCTATTAATATATTTAGAACGCTGTCAAAGTCGGGTTTAATTAGACGTGCCCACATTTACGTCCTTCCAGAGACTCAAGCTTTGCATCAATTGAACTGGTTATAGACGTCACCTGTATCCTGCAAATAGACCCCCCTCCCCTCCCCCCCGTGCAGCAGGACAGGTGATATGTATGTTAAAATATGTTCAGATAAACCGACAGAAATAGTTTCCAAAAATAGTCTAATTAGAAGTGACTAATACTGGGTTTTGACACACAAATAGTCTTGGTAATGTATTCCACAGTGTGTGCCCTCTGTGGGTGAGATTGCAGTGAACACACACACACACACACGCGCGCGCACACACACACGCCATGCTGATAACGTCACGCACACTTTGACAATGTTCTTCATTTAATAAGCCGATAAGTGTCATGACAAAGTGAGCGCCCTCAGCGGTAAGACAGATTGCAACATGGAAGGATGAGGTCATCTTTTTAATGTTTTTCAGCCTCGTTACTTTTTACGAGGCCAACTTTTGAAAGTATTTGTAACAAAGACGGGGTTGTTGTTTTAATTTGTCGCCACTGACCTTCAAACTACAAAACACTTTGTCTTTCTCACTTATACTCTCTCTCTCTCTCTCTCTCACACACACACACACACACACACACACACACACACACACACACACACACACACACACAGTTCATCTGAGCTCCGTGCGTCTGTGTTGGATTTCATCCTGTAACCGTGGACAACCTTCACATCAAAGAGGGAAATATCGTGTTCGTCAGGCACGTGCACAGACATTTTGGGGGGCAGGTCCTCAAACCAAAAAAAGGGCACCCAATGCCCCCCAAAAAATGCTGACAGAGTTAAAGTATAAGCAGCAATACACTGATGATGCAATACATCCTCGACCTGCTTTTCCTCTGGGCAGGATTAGACCGCTAGCTTACATTTTCTTTAGGAATAAAGATGAATTATTATATAGCAACAACAGTACAAGCGTTCTGATAGGCTTATGGCTCGTCATGCCAGCCACGTATTGCAAAGAAATTCTCACAAGAACTCAAATAAATGCCCCGTCGGATATTAAGACACATTTGGGGGGACTTGATGACAGAGAGAGTAACTTTTATTCTTAAATACTGATGAATGAAAAAAGTGTCTCCAGCAAAAAGGGCACTTTATTCATCCAGGGCAAAGGGGCTGGTGCTATCTGTGCACATGCCTGCTAGAGAGTATATCTCCATTGAAAAAAGAGCAAAGAACGTCACTGAAGGCTTTTAGTCGATAGAAAAGATTTTAAAAAGTCCCCAAAGTTTGGTCCATTTCACCTCTTTCCAGTTATTGTTTTTGTACAAGTGCCTTCAATGACTGGGAGGGGCGTCAGGAAGTCCATGGCAGGAGGCAGGAGGCAGGAGGCAGGAGGCAGGAGGCAGGAGGCAGGAGGCAGGAGGCAGGAGGCAGGAGGCAGGAGGCAGGAGGCAGGAGGCAGGAGGCAGGAGGCAGGAGGCAGGAGGCAGGAGGCAGGAGGCAGGATGCCGGCCCATGAGGCAGGAAGCACAGCCAAGGAGGCAGGAAGCAAGACCACGGAGGTAGTATACACTTTATTGATACCTTACTACCTGGCAGTAAATTAATGTACATATTCTCTATTATGTGTGCTATTACTTTTCGTACTTATGATATATTCTGATGCTAGTACGGTTGTACTTTAACTAGTACACACACTCTAACTAGTATTTCTACACTATGGTTCTGCTACTTTTGATGAATGATTTGTCAGCATGATGACAGTGATGGAACTAAGGAGATGAAAACACTTATAGTGAACTTTACATGGAGTCTGAAGCAAACACACGTCATATGCAGAGATGTCTTTATTGAAAAGCAGGAAATGTACAGAATAAAGTGGTACAGATTATTAATATTCATTTACATTGTTTAAAAAAAGAAAATTGAAATAGTTTGATTGTCATCAGGTTAAACAGGAGAAATCATATATTCAAACTTTTGGATATTACCAGTAGTATTACTGTAATATTTTAATCACATTGTTTCAAGATTAAAAAGAAAAAGTGAAGGAGACCATCACAAAAACTGTGCCTTTTTAAAATATGTCTTCTTCTCACCTCAGAAAACTTTACCTTTGAAAAACACATAAACCCTATGATACTTTGTGATATTATATGTGACTTTAATCTGAAGAATCATCAATTTCATACAGAAAAAAAAACAGGTTAAAGAGGCCATCACCTAACAGATTGAACCGCATGGCTGGACTTTGCTTCACACTCGGTGAGTGTTGAGAATCCTCCGCTCTGCTGCCAAGAGGAAGGCGTGTTGTTTTCACTGATACACACACAGGTACTCAGAGAAGGCGCAACTGCCTGCATCGATATCTTTATCGATAACAGTGAGACCAGCCTTGGTGTAAGCTGGGATCAAAGCTGAGTTGACAAGGACGGCGATGGCCTTAATGGGATTGCTGGGCCCCCCCTTCTTGTACCACACGTACACCAGTTGACCACTGCCTTCACCGGAGAGGTTGACACTCACACATGTGTAACCTTGCTGCTGGAAGTCAAACACCGCAGCTTCACTGGTGGAGACCTGCAGATCAGTGAGTGCACGCTTGGGGTCGGTGGTCTGACGGTACCAGATGAAGTCTTCGGATCCTCCTGCTCCCCTGTTGGTATTTTCATCCACACGGATGTAACGGCCCTGAAACAGGTCGTTGTCTGATCCGTAGGAATCAGTGGCAGTGATGTCGCAGATGTAGGTTTGTTCTGCTCTCTTCACCCAGAAATGGATCCAGGACCCTCCGGCGTTGCGGTTCAGATCACAGGACAGTCTCTCCCAGCCAAATCGAAACTTTGCAGCTTCATTTTTTGCATCTGTAGTGACATCAATGTCCACTATGGGAGTATCGTACTCTCCGGAGCCCCGGTGGTACCAAAGGTAGATGTAATCACCTCCTGCTCCAGCATTGAGATCTTTAGCGATCTGTGTGTACCCTGCACTGGCCAATCCAGTAGCCATGTCAGCGTTGTGGGAAACTTGCAGCCTGGTGATTGCTGCCCCTCTTTGCCCCTCTTTGTACCAAATGTAGATCTCATTACCACATGCTCCCTTGTTCAGGTCATTCGGGAGTTTCTTGAAGCCCCTGGCGAGGAGATGTTGCTCATGTGTTTTATTCAGGGACACATCAACTTGTGAGATGTAGGTGGCCATGATGGGTAACTGCATAAAAGACACATCATGAATAAACAGTTAGCAGCATGTCTTTGCATCTTCAGGTGAGCTCCAATGTTATCACCACAAATTAAAATATCAGTACTCAAATATGGATCACCATAATGACAAAAAGCAAACTGTATCTCCCACAAGACGACCAATCATGCCTGAACACTTACGTGTCTGCTGACAGTCGATGAAAAGCGGCAGGAAGAAGTCAGCTGGTCCTCTGGATTCCGTTGTACTTACTGCAGGTCTCCTGCCTATATATATTGGACAGAGATGAAGAAACTCATTGTTTAAATATTAACAGTGATAAGTCATATTCCAAAGAAAATGCTTATCAAACCATTATCCTGACAGCAGTTCAGTCTTTGTATAATCATTACCTGAGGAGTCATGTTCCAAAGAATTGTTCAAATTCAAATCAAACCAAAGTTAAATTATATTGCTTGTACTTTTGAACTTTAACGAGTACACACACACACACACACACACACACACACACACACACACACACACACACACACACACACACACACACACACACACACACACACACACCATTATTTCTACACTGTGGTTTGTGGAAGATAAATATGTCTTGAGGGAGTGGGCGGAAGATGCTCATGCATTGAATGTGATGGTATACATAATTTGTCAATGTGTTTGTTCGGGAGTTGGGAAAGACAGACGTGGAGGAAGGTGGTTGTCTTCAATACCGGACCCAACTCAGGTTTATTTGTGAAACTGTTAGTTACGAATAAATATATGTGAAGTGAACTCTGATCTAAACTCTCTGTTCTGAGGGTGTTTGATTACTGAGGTCCAGTGTGTGAGTATCCTGTGGTGTCTCACCAGCAGTTAGATCGGAGATGAATACAGGTTTATATAAGAAAGTCAGAATGTATCCAAAAGTAAGAAATCCAGCCACAACAGGTTCTTCTACTTTGAACTTCAGTCACAGATCTGAGTTCTTCTTTCACGACTGTGGGTCCAAAACACAACTTTTATGATAAGGAAATGTGCAGAATAAAGTAATACAGATCATTCACAACCGTGATGAGTCATATTCTAAAGAAAATGCAATTTTATGAAAACAGAGTAATAACTTGTTACTGCACCTGATGTATTGCAAAGATTAAAAAGTAGTTTGTTTAACATTGAATCCCACTTAAATCTCCTCTTTGTGTCAGGCCTCGTACCTGTTACCATGATCCTCCCAGCAGGTCAGTCAATGTGCATTACCTGTAGGAGTCAAGTTCCAAAGAAGTGCTATTTAACTACCTATTGTAAGTCTCTTTGGATTAAAGTGTCCGGTAAATGACATGTAATGTAATGTAATACATTTGTTTTACTGTATAACATTCACCACGGACTGCTACTCTCAATACTACTGCTGCTAGTACAAGGGGGTGCAAGTGACCTTTCTTTTGCTCCGTCCCGATGCGCGCACTCTGCGACGCGCGAGACGGAGAGCCGAGAAGTGTTAACGCGACACGTAGAGACAGAAATGACATGCTGCTTGCTGTGGATATAAGATCAACAACAGACGGCTGTTTAGTTTAATAAAAGAACAAAGACGTGCTATAGAGAAAATTTCAGGGGGACGGGCCAATTTTTTTTTATGTCATGCGATCTACCTCCTTCAATTTTACTCTTGTTTTCTTCATTATGGAACATTTTGATCAACATATTACAGTAATATAATACAATATTAATATTGTAATATAATCCTGGTAATATCAGAAAGTATCAATGTATGATTTATCATGTCTAACTTCATCAGAATTAAACTATTTCAATTGTTATTTTATCTAAATGAATATTAATTATCTGTATCAGTTTATTCTGCACAGTTTCTGTTTTTCGATAAAGACATCTCTGTATATGAAGTGTGTTTACTTCAGGCTGTGTGTTTACTAGTTAGAGTAGAAAAGATAGCCCAGCTAATATGAGGCTGAGAGACAAAAGAGGACGAGGAGGACAAACCAGGGAGAAGAGAGACATCTGCTTGTTGGACATCATTTAGGACATCTGTGAAAAATGAAATCTAAAATCCTTCACTATAGACTTAAGAAATCCTGAAAATGTATTTCAAGCTTCATGTTAAAGGAAAATACTTTTTTATCTTTGGCGTAATCAGGTGCAGTAACAAGTTATCACTCTTGTTTGATAAGATGGCATTTTCTTAGGAAGATGACTCATCACGGTTGTTAATGATCATTTATTCTGCCTATTTCCTGCTTTTCAATAAAGAGATTACATTACATGTCATTTCGCAGACGCTTTTATCCAAAGTGACTTACAATAAGTGCATTTAACCAAGAGTACAAACTAAGAAAAACAAGAATACAGAAAGTAACAATTCTTCAAGGAAGTCAAACGACAAAAGTACCATAATAAGAGCTATTTAAGTGCCACTGAAGTGCTAATCTCTGTTTTAATCCAGATACAGTTGAAAAAGATGTGTTTTTAGTGTCCGGCGGAAGATGTAGAGACTTTCTGCTGTCCTGATGTCAGCGGGGAGCTCGTTCCACCACTGAGGAGCAGGACAGCAAACAGTCTGGATATGTGTACTAGTTAAAGTACAAAAGAACTAGTATAAAAAACATAGTTTTAATCTGATTCGACAAAGTATTTAATAAGCACTTCTTTGGAACATCACTCCTACAGGTAATGATTGCACAATGACTGACCTGCTGGGAGGATAATTGTAACAGGTACGAGGCCTGAAGTAAGAAAGAGCAAATAACTGAGGGTGAGGACACAAAGAGGAGATTTATGTCAGATTCAATGTTTAAACAAACTACTTTATTTAAAGTCAACCACCTTCCTCCACATCTGTCTTTCCCAACTCCCGAACAAACATTGACAAATTATGTATACCATCACATTCAATGCATGAGCATCTTCCGCCCACTCCCTCAAGACAAATTTATCTTCTACAAACCACAGTGTAGAAATAATGGTTTGTGTGTGTGTGTGTGTGTGTGTGTGTGTGTGTGTGTGTGTGTGTGTGTGTGTGTGTGTACTCGTTAAAGTTCAAAAGTACAAGCAATATAATTTAACTTTGGTTTGATTTGAATTTGAACAATTCTTTGGAACATGACTCCTCAGGTAATGATTATACAAAGACTGAACTGCTGTCAGGATAATGGTTTGATAAGCATTTTCTTTGGAATATGACTTATCACTGTTAATATTTAAACAATGAGTTTCTTCATCTCTGTCCAATATATATAGGCAGGAGACCTGCAGTAAGTACAACGGAATCCAGAGGACCAGCTGACTTCTTCCTGCCGCTCTTTCATCGACTGTCAGCAGACACGTAAGTGTTCAGGCATGATTGGTCGTCTTGTGGGAGATACAGTTTGCTTTTTGTCATTATGGTGATCCATATTTGAGTACTGATATTTTAATTTGTGGTGATAACATTGGAGCTCACCTGAAGATGCAAAGACATGCTGCTAACTGTTTATTCATGATGTGTCTTTTATGCAGTTACCCATCATGGCCACCTACATCTCACAAGTTGATGTGTCCCTGAATAAAACACATGAGCAACATCTCCTCGCCAGGGGCTTCAAGAAACTCCCGAATGACCTGAACAAGGGAGCATGTGGTAATGAGATCTACATTTGGTACAAAGAGGGGCAAAGAGGGGCAGCAATCACCAGGCTGCAAGTTTCCCACAACGCTGACATGGCTACTGGATTGGCCAGTGCAGGGTACACACAGATCGCTAAAGATCTCAATGCTGGAGCAGGAGGTGATTACATCTACCTTTGGTACCACCGGGGCTCCGGAGAGTACGATACTCCCATAGTGGACATTGATGTCACTACAGATGCAAAAAATGAAGCTGCAAAGTTTCGATTTGGCTGGGAGAGACTGTCCTGTGATCTGAACCGCAACGCCGGAGGGTCCTGGATCCATTTCTGGGTGAAGAGAGCAGAACAAACCTACATCTGCGACATCACTGCCACTGATTCCTACGGATCAGACAACGACCTGTTTCAGGGCCGTTACATCCGTGTGGATGAAAATACCAACAGGGGAGCAGGAGGATCCGAAGACTTCATCTGGTACCGTCAGACCACCGACCCCAAGCGTGCACTCACTGATCTGCAGGTCTCCACCAGTGAAGCTGCGGTGTTTGACTTCCAGCAGCAAGGTTACACATGTGAGTGTCAACCTCTCCGGTGAAGGCAGTGGTCAACTGGTGTACGTGTGGTACAAGAAGGGGGGGCCCAGCAATCCCATTAAGGCCATCGCCGTCCTTGTCAACTCAGCTTTGATCCCAGCTTACACCAAGGCTGGTCTCACTGTTATCGATAAAGATATCGATGCAGGCAGTTGCGCCTTCTCTGAGTACCTGTGTGTGTATCAGTGAAAACAACACGCCTTCCTCTTGGCAGCAGAGCGGAGGATTCTCAACACTCACCGAGTGTGAAGCAAAGTCCAGCCATGCGGTTCAATCTGTTAGGTGATGGCCTCTTTAACCTGTTTTTTTTTCTGTATGAAATTGATGATTCTTCAGATTAAAGTCACATATAATATCACAAAGTATCATAGGGTTTATGTGTTTTTCAAAGGTAAAGTTTTCTGAGGTGAGAAGAAGACATATTTTAAAAAGGCACAGTTTTTGTGATGGTCTCCTTCACTTTTTCTTTTTAATCTTGAAACAATGTGATTAAAATATTACAGTAATACTACTGGTAATATCCAAAAGTTTGAATATATGATTTCTCCTGTTTAACCTGATGACAATCAAACTATTTAAATTTTCTTTTTTTAAACAATGTAAATGAATATTAATAATCTGTACCACTTTATTCTGCACATTTCCTGCTTTTCAATAAAGACATCTCTGCATATGACGTGTGTTTGCTTCAGACTCCATGTAAAGTTCACTAGAAGTGTTTTCATCTCCTTAGTTCCATCACTGTCATCATGCTGACAAATCATTCATCAAACTTGTGGAATCATGTTTTAGATTCACAGTGGTGGAAGAATTACTCAGATCTTTGACTCAAGTAAAAGTAGCAGAACCATAGTGTAGAAATACTAGTTAGAGTGTGTGTACTAGTTAAAGTACAACAGTACTAGCATCAACATACCGCTATATCATAAGTACTAAAAGTAATAGCACACATATTAGAGAATATGTACATTAATTTACTGCCAGGTAGTAAGGTATCAATAAAGTGTATACTGCCTCCGTGCCTCCTTGGCTGTACTTCCGGCCTCCTGCCTCCTGCCTCCTGCCTCCTGCCTCCTGCCTCCTGACTCCTGACTCCTGACTCCTGCCTCCTGCCATGGACTTCCTGACGCCCCTCCCAGTCATTGAAAGCACTTGTACAAAGAAAATAACTGGAAAGTGGTGAAATGGACCAAACTTTGGGGACTTTTTAAGATCTTTTCTATCGACTAAAAGCCTTCAGTGACGTTCTTTGCTCTTCTTTCAATGGAGATATACTCTCTAGCAGGGATTGGGTGCCCCTTTTTTTGGTTTGAGCACCTGCCCCCCAAAATGTCTGTGCACGTGCTTGCTCAAGAGCCAGAGGTTCACGACACCTGATCTGTCATAACTGGGTATTTACGATACTGAAGTAAACATTAAATACCTGAAGGGGGCGCTACAAGGGGAAAACTACATAATGGGGCTTTAACGCTTGAGCTCCATGTTGCGTATTGTGTCTGATAGTCTTCTTCACGTTGTGCCAGCTGTCTCCATGGTGGAGTAAAGCCCTCCCAGTCGGATGGAGGCAGGACACCCTTTCAGTTGTGAAATTCTGGCCGACCGCACATCTTCAGCAGAAGAAAAAACACTTAGGCTAACTCTCCCCATGTTCTGACATTCCCACCTTGATAGATTTCATATCGTCCTTTACTGAGACGAAATATTGGATTGTGGTTTAACTGCTGTTGCAGTGTTATTCCACTAGATGGCGATGTGCGCCTACAGCAACGCATCAGACACGAAAACCTGCTTTCCAGGCCACATGCCAATTCACTGTGTGTACTGTGTGTGTATATATATATATATATATATATATATATATATATATATATATATATATTGATAGTGTTCAGTATGTGACAGCGTTATCTTACCTCACAGCCAAATGAATGGCCCTGATACATTACTGTTACTGCGGGCAGATTGTGGTTCCCGGGCACAGAAATGCAAAAGGCGCAAGATCCCTCCTACAGGAAGATGTTGAGCCTCTTTTTGATGTTGCTTTTATCTTTTTTTGGGTTAATTTGAGTCTCTTTGATAGCCATTTTGCATCTCTTAGTAGTCATTTTGAGTCTCTTTGTAGTCGGTGTGAGTCTCTTACTAGTCATTGTGAGTCTCTGTAGTTGTTTTGCATCTCTTCATAGTCATTGAGTCTCTTTGCCATCTTGTATCTCTAGTAGTCGTGGGTCTCTCTATAGTCGTTGTGAGTCTCTGGTCTTTGCAGCTGTGTTGTGTCTCTTTGCGGTTGTTTTATGTTCTTTGTGGTCATTTAGTCTCTTCCTGGTTGGTAAATGTCTCTTTGAATTGACATGTTGTAGCTGGAGGCCGGGGGGCTCTGACACGTTGGGCCCTTTGGCTTCAGTAATCAATCCACAACTGTTACTGGCATCATTGTGTCTGGGACAATGTGTTGAGTTAATGGGACGGATGGTTAATAAATAAAAGCGTCATTCATATAGGCTTCCCTGACTTGTGATATTGTTACTACTGTGCATGAAGTGAAAACATATTACACTCCATACACCCAACAGAAGATAATAATGTCACATGTATATAGTACAAACACTTCCTTTATCACCACGGCAAACTTTCACCAAACTAGGTGAAGGAAAACCTCCCAGAGTCAATCCTCTATTCACCGTCTGAAACTCGTGATCCAACTTCTGCAAAGAACCTCAGATGGCCGCGGCAAGGTGGGAGGAATATTCATGGACCTCGAGAAAATAACAGAAGACCGGAGAGAGAGCGAGGATGAGCGATATTGAGAGCAGTGTCTCCCTCCCACATGTCTGTGGGAGGGTGTGTGTGTGTGTGTGTGGGGGGATCAAATCCATCCAGAGCTCTTCGTACGTCACCATTCGCATCACAGATGTTCCCACAGACACTCAGTGTGGGTTGTGGGCCGAGGCGTGTGGAGAGTATGGCTTCAATTGCCTTGTTTGTGTGTGTGTGTGCATATCCGTGTGTGTGCGCGTGCACGTGTGTGTGTGTGTGTTTGTGAGCGCATAATAATATGTAGGCCTGCCGTGTGCGTAGATGGAGACTTCATGCTGCAGTGATATGGAGTAGGAGCTGTTTGATGTTCAACAGAGACGGCCCTCCTTGCTGTCTCTGAGCAGCTTCACACTGCTAGAGCAGCCTCTCTCTCCTCTGTCCTTATCCTTCTAGACCTTTCTGCTGCATTTGACACCGTGAACCACCAGATCCTTCTCTCTTCTCTTCAGGACCTGAGCATCTCAGGCACTGCCCTCGCTCTTTTCTCTTCCTACCTCACCGACCGCACTTACCGGGTAACTTGGAGAGGATCTGTATCTGAACCTTGTCCTCTCACTACTGGGGTTCCTCAAGGCTCCGTCCTGGGTCCCCTCCTCTTCTCTCTGTACACTAATTCTCTCGGCTCTGTCATTCGTTCGCATGGCTACTCCTACAATAGCTATGCCGATGACACCCAACTTGATCTTCTCGTTTCCACCGTCCGAAACACAGGTCATTTCGCGCCTCGACTACTGCAACTCCCTCCTGGCTGGTCTACCTGCTAAGGCCATCCGACCTCTGCAGCTCATCCAGAATGCAGCAGCTCGACTGGTCTTCAGCCTCCCGAAATTCACCCACACCACTCCGCTCCTCCGCTCTCTTCACTGGCTACCGGTGGCGGCCCGCATCCGCTTCAAAACATTGGTTCTGGCGTACCGTGCTCTGAACGGATTGGGCCCCGTCTACATCCGGGATGTGGTCACACCGTACACCCCGGCACGTTCGCTCCGCTCGGCAACAGCCAACCGACTTGTGACTCCTGCACCTCGAGCTAACCACTCTACATCCAGACTGTTTGCTGTCCTGCTCCTCAGTGGTGGAACCAGCTCCCCACTGACACCAGGACAGCAGAAAGTCTCTACATCTTCCGCCGGAAACTGAAAACTCACCTTTTCCGACTATATCTGGATTAAAACACAGATTTGCACTTCAGTAGCACTTAAATGGCTCTTACTGTTGTAGTTTGACTATGTTGAGGAAATGTTACTTGTTGTTCTTAGTTTGTACTCTAGGTTGAAATGCACTTATTGTAAGTCGCTTTGGATAAAAGCGTCTGCTAAATGACATGTAATGTAATGTAATGATTTTGTGCAGCAGAGGTGTTATTGGGTTAGTGACGCTCCATATATTCATGAATATTTGACAAGATACAAAATGTGTTTATACTTCAGAAATACTGCAATTCATCCTTATTATCTGACATATTTGAAACTGTTGAACAAGGCAAAAATAAAAACGGCACTGCAGATAAATACAACACCAACATGTACATCCCCTGAATGTAGGTTTCTTGGTGAAAAAGGAGAACTTGTGTGGGCAGTTCAGTTTCCACGTCTATGATAGGTCTGAAGATAAATAGGGGAGTTCTTATTGATGGAAATTAGGCTATATTTAAATACGTGTCGGATAACAAATAGAGGTTTAAACCTCCCCAACAACTTGAGTCCACGCAAAACCGTAGGCCTCACTCCTTAGCTCTTTTGAAGTGTTTTTTGTGAGTACTGAGAGAGAGAGAGAGAGAGAGAGAGATCTTCCATTTTTTGTTTACTTGAACGTCACAGACTGCTGTGGACAGAAATCCCCTCAGCTTTCCTAAGACACACGACTTCACACACACTTCATTGGCTTTACATATTTACCCATCTATAAGCTCCCAAATGGTCCCCTGAGTCACTTTAGTGCACAATTAACCTTCCCTCCCTTCGTCCCCCCCCCCATTATTATTGTTATGAGCGTCTGGGAGAAAAAACGTTCAGTGACCCCTGGGTAATAGCGTGAGTGCTTTAATGACTCATTCTCTTTACACCTTAACGCGGGACTTTTGCCCCTCTCTCCATACATCAATCCATCCTTTGAGCCCTGGTGCTGCACATATTTGGCCTCTGATGCGTCCCACAAGAATGTTGTCCTTGGCAGCGCGCCCCAAGATGCTCCGGCGCGCTCCGGACGCCCACTCGCGCCTATTTTGCTGTGCCAAGCGGCGGCGTGGCATCTCGAGACGCCCCCGGAATTCCTGGAGCCACTGTCACTTCCTCTCCTGCCAATCTTCTATATTTTTACGTTGTTATTATTATTATACCGACGCCTGAAATTTGTACGTTGACGCGTGAAGGCCACCTGGCATATTGCTCCTGACAGATTCGAGAATGTGATGATGGCTTTATATAGATTACTTTGTAATAACTATTTCATAACAAATCACGTGTCATGGTCTACAAATGATCTACAGCAAGATTATTAAAGTTGCGAAATAGAAAAAGGAAATTCCGCCACCCTCGTGGAGCTCACAGCTCTTATCTATGCAAGAGAAAGAGGGAGGAAGACGGAACCAGTTTGCGTTACCTGGGCGGGGGTTCCCAGAAACACTCCCATGTGACGAAGTTTTCACCAACATGCCCTTATATGGACACGCTCGTGCGTAACAAGGAAATGTCTACGTGCGCGCGCTATACGCTCTGTGCGTAAAAACGCTGAATGTAGGAAACGTGAACGCGCTTGTGTCAGAGCTCCTCGCCGGGAGCTATGGCAACGGGTATTGTCACAAAGTGGTAGCAGAGAGCCCTCATCGATCTCCCCACTCTTTATATGAGTTGCGTGTTTGGACTGATATTTCTATTTTAAAAAACAGACACTCAAATCCACCATTTTCCGTTTCATTTGGAGACACTTTACTTAAATACACATCATCACAAATAAAAAAAGAGACAGTGTAAACATTGGACGCCATTGGTTTGCCCGGATCAACCGGACTCACACAAGAAATAATTTACACATTTGAATAAATGCAGCATTGCATGACATTATCACTTGCAACCAACAAAAAAAAGTACAAAGAAATACAATAATCATTCCACCTTTTCTACCATTAGTAAACCCCGACTCGTGGGTTTGTCTGCGCACGCGGCGCATGCTCAGTGTCTGCTCGTGTCTGGACGCTGCCCCGGTGTCAGGGATCGAATGGTGCCTTGAACGATGTCCAGCATCCGGAAGTACCATTTGTCATCAGTCTGTTCACCCTCAAGAGCCTAAAGACTTGTCTGCACACAGCCCGTCGGTGCCGCTGTCACTGCTGTCAACGCACCAGCCCGGTCTCCCAGTGCTGCGCGTGCAGAGCGCGACTCCAGTGTTAATTACTTCTTACTCAGTCCGTAGATAGTCTCTGTTTGTTTTAAAACGCCTCCAACTTGCTCGTGAGCATCAGCTGACAGCCGCTGCTCACGTGCGTCAGGACCTTCTGCTTGAGCTGCGCGACCTGATCCCGGAGCACCGACGCGGTGTTGGAGAGCCCCACGTTGTCGTTCTTCAGACCTTTCACCTTATCCTCCAGCCGGGCGATGCGCTCGAGCTTGCGCCGCCGGCATTTGGTCGCCGCCAGCCGGTTTCTGAGCCTCTTGCGCTCCGCCTTGATCCTCTCCTGAGTCTCCAGGTTGATCGGGGACATCGGAGGCGAGCAGTCGCTGCTGAGCAGGTCAGGGACCGTCTGTGGCTCCTCCTTCAGCGCGACGAGTCGGTGCTGATGGAGCCCGGAGCCGGGCAGCGCGTGGTGGAACGACTGGGCGCCGTGCGTCCCGACGCTCTGCGCGTGGCTCTGCTGGTGCGGCGGCAGGTAGCTGATGGTAGCCGTCGGGTAACTGGACGCGGAAGAGAGGTTCGTGTTCGGGCAGTAGGCGTTCAGCGTCGTATAGATGGGAGGCTCCGGCTGCAGGGCGGAGCCGAAGATGCTGGAGGCCACCGCCGAACACGTCGTAACTCCACCGGCTCCGATCGACACGTTGGGAGGGGGCATCTGATTCATCTTGTGCAACTCGTCGAGGGCTTTCACGAAGCCGTCGGCGAAGCCCTCCTGCTCATCGGTGATGCCCCGGTTGTAGAAGTACTGGCCCGGGGTCGGGGTGGTGATCACGCCGTTGCTGTTTTGGATGATGAGCCTCTCCAGCTCCGGCGAAGCGAGCTTCAGCGACCCCACGTCCTGGTGGTGGCCCCCTTGGTACGGGTCGATGTCGCCCCGCAGCTGGAGCTGTGATTTCAAGCTGCGATACGGCTCCGTCAAGTTCAAATTCATATTCTGCTTGAGCAGCTTGTAGTCGTGCATGGCCACGTCCGACTGGCCGTACGCCGACATGAAGGAGTCGTCGTGGTAGAAGGGCTGCTCCATCTTTGTAGACATAAAGTCGTATAGGGAGGGAAAAGGTGAGCTCACCAGCTGAGACACACTTTCTCAAGAATAAACAAATGTCAGCAGAGACTCGAACAACTCGGGCAACTCGTCGTTTCTCTCACCGGTGTCCCAATAATGAGAATAATATGAGTGAAAGTCCAAAGGTCCAACAACAGTTCGCTGTCAGAACTCTTCCTTTAGTTGTTTTTGTGTCTTCTTCTTCGCAATCCCGCGGAGGAAAGAAAGAAAAAAAGAAGTTATGAACTCGGTGTCGCAATCCCTGCTGCGCGCAATGTGCGGGTCTCTCGGTGCGCGTGTTGTGTGAGGTGTGTTGAGACGGATCAGAACCGCTGCCGGTTTATATAGGAGTACACGCGCGCACCGTGCCAGGGCTGTGCGGCGCGGCGATTGGCTGCGCTGCTGCGGTGACCACGCCCAGCGAGCGCGACGTCGAGTGACGCTATTGCCGGGAAGAGGCGACTGTAAACAAGCCTGTAGGCACGAGAGAGACAGAGAGAGAGAGAGAGAGAGAGAGAGAGAGAGAGAGAGAGAGGGAGGGAGAGAGTAGATACATATGTATAGATAAATAGAGAGGGAGGGAGAAATAGAGATGGTAGATAAAGAGATATAGATAAATAGAGAGGGAGAGAGATAGAGGGAAAGAGAGGGGGAGCAAGAGAGAGAGAAAGAGGGAGAGAGAGCGCGCGCGCGCACCAAGGAGGCATATCGCAGCGGAGATCAAAAATAGAAGAGCCGCTTGATTCACACAGCCTTGTGGGTTAGATTCACTAAAGATTCCCGTTGGATAAGCGACGAGGTGAGACGTCTCTTTTAGATTAGTTCACCCAGCCATGGTGTTACAATGTAAAAAGGAAAGAGAAAAGCGCCATTATTGTGTTCATCTACTTTTACGAATGTTGCATAATGCGTGTCTGCTCACGTGCAGCCCGGTGTCGGGCTCTTATTAGATATTAATGATGGTCTAATTATGCCAAACGTCGGACTGCCGGTGCTGTTTATTATAATCCGTTCGGCGGAGGAAGTCCTTAAGGCCTTATATGGGCTCATGACGTTCCGGTTTCCTTCTCCGGGAGAACCGGGAAGCCACGCCCACCGGGCCTAATTCCAGCAGCAGTCCTGAATAAGTTATCGAGTCGGGGGACTTTCTCCCTGGGGAGGGGAGGGAGGGGGGGGGAGACAAATAGACACAGTAGGGAGGAGGACAGTCCAAAGTCTTTTATTTTGTCATTAATATTAAAATCTGACACGATTCCTCAATATCTCATGGTGACCTCCTATAACAAACTTTAGGTGACACACGCCACTGAAGCAGAAAAAGTGCGTGTGTGTATGTGTGTGATCAGTGACAGTCCCCCCCTCCCCCTCCCCCAGCATCCTGACAGGTTTGCGAGGTACTGCTGATGTTGGGCACCGTGCCCAGAGTCAGCCGGCTTTGATCCCGCCGTGGGAAACAGAGGAAACTTTGTCCAACCACGAGTCAAACACGGTCAATTATCTCAAGCAGGAAGGTTCTTGTTGGGTTATTTTGTGTTGCCTTTTGATCTATAAAGCCTGTTTCACAACAAAAAAAAACACACACAAAAAAAAAAATCTTCATTTGGCTTTGTTTTCTTCGGGCAGTGGAGTGGCAGTTCCCTCTCCCTGAGAGCAGCAGCACCTGTTTTATTGGTGGAGAAGGGAACCTTTGTCTCTCCCAACGCCCACGTGAAACACAAGCGCCTCGGCCGATGTGTCCCAGCGCCGCGCAGACAAAACAAGTCAGGTAGGATGCTTCTCCTCGGCAGGCGCTCAAAATCTTGCGGCTGCACCCGAAGGATGAAACAAATCAACAGCAAAAAGGCTCGTTCACATGTACAGAACGCATGCGCTGACTCATGAAATATACAGCTGGTTGCTGCAGGGGGCCCTTTGGTTGGAGGCCGCAGCATTCAAAATAACCTCACAGATATAGACCAATCTTCTCTCTGATGGTTTACTTTACTTATACGTCATATACAGGCATCAGCACATCAATACATCACATTACATCCCTTTTAAAATATAGATAATCACATAAACTTTCAAAAAAAGTTGTAAAGTCTACCCCCTGGTTGGGAATCACTGGTCCTAAATAACCCCAAAATTAACAAGAACATCTTATCACATTTGAAAGATATTACAATACAAGTGCAGCCCCACCTTTTGAGGTGTGTGTGTGTGTGTGTGTGTTGGATCTAGCTTCCAGCAGCTTTTCCCTTTGGCGCTGAACACTCACAAAGTACCCTGTGGCAACATGTGCTTGCTGTAAAAGAAAAAGGCGCATACGGAGATATTTGCCCCGACAGACCCTGTTATCATGTCGACGCTCTCCGGGAGCGCTCCCGAGGAGTCACACTCCACGCCTTCTTGAGAAGGCTCCAGGGAGGACTTCGCCATCTTCAGCGTCACGACTCTAAAGTTGTGCCTGAAAGTCTGAAAGCATCACTTTTTTAGGGGTCCCCCGTGCCTGATGACATAACGTCGAGTAATTCTCTGGTATTCCTAACTGCCCTTTTTTGTGTGTGTATCCATGGGAATATGAATAAACAGAGGAACACAACAGTTCCTGGCAGTGTTGTGCCAGTGTTTGCCACCTCCCTTATAAATTCTATTCTCCGTGCAGCTGCCTGCTTCTGCTCGCGGTTTACGTTTTTTTTTACTCAGTGCTGTGGTGGAGGCTGACCGCGGCCCCCGGTGACATTTTGGCAGAGCGCAACAGTTATAGGGTCCACGGCGATGAGTGTTTACATTCAGCGAGGTGGCACCGAGCCACGCTGCACAATGTGAGTCAAAAACACCCCGAGACAAATGTGTGAACGTTGAGACAGAAGGTGTTGCAGATTAATATGTGATATTGCTTTGTTTTTTTTCTTTCTTCGGGGTCCCGAAAAATAATCTCTGTTCATCACATTGTGTTTCTGGGGCGGATTCGCCGGTGACACGTGGTGATGAGTTGAACATTTCTGTTATCAGGTTTCAGCTTTTGCGCCAAAAAAAATAAAAAAGGTGGCCCGACGTCTTAGTCACATCTCGATTAGTCACATCTCTGTTTAGTCTGTTTGGATTCAGAGTTGTTCTATGTACCCAGTACAGACATTCCTCCACTGAGTTCTACTTTTTCTTTCTTTCTTCTTTTAAAGAAGCCCCCCCCCCCTAAAAAAAAATCTGCGCCAAGCTTTTGTGTTTGTGCTCTTTATGCATATTTATTTTGGGCAGACTTTCAAAGCGTTCCAGGGCAGGACAGGCTGCTTGGCAGCGGACCCGGTTGTAACAGTTGGGATCACGTGGACCGGTGCCAAAGCCAACGGAGTGTTACCTGCTCTGGTTCCTGGGTGAGTTGGGTAAAGGCAAGGCCGGAGGCTGGAAAGAAGCTGTTTACCGTAAGACGGTGTGTGTCTGTGAGTGTGCGTGTGCGTGAACAAGCACGTACAACACTCAGGGTGGAGTATTCATGAGTGTAGCATTTGTTTGACCAAAATGTGAACATCTGCTTGAAGGGAAGAGAGAGATAAGGAAGATCGAGTGGAAATGTCTCCCATGGTCTCCTGCGCTGGAAAATTAGTTTATTTTTCTGACCACCATGGGTGTGGAATAAACTTCTGACATGTTGTGGCTTCATTCCAAAATAGTCAGTAAAAGCGCCATATGTTCAAAAGAAATGATGCAAAATGTGCCCTATTTAATGCCCCCGTGGTAGAAAATAAAACATTAAATAAAGTGACTTTTAGGGTTCCCTCCCGGTGGAGAAAACATGATAAAAAGCCTTTTAGAATGCCCTTCCAGTGGAGAAAAGATAATAAAAATATCTTTAGGGTGACCTTCCAGTAGAGAAAACATGATAAAAATATGTTTAATGTGTCCTTCCAGTGGAGAAAACATACAAATTCCTTTAGGATGCCCTGCCAGTAGAGAAAACATAACAAAAATCTCTTTAGGGTGCCCTTCCAGTCGCAGAAATATAATAAAGAGCACTTTAAGGTGCCCTGCCAGTGGGGAAAACGCGATGAAAAGTCTTTTAGGATGCCCTTCCAGTGGAGAAAATATAATACAAATCTCTTTAGGGTGCCCTTCTGGAGAAAACATAATAAAAAAGTATTGAGGGTTCCCTTCCAGTGGAGAAAACATGGTAAAGTGTCTTCTTACGTACTCCGACTGTAGATAAACCTGATAAAGTGACCTTCAGGATGCCTTTCCAGTGGAGAAAACATAATAAAAATCTCTTTGGGGTGCCTTTCCAGTGGAGACATGATAAAAAAGCACTTTTGAATGACCTTTCAGTGGAGTAAACATGATAAAGGGCCCTTTAGGTGCCCCTACTGTAGATACACATGTTCAAAATAATGATGCAAAAAGAGCCCTCTTTAATGCCTCTGTGGTAGAAAATAAAACATAAAATAAAGTGACCTTCAGGGTGCCTTACCAGTGGAGAAAACATAATAAAAAGCCTTTTTTTAAATTTGGACCTATTTTGACAATGTCAGACATTCCTACACACGGGGAAACCCCCTTATTAAATCCCTCAGCCTATAGATTCTGTCTCTTATTGTGAAAGCAGGCTTTCACAATAAGGTGCTTATGTGTGGATTGAGCTCTCCTCACCGCCTCTCAAACCGCCCCATTATGCCTCGCCACCTCTGCACGACTCTCCTTTTGTCAGCCTGCTCGCCGCCTGCTCGCCGCCTGCTCCTCCCACAGCGCATGCAGGGCCCGCTCGGCTGCTCCATCTGACTCAGAGAAAGCTGGGGCGTCCGGGGGCCGCTCAGAGGTCAAGGCCCCCGAGCTCAGGCTCTCGCTTCAGAGTCTCTTACCCTGACCTTCACAGCTCCTCCAAACACCCACTCAGCAGAAAAGTGTTGTGGCGAGCGGGAGGAGGGCGAGGGGGGGAAAGAAAGGCCGGCTCAGTCAGACAAGGTTTGTTTGTGAAGGACCTCTTGACAGAGCGGCTGACTCCTTCACTCGGACATAATGGGGCCTCTCATCCAGAGCGCTGCGGTTCTCCTTTGTGACTGCGGTTACTGTATTGCCCGGTCTATTAATAGAGGGATCCATCATCGTTTACATCAGCATCATCTCCATCATCTTCATCATCGGCGTCAACATCACATGATGTTTACCTCCCCTCCATTAATCCCAAACTGGACATGTCGATGCTGATGTTCCTCAGCTTGATTTCACCTTTGCGTGCCAATAACCTAAAGGTCAAAGTTCACCGTCTTTCTCATCAGAGACGCTTGGTTGATGCGTCTCCTACTGGAGCTCCTTTGAGGCCTCGGTGTTGAACCGTCGTGTTACATTAAAGGGGCCCGGGATATAACTGTACTGGGACTTGTTTTTGAAAACAACAACTGATAGCCTATACTTGTAGAAGTAATCATGTTCTTTTTATGGGAATCATTTGAAGGATTAATAATACGAGAGAATTTCAATTTGGTTTGATCCTGATAGGATTTATTCTTAGCATGTCTGCTGCTCTGGTCCAGAATGAGATATTTAAACAGTTTTTACCACACGGACATCCATAGACAAATGATCCCCTTGGTGACCCCACACCGGTTTCTCTTCTCCCCGTGAGCTTCACATTTGTGGTTAGTTCCAAAGCAGGGCATGTAAGGCTTTTACCCAACATCACAAGCAATATGCAGTATGGAGAAAGTACATCCACGTCCCTCATCTTGAACAACGAGGTATTGTAGGTGGATACGGAAAGTATTCAGACCCCTTTACATGTTTTATTCTTTGTTTCATTGCAGCCATTTGCTAAAATCAAAAAAGTTCATTTTTATCTCTCATTAATGTCACTCAACACTGAAATATCCCATTTTAAAGAGGTCTGAATACTTCCTTTACCGACTGTAAATGTGATTTAATGATCAGAATTTAAACACCCAGTTTGACCATTTGCTGGACTGACATCGTAAACGCCGCCAGGCTGTAGCGGCGGACGGGTACCAGACGCCGATGGACGCAGAGAAGACTCAAAATGCTGCCAACGCAAGTAAGAAAAAAAGAAGGGACAGTTGGAATGAGAAGAGACGGCGCCTACGCCCATGCCGTTACACCGAGGACGAGGATTCTGTAGATCTAGAGATGCATTTTATACGTCGGTGACATTTAAAAAGAATCACGTTGGCTCATCTCTGATCATTTCAGAGTGAAAAGAAGAAGAAGAAAAAAGAAAAGGACAACTCGTCTCTTCCCTGGTGGACTTATTGACATCAGCGAAGGAGGGGTGGCTTGTTTTGGGGGGGGGGGGGAGGGGGGGTGTCCATGCTTGTGCCAACTAGACCCTGAGACCTGGTCCCACAGCCAACCTGCTCAGGAGCTGTGGGGGAGAAGAAGGTCGGAGGTCACCGCGTTTGGCTTCTTTCACCCCGTTTCAACCCGGTTTTGCCCCCCTCCCCCCTTCTGTTTATTGGTGTATAGCGCACGCACATGCAATCATGCTAATGGATGCAGAATGTGCCCTTAATGGTCCGGCCCTGTTCGGGCTTATAGGTTTAAAAGCCACCGGAGCCTGTAGCACCGGCACATCCAGCGGGGTGAGGGTGTTGTGGCATGGGAGAACAATTGGCTCCAGATCTTTGTGTGTGTGTGTGTGTGTGTGTGTGTGTGTGTGTGTGTGTGTGTCTCAGTGTATCTATGGAGGCAGAGATTTGAGATCCTGGCTGACAAGCGACGTTGGCCTCGGTTAGGGTTTGCGTTTCCTCTTTTGCTCGTTTATCTGCCGCGTGGTCAACGTATGCCGTTGGTGCTGCATGCCAGGAGCTCATTATCTGTTGTTGTTGTTGCTTTTTAGGATGATATAAATCATCGACCCGAGCAGTTGTTGCCCCTCTGTGGAGTTCTGTTTCTGCCATCACACGCTGATCTGAAAGCACCTGCTGCTCACATTGCAACCCGTAACTTCCGATAAACAACAGATCACATCAGTGTGTGTGTGTGTGTGTGTGTGTGTGTGTGTGTGTGCGGGAAGGATCACAAACGCTCTGCAAACCTACCCTTTCCTCTTCACCTGTCAGCAGTGGTTTTTCGTCTGTGTTGAGTCTCATCCTCAGTGTCTGGTCCACTTCCTGGTCAGACTCCCCGTCAGGGTCCAAATAAACTAGCCGGGGAACCGGAGCGGGACGTCGGACCAGGGAATCCCTTGAAGATAGGTGGAGGTCGTGACCTTGACGGCAATGACGTCACTGGCTGGAAAAGGAAGGCGAGGTACCAGAGTTTGAGCCGCTGACAGGGCGAGTGAGTAAGATTCAAGTCACTCATACACACACACACACACACACACACACACACACCTAATCGTCATCGATACAAACAGCAATACAACCAGCCATGCTGCACACATGTGCTCTGACTGTGTGTGTGTGTGTGTGGGTCATGTTTAGAGAGAGTCCAGAGGAGAAGCAGTGGCAGCTGTTTCAAACGCTCCCATGCAAATGTTTCTTTTTTTCCCCTGCTCCATAAAAATATTAAATATGAAGCGCAGGGTTGTTTGTCTGCGTCAGCGGCTCCCGATGAGCCTCGGGAGCCTCTGCCTGATCCCGTAACCGAGCGCCGCTCCCCGACGCCCGGGACCCGGCACGTCTCAAACAGGCACGGACACGGACGCCCTCGGGTAAATCAGTAAAAATGTAAAAATCACCCGACTCCCCCACAAACACCCACGGATTCTTTCTCCACACACACACTCACACACATACATGCACACATACACACAGACATACACACACACACACACACACACACACACACATACACGCACACATACACACAGATATACACACACACACACACACACATACACGCACACTTACACGCACACATACATACACACACATACACACACACGCACACATACACACAGACATACTCACACACAGGTACACACACAGGCGTGTATACACATCTGCATGTCTCTGTGTGTGTGTGTGTTATAAACTATAGTTTGTAACACACACACACACACAGAGACATGCAGTTTGTAACACACACACACACACAACAGACATGCAGTTTGTAACACACGCACTCACACACACACACACACACAAACACACACACACACAGAGACGTGCAGTTTGTAACACACACACAGACGTGCAGTTTGTAACACACACACACACACACAGAGACGTGCAGTTTGTAACACACCGACGTGCAGTTTGTAACACACACAGAGAAGTGCAGTTTGTTACACACACACACACACACACACACACACACACACACACAGACGTGCAGTTTGTAACACACACTCACACACACAGAGACGTGCAGTTTGTAACACACACACAGACGTGCAGTTTGTAACACACACACACAGGACTCGTCGTGCCTCGGCTCAGCCTGCTATCAGACATGTTTTTGCGTCTCACCTCAGTAATTACTGTGTGTGTGTTGTACGCGTGCGTGTGTGTGTGTGTGTGTGTGTTGTGCGCCCCGGACGGTGATCCCGTGCGGCGCTGCTGCCGAGGTTAGCGCTAACAGCAGCCCGCAGGTCCCGTTGGGTGGAGGCGCACAGGCGGAGACGACCACAGGCAGCACAATTAGAAAACCTGGGCCTGGTATGTGGCCCGCTAATTACCTCACATTTAATGTAGTTCACCTTAAGTAGTGCGTTTAGGAAGCTCGGCTCCAAAGATAGATGCTGCGTGGGCAATTAGGGAGTCTTGTTTGCTCACACATCTCTAATTGTTTGCATGGCGGAGTTGTTTACCGCTCTTTCGTAAACAGACGCTATCAAGCTCGGATTTGAGACATTTGGAGGCCTGAAGAGAACACTGGAAATTAGCATAATTTAGGAATCTATTTTTAATGATCACACACATAAATATAAGATTCAGCATTTTTCTGATGGTCATGTTTTATGGGGCATTCGTGTGTCAGTTGTTGTGTCTGTAGCCTATGACATTTTGATGGTGAATGAGTTTTTCCACTGAGGATTAATAAAGTTTTCTAATCTAATAATCTAGTTTGAGTTTGTTGGGGGAAAGTGACACTTACCAGGATGTGTTTTACTTGCCAAGAGTTTAGAAGAGAAGATTGGAACCCATTCATACAGTAAGCTTGAAGCTACAAGCTACAAGCTAACAGGCGGTTAGCTTGGATTAACTGGACAGCTAACCCATTGGAGAAAACATTTTACAATTAGTTTGTTGTCCCTTTTATGACTAAAGAAATAAGATTCAACTTGTGAGTTGTTTTGTTGTCCTGTTCGGTGTATTTTGTGAGCTGCTTCCAGTCCTAATGCTAAGCGCTAAGCTAAGCTAAGCAGCTGCTAGCAGTAGCTTCACATTCACTTTCCACCCAGCAAACATAAACACACGACTTCCCGACTGTCCGTCTCTTCTTTTAATCTTACAATAACCGTATTATGTGTGAAACATATCTATAACATATATATATGTTAACTTAATAATGTTTATAACATATTTATTTGTCACAGACACGGGAAACAAAACACGTGCAGCGTCAGAAGCCTTCAGACATGCTTTTCCCTGAAGTCAAGAACAAACACGTTCCCCCTTCATCTCTCACTCTGAAAGTTTGGACTTAGTCATCTTCACAGTGCCTGTCAAACAGTTCACCGATGTGTCATCCCTCATCGGTCGTCAGTCTGCTGGGAAAAGTCAGAGGTGTCCTTTTTTTTTATCGCATCCACCTCCGTGCTGAAGAAAAGTTTGTTATGCAGCGTTTGAGCGGCGCTGTATGTATTTAACACCGCCTGTCGACAACAACCACCCCCCAAAAAACACGCTTGTTTGTAAAAAAAAAAAAAAACGACCTTGAAGAGATCCAGTTTGGTTGTTGCCCCCGGACAGTGCATTGTTCACATGAGCAACAACAAGAAAAGGAGATTCTGAAGCACGGTTTCCTGTCGCGGCCGCCCGGCGTTGTGAAGCTCCTGACGGAGCTCCTGCTCGCTGCTTCGCTGTGAAGCGCGAGGACGGGAATAGTCAAAACAATGCCTGGCGGACGTGGAGGCTCGCATCCATAATGACCCCAGCCTTGTGATTGAAGAGGCCCCTTTAAAAGGCAGAGCAGGTGGAAGTGTAGGTGGTCTGCCCCCAGCACTCTCCTGCAACAACCTGCACAACAACAACAACACACATACGCACACGCACACGCACACGCACACACTGCTGATGTTTGTACTGTCGATAGATGTTTTACACTGGCCTTCCTCGCTCTCCAACATTCGCTCATGGATACAGAATTCCACCGGTTCCCTACCCATACCCTCACAGACCCCCCCCCCCCCCCGCTACACACACTGGGAAAAATACTTAATTCTATTTCTGGGTCCCTCAATGGCTTTTATGGGTATTTTAATGTGATTGGAATCCCTGAGTTCCCTCTTGAGAGACTGATGGCAATCACCGACTCCGTCTGCACTCGTAAAGCAAGTTCCTCTCATTGTACTCAACGCTCCACGGCTTTTGTCTCCGTCTTACATCTCCAGCTTACCTCTCTGTCTTGCGTCTTTGTTTTGCGTCTCCATCTTTTGTCTCTGCCTTACATCTCGGTCTTGAATCTCGGCTTTGCGTCTCTGTCTTGTGTCTCCGTCTTGTGTCTCCCTCTTGCGTCTCCGTCTTGTGTCTCCCTCTTGCGTCTCCGTCTTGTGTCTCCGTCTTGCGTCTCCGTCTTTTGTCTCTGTCTTGTGCTCCATCTTTTGTTTCTATCTTACATCTCCGCCTTGCGTCTCGGTCTTTTGTCTCTGTCTTGCGTCTCCGTCTTGCATCTCCGTCTCCCCCATTGAAAACCGAGCCGCTCGGCTCAGCGTTGTCTCCTGCTGAGAAATAAGAGGAGTGACGTCTCTGTCTTTTTGACACTGAAACAGGGGATGAGAGTCGGTGTCAGACGTTAACGGAGCTGTAGAGCAGCGGCTCCGTAGCTGACATGTCAGCTCAGCCTTCGCAGTTACTCACCCCGGAGAACTGAGTGTGTGTATGTACGTGCGTGTGTGTATGTGTGTGTATGTGTGTGTGTCCAACTTTAATTTGATGTTATCTGGCTGTAACCTCTGCCAAGACCATGAGCATTCAGAGTCTGTGACTCACAAACACTCTTGACATCCGATGCTGAACACACACACACATACACACACACACACACACACACACACACACACACACACACACATGGACGGCGGTTCTGATCCCAATTGGACCCGTCCTGCGTGGTACTGGACGAGTCCACTGGGCTTTAAGAGAGACGCGGACGCCGTGTGCAGATGTTGCATGCAGGTGGATCCGCATGCAGATGTTTCTCTCTGTGCCGAGTGGGTCAGAAACACACACACACACACACACACAAACACACACACTCTCACATAGCGCACACTCATAGTGTCTTTTCCTCCCCAGCTGCCGTCCTCCTCCCTGTACACAGACAAATATTCACTCACATTCAAACACGCAAATGATGGACAGGCAAAGTTAGCAATTAGCTGGGGAACAAAGCGGAGCATCGAGCAGCTAAAAGCCCCCCCCCATGGGTTGGATATATATATATATATATACATAAAATATATATACACCATATTTGTAATGCACATACATTGCAGAAAGTAAAAATCGATGCAATCCTTTTTGTTGTTTACCGGTCTTGTACCCCCCCCCCACCCCCCCCCCCCCCCCCCCCCCCTTCCCTATCCCCAGTTCACCCGTAGCTCTCTTTCTTTACAACGTGCACCTGTTCCTGCTCCCCTTGCCCACCATCTCTGGTCCGCCCACCGGATAACACAAACCACCGGGCCGATGGCCTTGATCAGAGGCTCCGAGTGCTCGCGGCCTCTTCGGCTCACAGCGGGCGCCGCGCTTCAGACTGATGCGTGCGTGAGGGCAGCCACTTAAACTGGGCCATGTGGGCCCAGCAGGTGTCTTCACTATCCTGTTTTCTGCAGACACAAAACCCTCCTCCTCCTCCTCCTCCTCCTCCTCCTCCTCCTCCTCCTCCTCCTCCTCCTTCTTTACTCCTTCATCGTCCTCCCCTCTCCCCAATGCTAGCTAGCCGTAGCCATCCGCCCACGTCTGGGTATCAATTAGGATCAGAGGGCCGAGCGGCGCCCCGAGGCAACTCATGTGCAGCATCAAGCCTCATCACATTAGCACTGACTGTTTTATACAGGTTGTTACGCTCCAGCTGGCTTTTCATCTGCAACGAAACCATCTCATGTTATTGATCGCAATATTTGTGTCTTTTTTGTTGTTGCTTCTTCGGCTCACTGCCGGACGTCCCCGACTAACCCCAGTGTCCTTCCTCACAGACGTGACTTCCTGTGGGGTTTTCACACAGGAACCCGAGGGGGCAGAGAGGATGTTCAAATTCGGATCGCATCCTGTGTGTCGGCGTGTGTATTTTTATCAGGTATTAATTCCAGCGGAAGACGTGCATGATGGATGACAGGCGTAAATGTGACAGCTGATGGTGTCCGTGATGCGTGCGTACAGCTGTACAGAATAATAACGGCTAATTTTTTTCCGCAGGGCGGCCTTTTTTTTCCCGACTCCCACCAGTTTGACAGAACAGAGGTGTTGTGTTTTTGTGGGTGTATGTTACATCTGACAATTTTCTGATGCAATGATTGAGATATTTCCACATGACACTTATTCCAAATGTTCGCAGTAAAGAATCCGGCTCTAGGGTCAGAGCTGTGGGCCTTTGTCTTATAGACGCCGTCCGCAGATTTGGGGACAAACCCGAAGACTGGCTGAAACTGGACAAAGATTATTCCCATCAGCCTGACAATCAGGAAGAAGCGTGAGCTTTATGAGTAAATACATGTGAGGACACAGCGGTTCTGGACCTATAAAAAACAGAGCTCCCCTGATCCGGCGAGAGGTCAAAGGTCAGGGATGTTGTATGTGTACAGATTGTAAAGCCCTCTGAGGATATTTTTTTTATAATGGGCTATATAAAATAAACTGAATTGAATTGGTATCATTCGGCAAGTAATGTCAGGGTGTTGTAGCCAGAGAGAGATTGGACCCAAATGCCAACAACGTTTCCACAGAAGGTCACGATCAGGTCAAACACAGACAAGAACACAGAAACAGAGCAAACCCACACTGAAGAGTGAGACCAACAGGGTTTAAATACACAGGCAGGTGGAGGTGATCGGACACATGGGGAACGAGACACAGGGGGACACAATGAGGGCGGGGCTAGCGATCACACAGGAGGAAACAATCAGGACCAGGGCAGACAATGACAAGGACAGGAAGTGCAGGGAAACAAGAGAGGACACGAGAGACAGGGATTTCAAGATAAGGCACAAAACAAGAATCATGACAATTGTCTGAACTTCAAATTCTGTTTTATCATTGCCATGATCATATTTGTGTGTTAATAACTCTGCAACTAAAAGGGTTTTTCGATGTGAGGTCAAAGGTCAGGGGATGTCGTATGTGTACAGATTGTGAGGATCATTTGTAATTAGTGATATTGGGCTATGTAAAATAAACTGTATTGAATATTTAGTGTTCTGTTTTTTAGTATTCAATGCTAATATCAAAGACGTCTACGTGCCCTCAGTCCAACGCGAGTGGTCAAAAAACTCAAAATTACAGCGTTTGCGAAGGTTCTGATGGTTCCTTAGTTGAACTATGTGCCTGGAACAAGAACAACGACACATATTTTTGTTCTCCGCCAACTCTGAGACTTTTATTTTAAAGGCAACGTCTCTCATACAGCGTGATGCTTCTTAAATCTCCTTCACTGTGTTTATAATGGACTTCATCCAGAAACTCAGGATGCCTCAGTGCTCTACTTTTTTTAAACACCTTTTAGTTTAGTTTTTTTTGATTTAGCATTTCTGTCGGTCATGTTTTATAAAGCATTCGCTGCTGTTGTTTGTTCCTTGTAATGAGTTTGTTGTCTGCTGTGCACTGTGGACTGTGTCTATTGTTGTCTGTAGGAGTCTATTGTTGTCTGTATGAATCTTTGGTGGCATAAATTTCCCCACTGGGGATTAATTAAGTTGTATCATCTAATCTAATCTAAATAAATACATAAAAAGACAGGCTCTCACACACCTCGATGCTCCTTAAGGTGAAGCGTTAAAAGCCATTACACCAGCGACACATCGTCACTGTCGATGTTTTACAATATTCTTGTTAGCATTTAATGTATAGTAAATAAGATCAACTAGAGAGACACACCACCGTAATTAACCGTAGTTAACCTCCCCCAAAAGAAGAGGTGCAGGACCCGATGAGAGGAGGCCGGCAGGAAGGATGCGGGGCCACAATGCCTCGTCTGCCGGAGAGTAACGGAGGAAGAACGCCATAAAACGAGAGGAAGACGAGGAGCCACGGGGTCAGACGCTTCACAGGCCTCAGACACAACCTCCATCACACCAGCCTTTCTCTTTCCACCGGAGCCATTGTTCAAATGCCACGGACGGTCAGAACGGGAGTAAGGTCACATGGGGTCGGGGGGGGGGGGGGGGGGGGCCAGAGGGTTTAAAGGGAATGTCAAGAATGCCGGCTTTAATGTATCGCCGGTCGTTTGTGCATTTTTGCGTGTACGTGTGTGTGTGTTTAGTACTGCTTGTGTGTGTGTGTGTCTGTGTGTCATGGGGGAAAACGTGCGTGGGCGTGCTCCGGGGGCCTCGGAATAGCATTTGCGTCGTAAATGCTCTGTTTAAAACAATCAATATCCACTCCGGTTGATACAAAAAAGAAAAAAAGGAAAAAAGAGACTGAAGGCTGTGGTTTGTTGTGTGTGTGTGTGTGTATGTGTGTGCGCGTGTGTGTGTGTGTGCGTGTGTGTGTGTGTGTGCATGTGTGTGTACGTGGCGGATGGGAGCTCTCTGATGCGGCAGGGTGAGTGTGCGTGAGCGTGTGTGTGGGCTGCGGGGCCGCGCTCTGATCGTCTCCTTGGCAGCCGCGGCGTTGAAGCGCTCTCCGGATGCTGAAGAGGCCTCCCGAAACGCAGAGGAAAAACACACACACGCACACGCACACACACACACACACACACACACACACACACACACACAAACACACACATGCACACACACTCCAAACTTTGGTGCCATGTTGCATTGCACGCACGGTGGCATTCACACGCACTTCCACGAGCATGCGCACACTTGAGCCAAACCCTTCCCCATTCGCTGCCCCACCACCACACACACACACACACACACACTGCCCCCCCCCCCGTGTTTGATGTGGTCTTTGGAGGACCCTGTTTAAAGAGATTCTTCTCCCGGCTTTGAAGTCGCTCCGTGTTTCTCACTCTCGCTGCGCCGCGTTTCTCTTCTTTTATCTTGTGAGTCGGGAACCAGACACTCGGCCCACATCGCGCTGCGTGCCATGTGGCGTACCTGTGAACTCGAGTAGCAGCTATTGTTTCCTGGAAGATAGGGGAATACCCCCCCCCCCCCACACACACACACACACACACACACAGACACACACCTTGCCAACAACACTGCGGTGGCCCTGGACAGAGAGCTCCTCTTTGAATAAGTAAAAGCCTCGGGAGCAAAAGTTTTGATGTCATTCTCGGCATAAAAAAACACTTTTGTGAGGCTGAAGCGCTCAGCGAGGTCGACACATACACCGAGTGTCAGGACGACTCCACAGGACACAAGACACAAGACAAAAGACACAAGACACAAGACACAAAGACACAAGACACAAGATACAATCACCTCAATCCCTCACTCCTCACTCACTTACTCCCTCACTCGCTCAATCACTCGCTCTCTCACTCCCTCACTAATTCACTCACTCTCTTTCTCCCTCACTCTCTCACTCCCTCACTCACTCTCTCTCACTCCCTCACTCTCTCTCCCTCACAAACTCATTCTCTCTCTAACTCCCTCACTCACTCACTCCCTCACTCTCTCAGTCCCTCACTAAGTCACTCTCTCTAAATCCCTCACTCGCCCACTCCCTCACTCTCTCACTCACCCTCTCTCTCCCTCACTAAGTCACTCTCTCTAACTCCCTCACTCACCCTCTCACTCACTCACTCCCTCACTCTCTCTCTCCCTCACTAAGTCACCCTCTCTAACTCCCTCACTCACCCTCTCCCTCACTCTCTCACTCACTCACTCCTCACTCGCTCAGTGAGTGTAAAACTCTCTCTCTTTACGTGTGAACAAACGATCTGCTGATCATTTTTTTCTTTCCTTCTAAAACAAAAATCAAACCACGTGTTTCGACGGTTAACGAGCGATTACATCATCAAATCCATCTCGCCGATACAGATGTGGCCACGGTGAGGTGAGTGTTTAGTTTCCAGTGAGTTCGCCAAACAAACAAACAAGCAAACATCTGGCTCCAGACAACGAGCAGCGGTAACCGAGGGAAACCGGCTGAGTCGGGTCGAGGAGGACTCTGCTCTAGTCCTTTCCTTCGGCCAGAAGACGTGAGACATTATTTAGGAACGCGTTTCCACGTGTCCACGTTTCCACGTCTCCACGTTTCCACGTGTCCACGTTTCAACTTGTCCACGCCTCCTGATGCTGACCCTCAGCATCTCGACCACAACACGATGGTGTGGTAATCACCAAGCAGGCCGCCGCGCTCTCGGGGACTCCGGGGTCTAATTAGCTGCGTCCGACTCGCACCGACCTTCATTACTTCAGAGGTCGGCGGCGCCCACGCCGATGTTTACGGACCCCGATGCCCGCGGATTATTAATTATGCGGCGGCGGTCTCCGTGGGCGCCGTATAACGGGGACCTAGCCTGTGCGACTCATTATCACCACAAGAGTAATATTTACAGAGCGTGAGGCGGCGGCCTCATCAGAACTGCAGCGGCTCGGATTCTTTTATGAGAAATCTCAGGCCACCGTTCAGTAATGAGTTTTCAGTCATGGAAGAATAATTATATATTTTTTAAACGCTCCAGATCTGACCTGAGCTCCTGTGATTTAAAATGTGCTGGAGGATTTATTTAGGGAATGAACACAGAGCACATCTAACAAACTTCCGGGGGTCGTGAGGCCTTCAGGGTTATGAACCTCACGGGACAACTGAGCGTTCCCTGAACCCCTCTGGTGACGTCCAATCACATGATTGTCATGGTCATGTCACGCTTTTTACTTTATAAGAGATTTTAATTAATCATTTTCAGTTTTCAATTTATTGTGTATCGGCAAATATCACAAATTCCAAATTCAGGGCTTTATAGGCTGTAAACATCAACCTCCCTGACCTTTGACCTCACATGGGATCAGGAGAAACTCACTTACTCCTTACTCACTCGCTCCCTCACTCACTCACTCACTCACCTGCTCGCTCCCTCACTTCTCACTCCCTCCCTCACTCACTCACTTGCTGACTTGCTTACTCGCTTACTCGCTCACTCACTCCTCACTCGCTAATTCCCTCACTCTCTCGCTCCCTCACTCGCTCACTCACTCACCTGCTCGCTCCCTCACTTCTCACTCCCTCACTTACTCACTCGCTGACTTGCTCGCTCACTATCTCGCTCTCTCACTCACTCCCTCACTCCTCACCCGCTTACTCACTCCTCACTCTCTCACTCCTCACTCGCTGACTTGCTCACTCGCTCACTCACTCCTCCCTCGCTCTCTCACTTGCTCCCTCACTCCTCACTTGCTCGCACCCTCGCTCTCTCACTCGCTCCCTTACTCGCTCCCTCACTCGCTTACTCAATACTCACTCGCTGACTTGCTCACTCGCTCTATCACTTACTCGTTACTCACTCTTCACTCACTCACCCAAGAAATAGAAAAAAACATTTAGGAAAAAGGGAAGAACCCTTCAGGAGAGAACAGAGGAGGATCCCTCTCCAGGATAGACAGAGGAATATATGTCATGTGACTAGATGAAGAATAGATGTCATGTGACTAGATGAAGAATAGATGTCATGTGACTAGATGAAGAATAGATATCATGTGACTAGATGAAAAATAGATATCATGTGACTAGATGAAGAATAGATGTCATGTGACCAGAAGGAATTATTACACAGACATTACAGATTTTAAAGAGCTTGTTTTTTAAAATAAAAAATCACAGCTAAGTGTTAGCGGTTGTTTTCCCACGTTAGCGGTGTCAGAGCGGTTCCTCCCGTTAGCTTCACAGCGTTGCCTCCGTGCTGCTCGTCTTCATCAGGAGGTTTACGTCCCTTCACAGTTTCACGGCTCCAGTTGCAGCCGGTCGGCTCCAATCAGGATGTCCACTTCAGGGCCGCTTTGGGCCAGCACCAACGCAGACCGCCAAACAGGAAGCAGCTGTTGCCAGGGAAACAGCCAAGAAGGTTCTGCAGTGTGACAGAGAGTGAGAGTCAGGTAAGAAAAAAAAGAGAGGAACCAGAGAAGAAGAAAAATTTGAAAAAATAAACAAACAGTATTTCTGTGGTGGTGGAATTAGACTGCGACAGAGGACACACGGATATTTACAGCTTGCGTTGATGGAGCGAGAAAATGTTTTTTCCGAGTGTGTGTGTATGTGTGTGTGTTTGTGTGTGTGTGTGTGTTTGTGTCTGTGTGTGTGTGTGTTTGTGTGTGTGTTTGTGTGTATCTGCTCTCATTTGCGCAAATACTGTACCTGTGTCTGAACCTCGGAATAGCTGATTGACGCACGGCATAACAGGCCGAGCTTTGGAGTCCTGGCAACGCTGAGATTTCTTTCCCTCCCATCGTCCTCCTCCTCCTCTCGCTCGCTGTATCTTCCTCCTCCTCCTCCTCTTCCTCCTCCTCTTCCTCCTCCTCCTCCTCGCACACCCCCACACCTCCTTCTCATCTCTAATCCTTCTGTTTCCTCTCTTCCATCTCTCCTTCCACTGTCGGTCTTGTTCTCCCTCAGCAATAAAGCGATTGCTCGTGTGGATCTTCACTCGCTCACTCGCTCCTCAATCACTTGATCTCTCCCTCTCTCATTCACTCGCTCACTCGCTCGGTCACACTCACTTACTCATGGACTCGCTCTCTCACTCGCTCACTCCTAAATTGTTTACTTCCTCACTCGCTCACTTGCTCGCTCACACCCTCACTCACTCACTTACTCACTCGCTCACTCGCTCGCTCGCTCACTCACTTGCTCCTCGTACACCCCACACCTCCTTCTCACCTCTAATCCTTCTGTCTCCTCTCCTCCATCTCTCTTGTTCTCCCTCGGCAGTGAAGCGATTGCTCGTGAGGATCTTCTTGTAATCCGATTGGCTGGCTGAGAATAGTTCCGGATCCCTCGTCCACAAACCGGTTTCACCTGTGATAATGGCGTTACAAAAGTGTATCGTGTAGTTTCTGGATCGACATTAAAGCCCCCCCCCCCCCCCCCCCCCCCCTGCAGCTCATTTAAAGGCCACCCAACTTTGATCCCGCGCCGAGTAAAAAATAAAAGCAGGAATTTATCGGGAGCTATCCACTTTAAAGCTTTTCACGGTTGAGTAGACACTCACACACACACACACACACAAACACACACACATACACACACACACACACACACACACACACACACACACACACACACACACACGCTCAAAGAGAACAAACAATGGATGTAAGGACTCAGATAGCGTGGCGTTGGAATGCCGAACACAACACATCACGGCATCGTGGTATATGTTACCTCCAGCCATCTAACAGGATAAATTATAGGTTGACAAAAGACCACCAGTTATATTTCAATCTGGAGGTGAACAGTGTGCACACACACAACCACAGACACACACACACACACACACACCTTGTTTAGACAAATAAGCCTTAAATAAGTCTTTGTATTTTTCGTCTTTCCCTCGACGGGTTTGGCCGACCCGACTCTCGTTTCTTCGCGCCCTGGGCCGCGCCCTAGGCCGCGCCCTGGACCCTGCGCCCTGGGCCACGCCCTGGGCCCTGCGCCCGTCCCGCCCCTGCCGCGCCCCGCGCCTGCCCCGGTACTTTCACAACATATTTGGACGCCGACTTCAAGACACCCTCGGGCCTTCGGCGGAAAGCGGGCGGTGGCGGAGCGCTTTCCGAGGAACAATTTGTTCTGGGCGGAGAGATTTTAAATGATGGCCGCAGATTAGACAAAGTACACAAAACACCTGGCAAAGTAATGTAGTACCGGCACAACGTGGAAGCAGCAGCACTAAAGGGACGCCGGTGTAATCTATCGACTGGTCGGCGGTAAAAAATCGACACATTCCCCAATGTTGGATCCACGCCCGATCTCCCCAACGTTATTGGCCGGCTGTGCCGAGGTGAGCGTTCGTTACGCAACCTTTTATATCACTTTTACTGCCGAGCGCGGCGCCGCCAACGCCTCCGGGGATACAAACTACTGCGTTGCCGACTCCACCCGAGCCGCGTGCTCCAACAGCCACGAGTCATTTCCAAAGCAGCTCAATGCCGCGTTGCTTCACCGCGTCTTCAAGAAAACTGCCGGTTCAGCCGGTTCCCGGCAAAAGAGTCGACAGCCATGCTGCGCAGTTTAGCACGTAAAATATTTACCATTTTACTCACTTACATACTTTTATAATTAAGCGGTACGAAGCCGACGCCGATTGGAATGTCATCGGATTTTGGCTGGGAGTTTTGGTGATGAACCAAAGAATCGGGTTAATAGTTATAATTGGATAATTGGACTGAGTTTCATGGCAATCCACCAGATATGGAGGCATTTTATAATGTGTGTGTGTGTGTGTGTGTGAGAGTGGAGGGGGGGGGTGATCTATACAATAGGAACTTTATTTTGTCAACACACACACACCATTCATTTACCTCGCGGTGTATTTTTCCGTTTGTGGTGTTCATCTGATGTAACACAGAGCCTCGGGGTGTTATGGTTATCTGAAACACTGTTCCTTTCCAAGACGCTAATAGACTTATCACACACACACACACACACACACACACTAGGACTTTTCAGAAGTCGAGTCATCAAGTTTAGGTTGGTGTGTACGTCAATGGACGATGTTGCGCCATCATCTCACAAACCGCTAATCTGGGAAGTTGTGACATCACCGGGTCAGACGTTAGCGGAGACAAAGAGCAACGCTTATATCAACAGTCGAGCATCGGTCATGAAAATGAGAATTCATGTATTAAGATGGTGTCAACATTTCGCCATTCAATGAAGGAATGACTCTAGTTTAAATAAATGAGTAGATTCAGCACCTGGAATGTGTGAGTAGTTCTCTTTTGACCAATCTGAGAACAATCACAGGAGAAAAATAAATACATAAACGTAGAACAACTGGAAGCCACTCGATCATCAACGCGCCGAACCTCCTCCGACACGCGTCTCCACCGCGGGCCGGGTCTCACGGCAGCGCTGCTATTTTTAGGGTTTGAATTCCGTGACTGCGTTCGCTAAAAATAAAGCCGAAAGGAAGTGATTATGTTTAAAAGCTCACTGCGTCCAGATCAAGAGGTCAGCGGGGTCACGGAGGGATGGACGATATAACCGACTCACCATTGGACCCGATCCTCTTCTTCTTCTTCTTCTTCTTCTTCTTCTTCTTCTTCTTCTTCTTCTTCTTCTTCTTCTTCTTCTTCTTCTTCTTCTTCTTTTTGTTCTTTCATTTTGGTGTTTTCCTCCTCCTCTTGAACATCTCGGGTGGTCTGACATCATCGCCGTGGTGGTCTGACATCCGTGTGGTCCTCCTGGGCAACGAGGGGAACACAGACCTGTTACGAGGACCCCCCCCCCCCGACGACACTCTAACACATACACACACACACACACACGCACACACACACACAGACCCCTCACAGAGAATTTAAAGGGTCTATTGTTTGGAAAGTGTCCAGAAGGATAAAGACCATTTAATTAGTTTTAATATCAGGTTCACGGCAGGACCGCGTTCAAATTAAATTTGCTGAACTTGAACTCTTGAACTTAAAAGCATTTCTCCAGAAGGCAGGAAATCTGTAGGCGAGGGCCCAGAACACGAACATAAATGGGTAAAAGTTTGAGCCACCAGACGAGTCCCCAGACGGGACGCACGGGAGTTTATAACGCTGGAAAATCTGGAAAAAGAAACAAAACGGGAAGCAATACAAAAACTGACAAACATCATCAACGCAAACGGAGACAACGAACTCCACGCGGCTGCTTCCGCCTCACGGAAGAAGAGCTCGGGCAAAAAGTGGAAAGTCGAATTTGGGTGTGAAATATAATCAACTGCCGATATGAAAACACAATGAGAAAAGATCTTCTTTATTCTTCCCTGTTCAGTTGTTTTTTTATTGTCATTCGCCAAAACATACGACAACAACGTTTCAAAAGTGGAAATATACGAATTAAAACTGCGTGATTTATTTAGGTGAAGACACAAGGTAAGTCCACAATCAGAGGAAAAATTACACTTCCATAAGGAAAAAGAAGAAACATGTGAAATGGGTGTGAAATATAATCACTAACTGCAGATGTAAACCTATTTGTAACATCACAAAAATAAAAGTTAAGACAGATTTTATTGGAAAAAAGTGGGGAATAAATATGAATCAGAACTGAAGGATTTAGGTGAGTCCACAATGACGAGATCCAGAGTTCCTCCTCAATCAGACAGGAACACGAAGAAGAAGAAGAAGAAGAAGAAGAAGAAGAAGAAGAAGAAGAAGAAGAAGAAGAAGAAGAAGAAGAAGAAGAAGAAGAAGAGTGAGGAGAGGGTAGAGGAGGGGAGGTGAGGATGGAGAGAAGCTCTTGCTGTGATTGGCCGGTGCAAACTGAAAGTCAGCCAAGCAGAAGAAAAGGGGCGTGGTTATCTCGGGAGTGAGGATGTGAAACCTAGATTCAAACACCCCCCCCATCCATCCACCCACACACACACACACACACACACACACTTCCTCTGAGTGTTACTTATTTATATTCTCTGTATTTAGAATACGGTGGCTTGAGCGTTCGTGAATAACCCTGTGTGTGAGAACGTCTGCTTGTGTGTATCAAGCTGAGGCCGGTGACAGATCGATAAATCCCCCATGGTGCATCACGGGAAGTCGTATTTTCTCCCTCACATGGTTATCAATCATTCAATGGATGCAAATCCACCATCACTCAAAGCACAATATTTACACACATTATCACAATGTACATGATGTTCACCGGCGCCTTACCACACATAGAGTGTGTGTGTGTGTGTGTGTGGATCCTGATGAGTCGTGCGATGTGAGTCGTGTGGATGATTCACGGGTGGAAAGCATGCCGCCCCCTCCCCACACACACACACACACACACACACACTGTGGAGTCCGATTCTCCGTGGACAGGATACGGGCGAGGTGGACTCGCTCCTTTGGATTCTGACTGCTGCTTTAAGGCAAACCTCGCCTCACTTCCCAAAACTGGAACTTGACTCACGTGGCTGCAGCAGAAAAAGCAGAAAAAAACAACGTCTACGTCACGACGGAAGACGATGGAGCTCAGAAGCGCCACCGCTCCTGGAAAAGAGGAACTTTTTACAGTTTTTGTCCATTGCTTGAACACTATAGACACATGCTTAAACCAAAGTAACATAACTTGAAGTTGTTGTTACTATACCTTAAACAAAGTGTAACCATACTGTGGCAGACCAGGGGGAAAAGCCGAGCAAACAGCGCATCGGAGGCGGATCCCAAAGCTCAGGTTGGGGGAAGTGATCCACGGGACGTACTTCCCAGTACAGGTGCTACAAGCCAATTGGCACCTGGGAGTGGTCACACCTGCAGCCCGTCAGCTAACGAGGGAACGGAGAGTATATCTTCCCTCCACTGGAAGCCATCGGGGGAGAGAGCTGCCTGAATAGGAAAGGAGAAGGAGCGTGGAACCTCAGGAGAGGAGTTGCGACAGACCAGAGGTAACTGGACCCTCTCACCTCTCTCCTCTGCTCTGCCCATCCAGGAGATACCAACCGTCTCACAGAAGGTGTGAGACTGAAGACCAAAGACCCCGACCGGGAAGAATCCTTTGTTTCCATTAGATGCCCATTCCCCCTTTTTCCTACACGTTTTATTAAAAGACCCTTTATTTTTGCACTGCGTCTCTGAGTCTCCTGATTTTATTCCGAATCTCACCTCCACATCCCCCGGGTTGCCACAATACCTTAAACAAAGGCGCTGCTTTGCACTTTAGTTGCAATTCTGTAACACACACGCTCCTAGACACTACACACTATTTCATACATAAGACGCATAGTTCAAAAATGAACTCTCAGGGTACCATTGGGAAAACACATCTATTCAAAACACAACACACATTGGTTAATTGAAAAGACATAGACACACAACTGAAAACACTTACTTACAAAACTGAACACCAATCAGCCAGCGACCAAAAAAAATGTGCAGGTCCCGGGGCAGCGTGGGGAAACATCCCATTGTGTGCTGCCATAAGTCTTTGAGGGCGACTTCACCATCATGCCAAACTGGGTCCCTATAATGCGCAACACATAATCACATTTCTAGATGCACTTCATGATGCAGTTATACTGACGGACCAGAGCAGCCCAGGTTGGTTGTTGTCTGGGATAACGTTAGTTTCCATTGGGCTGCTCTGGTCCAGAACTGGTTCACCAACCATGATCAATTTGAAGTTCTGTACTTGCCCCCTTACTCGCCATTTCTAAATCCTATAGATGAATTCTTTTCGGCTTGGAGATGGCGCGTATATGACCACCAACCACACGCCCGGATGCCTCTTCAGGCAGTGGAACAGGCCTGCGGAGACATGGAGGTGAGGTCAATCCAGGGATGGATTTGCCACACAAGGGGATATTTCCCCCGATGCTTAGCGAGAGAAGACATTGTTGTGACGTTGATGAGATCCTGTGGCCAGACTCCAACAGACGGCAGGATCCATAAGTGTTTTGTGTTTTATAGTGTTTTTCTGTGTTTACAGTAGTGTATTGTTTGTTTTATTTTTTATTTAACTAAATGTATTGTGAAATATACTAATGTAATGATTTTGAATTCATTTTTTCATTTTTTGGTTTGTTGTGAAAACATGCCCTCTATGGAACTGAATAAAAACATTGAAAACAAAAGACTGCAGTTTTTATATAAAGTAGACTAATGTGTTGCTGCTGATCTGAAAGTGTATTCATATGATGCAAGTGGGCATCATTGTGTCATTAGAGTGACATTTTGACAAAGGATTGTTAGGTTTTGATAGCAGACTTTCAATTTGACATAGATGTGAATGGTTTATTTCCCAGTGTTGCTTCTTATTTGCTTGTGTGTAGAGTTTTGACACAATGAGCCAAATTTAGCAAAACGTGTTAGTTTTTCTCAATTGCTTAAACACATTTTTTTAAACCATGCCTTGTTTTCTCAAAACTCTAAACACAAATCCCAAAACCACTCACACAAAATGCAAAACCCTTTATATCTCATGCAAAAGGCAACTTTGCTTTCAAAACAATGTTATGTCACCTTAAAATGGTGTTTTTCAAGTGACAAACACAGCCCAGCATATACCTAGACATTCTAAGCATCGATAGAACACTGATGTGCTCAATGGAAAACACTACGATGAAATGGGAACACACCAGCATGAAGGCCTTGTCAGGAGCATTGTGCCTTTTCATGTCCAGTGTTACTCTACGCTTTCTCCTGTTGTAAAATATTGTAAATGTATAATATTTTACAAAACAACACACAAATATACAACAAAAATGTTTCTTCTTTTCTAGTTTTTTCACAGAACAAATAATAGAAAATAGACCACTACAGTCAACAAAAAAGAAAGAAAAATGTAAATAAAAAAGGACCAACAAAAATGTGTGGAACATGGCCTGGTCGTCAATACTGGCAGTTATTATTTGTTTCATGGTTAATGCTTTATTCTCCAGAACCATGTTTACAATCGCCGTC